>CM056379.1:57116625-57499125 GCA_029718625.1 Synaphobranchus kaupii
GCACTGCCTTGTGGCCGTCAGAGCCATAACAGTGGAGGAGAAGCGCGTGAGAGCAGAAGAGGAGAGGAGGAGGTGCTCACCGACTTCACCCTGTGGCCGATGCCCATGATCAGTTTGCCCTCTTTCTTCATCTTGTTGACAAACTCCATGGGCAGGAGGCTGCTGTCAAAAGCCTTGCTGAACTGTTTGGCAGCAGCATCCAGAGCCCCTCCGAAGCGGTCACCCTGAAACGCAGTTATTTTCAATGAAATGGCCATGCAACCTACAATTAAATGCAGTAATGACAGAGGTAACAATATCTCCTAATAGTATGTCCTAATGGTGTCGTTTTAAATTTGTATGACAAGTGTGCATGTAGGAGTGAAGGCTTTGAACACAGACTACTATTTCTATTTCATTCCATTTCTACTTTAGCAATAGTAGCCATTTTTACAGTCCCCCCCCCTACGTTAGGACACCCAATTTAAATAAAATCATATTTAATATTTGGTTGCATATCCTTTGCATACCATGGCTTCCTGATATCTGTCATCCAACAACATAAAAAGACTCTTGGATATCATATCATATTTTCAGGTACTCTTAGAAGCGATACTAGAATTTAAACTAGCATTTGAATGGATCTCTATGGGAATTGGGCGGTGGGACTAGATTACGCTGTAAATTACACGGGAATAGTATGGAACACATCGTTGGTTAAATGGCGATAAGTCATCGAGGGACTGAGGTATCAAACAAGCCTCAAACCATCACTCTGCTGCCAGATATACAGTAGATATGGATGGATCACATTAAGGGCTGTTAATCAATATCTTGACTGTATTTTATTGATCAATTTAATACCTAGGTGAATAAAAGTATAAATTTCTTTAAAAAAAAAAAAAAAGTGATTCCAGTGATGCCAAACTTTTGAACGGTAGTGTATGAGTACAAGTGGTTGTATGTGCTCAGCAGGCACCTGTACTCTGTGCCTTGTTGCCCTCGGTGACAGTGAACAAGGTCCTGCATTAATACAGCATGCAGAGAAACCCGTGCCATACAACTGTGCAAATACAATGAAAGTTTTGTCTTGTTGGGTGGGAGGGGCAACACCAGAGCCCCCCCCCCCCCCCATTCTTAGCCTTTCCATCCAGCTCCTCCCATACTGCATTTTTCAGAGATGACAGACTGTCCCTGCTTTGGGTGGTACTGTAGACTATAACATGTCAAACAGAGGCCAGGAGATCTTTGCGAATGGAATGATAGTTAGCTGCTTATACCGGTTTTATCTGGCTGAAAGACTTAACAGGAAATTAGGGATTAGCTTGTCAATGAAGACTGAGGGAGAGGCCAGGTTCAAGACCAGCATCAGCATATGATTTAGTTGCATTTAACTTTCACTGGGTACCAAGAGGTCACTTGTTGGCAGCTGTACTTTGTGATTTTGCATTATTTTGAACATATACAGTGGGCTCCAGAATTACTGACACCCCTGAATGGCAATGCACAAAAAATACTTTAAAAAAAAAATATATATATATATAATAATGTAATTATTGAGATAAACTCAATATGTGAAAGATATTGTAGTTTATTAATGTTTCAAACAAAAATCATACATTTATTTAATAAAAAATACATTTCATCAAAATCAAGGTTTCATAATGATTGGCACCGCTGGTTTAGTACTTGCAACCTCCACTGGCAAGGATAACAGCATGGGAGCCTTTTCCTGTAATGTTTGACAAGGTTAAGGAACACATTTGGAGGGATTTTGGACCATTCCTCTAAGCGGATCCTTTCAAGATCCTTCACATTTTTGTTTTTTTTGCACTTATCAACTGCCCTCTTCAGTTCAGCCCACAGGTTTTTGATTGGATTGAGGTCCTGCGACTGAGATGACCATTGCAGAACACTGCAATGTCAGTGAACCATTTCTGTGTGTATTTTGAGGTATGCTTTGGGTCAGTGTCTTGCTGGAAAGTCCACCTATGGCCAAGTCTCAGCCTTCTGGCAGAGGCAACCAGATTGTCAGCCACAATTGCCTGACACTTGGTCCATTATGCCATTGATCTTAACCAGTGCCACTGGACCTCTAGAATTAAACAGCCCCAAAAGATTACTGACCCAGCACCATTATTTCACCGTGAGTATGAGGTGCCTCTCCTTATAGGTATCTCAATGCCAAACATGTCGATGCTGTATCTGACCAAAACGTTCCAATTTTGGTCTCATCTGACCACAGCACCTTTGTCCAGTCATAATTTAAATGATGTTTGGCAAACTCCAGGCGCTTGCTTCTGTGTCTTGCCACCAAGGCCTGCAATTCTTTCAAAGTAATTATTGTGCTTCTCTCACCATCCTCCTCCCTATCATGGGGAAAAAATTAATCTTTTGAATTTTTGAATAATTGCCCTGACAGTGCTCAGTGGTCTCTTCAATCGTTTATGGATCTTCTTATAGCCATTACCAGACTTATGAAGGTCTATGACCATCTGTCTCTTTTGAACTGCCAGTTCTTTTGTTTTCTTCATGGTGCTGGATGACAAAGGGATATTGCATGCGTGTTACCTCATTTGTATACTGTAGTGAAACAGGAAGTGATGTAATGACACAATATAGTTCCTTAAGACTTAGATAAACTTAAGTGGAATTTTATTCCTGGTATAACATTTGTAAATTATATTTACAATAATCTTTAGGGGTGCCATTAATTGTGAAACCTTGATTTGGAGGAAAGTGAGATTTAATTAAATGAATAAATGATTTTGGTTGGTTCCATTGAAACATTAATAAAGTACAGTATTTCTCACATGTTGGCATTTTGAGTTTATCTAAATGTTATTTATTTTTTTAGGGCATTTCCATTCAGGGGTGCCAGAAATTCTGGAACATTTTTCTTAAAAAAAGCAAATGAACTGTTCCACCTCAGTAATGGACTGAACAACAATTGCACAAAGTTTCCATTTAGGTATGTTTAGCAACACCATCAGTGTTCTCTTCTGGTGTAGCACTCTTAGTTCAATTGTAAATATAGAATGAAAAGTGTGGAGGCACACAAAATAAATAGTTCAAATTAGGCTGTACAAGCATCCTAATTATTTTTTTCTTCCTGCCAAATTTATCCATAAGTAGTAGGTGGGTCATCCCACTTCCTGAAAGGTGCTACATGGTTTGATGTCAATGAGATGATCAGAGGATACTTGGCAAAGCTATTATCACAGTTTGTTGGGCAAGACACACCACAGAAGTTGTGGTTTTAAGCATTGGTGCAGTATTGGTTCCGTGTGCACGCAGTATAAGGACCTGTGGCATTAGAGTCTGGGTGGAGTGGTGGGGAAAGGAGGAGGGCTTACGATGGTGAGCAGGCCTGACGTCAGGCTGGAGATGAGGTCCTTGCCAGCGCGGGCGCAGACGATGGTGTTGTGGGCACCAGACACTGCCGGCCCGTGATCCGCTGTCACCATCAAGCACATCTCGATGAACTGGCAGGCGTACCGCGGCAACCTGGGAAATGGCAGAGACGTGAGTGCTCAGCCTCCCTGAGGCTGAAAAAAATTATTCCTGCATTTGTACAGTTCACAGAGCAAATTCAGTTAATTATAAATTCTGAGAATTCACAAAAAACGTAATGAAAGTACCTCTACGTCATATGGATAATTGCTGTCGTCCACAACAGAAATAGCCGGCACCTGATTGGTTAGACGCACTAAGGTCCTTTGGTTTCGACTTCACGTTTTTAAACCGGAACAACTTGGTGTCCTGTTCATAAACTCTTATTCCACCTAAATAGTCCACTAAAATACTTTCTGAAAATATTTGAGGTGAGAAATAGGCCATGCAGTTGCTGTATCTTGATTCATATTTGATCTGCAACGTCTAGTTTGACAGTTTGATCCGAGTTAATACGAAATAATTTGTACATTGTACGTTCATTTATGCAAATGACAATGGACACAGCTCCTCTACCCCACCCCTTTCCCTCGCTCACCCAACAAAGTATTTCTCAAAATTATGTGTAGTATGTGGGGACAGGCTGAGACAGTGGGTGCAACAATAAAAAAAAAAAGAAAGATTCTGTTGTTTTATCTGAACTCTTGGAGCTGACATTTTAATGTAGCTATGCTGCTCTGAAATCCTCCAATCTTAGCTAGAAACGAGGTGTGTGAAGAAGCAGTGGGGTGAGGGAGTGTATCTTTCTCTGTGGGCAGGGCCAAAGGGTGTTATAACTTTTGAAATGTTTTCACAACATTGCGACTGTTGAGAAAGTTGCCTACTCCAGCTTTCAAAGTTATTTTATATGGAGGCTATTTTATATGGAGGCTATTTTATATGGAGACTATTTCGTATGGAGACTATTTCGTATGGAGACTATTTTGTATGGAGGCTATTTCGTATGGAGGCTATTTTGTATGGAGACTATTTCGTATGGAGGCTATTTCGTATGGAGACTATTTCGTATGGAGACTATTTCGTATGGAGACTATTTCGTATGGAGACTATTTCGTATGGAGACTATTTCGTATGGAGACTATTTCGTATGGAGACTATTTCGTATGGATATTAATGTTAGCAGGGAAGTAGCGACAAGGTACACTACAAGACCATCAAATGGGCACTTCACTAAGAGCAAAGAAATTATTCAAGAAATAATGAATGCCATTTGCTTTAGAAATCTGCATTGTTAAATGTTTAATTAATGAACTGTTTATAACTGTTTTTCACCATGTCTCTTTTTTCAAACAAAATTACGAGGTAGAATATCGATAAGAGTATTGATAAGTATCAGTATCGATAAGCAGTATTGACAACAATATGCATCCCTACTCCCAACAGCCACTCATTACTGGGCAACATGGTCGTTTTATTGCCTGAGCTACTTTAAGTTGCCCAACTTAAAATTTCTGAGCTGTGCTTACAGTACACAGCTCAGAAAAGTATTTAATTTTTTTTTTTTTTTACCAAGTAGTGAAAAATCTCTTATGAATTATATTACTTTAAAGTATGAAATACAGATACATCTGGACAATAAGCTAAATGTGGCTCTACAAAAAGACCAGTCCAACCCTACTACTAGCTGCTTCTGTTTACAGAAAGTGGCTTCTGGCACTCAATATGGTTCATTCTGAAGTGTTGAAAACCGTATATCACTCACCTTCTCTGGAACCAGAGCAAGCCTAGCACCCCTCCCAGGCCCATCTCCTCTTTGAAGACCTCTGTAATGGGCATGCCGGCGTAGATGAGCTCCTGGCCCCGCTCATCACAGATGCTGGTCATGAAGGAGGCTGGCTTGCGGATCAGACCCAACTCCTATTGCAGGGAGAGAGAGACATCAACACTTATAACACAGACATTAACATATAGGATCTTTGGTCCCTTGCTAAACACATACACACACACAATATACTTTTGCTGGAACTCAGGCATTTATAGTCCAAATGCACATTGATAATCAGGTGTGGGTAGGGGGGGGCTTATTTATGCAATTACTACCCAAATTGGAGCAATGACTAGACATCCATGGATCTGCAAATAGTAGAAGACTTGGCACAGTAATAGCCACACTTACCCTTGCCCAAGAGTAGTCCATTGGTACCGTTGGGGGGGGCACCTCCTGCGCTGGAACGATAATACCGTCGGCTACAAGTTCGTCATAAACTGTTCTGTGGAACACAAAGAGAACAGAATAGAAATGTGTAAGACAATATGTAAGAGGAGCTCTATATAGCAGGCTTCATATTTATCACTGTTTAATTGAAATAAAAGAGTAACATGGTATCTGTTTCTCGTTTCGGCATATAGGGTCTTGTAGTGTCAGTGTGCATGCTGTGAATGCGCCAATATGTGGCCTGAGCGAGGACTGACTTGATGACGTCCCCCAACTCGTCAAAGCTTTTGGGGACAAAGACCCCCGCATCCCTCAAGGCCTGGTTCTTGGCCACTGCCGTCTCAGAGGCCTGGTTGGCGCAGGCCCCAGCATGGCCAAACTGGACCTGAGGATACAATCAAATATGTCACTCTGTATCGCCGTGCAACCAGCACACAACACACAATCCCACACTCTGTCCAGGCCCTCAATCCCCATCTATTAAGCCCTGGAAAGGTAGGGCCTCATTTATCATTCATGTGTACGTTCAATCCGACCATTTTAACGCAAATTTACAGATTTATAAAAATAAAAATGGGTGTACAGTACGATGAAATCTTATGACAGCTCTTGACTTTTTTCATATGGCTGTCTCCAATAAAAATAAACATGGGTGTACAGTACGATGAAATCTCACGACAGCTCTTGACTTTGCGTATGCTTTTCCAGTGGCGAGGCAGCGACATTGCATGCAATAAAGAGAGAAGGCACAATAGTTGTGCAGCCTAAATAATGAAACAAAGGACTGAAAAACAAAAAGGCGCTCTTTAGAAAACACAAGCTTGTGAGCTTAAAAATCTAATTTCACCTTAAATAAGTAGCTGATCGTAAAAAGGGCAAAATAACATCAAAGGCATTCCATTTGTGAAAATATGAAAAGCCGTTAATGCATTTGGGCAATTTTTTGGAGGGTTATTTTTTCTTTTATCTCAGCTGTAGTTCACTATTCAGAGGAAGCACTATTTACAGCCCTGGTTATCCTCTGCCACATAGCGGCTTTTGAGCTAGGCTGCACACCGCTACTAACGGTCCTACTAAGCCCACATTTATTACCTCCACCAAGTTGGTCATGTTTTCACCCGTGTCTGTGTTTGTGTGTCCGCCTGTTAGCAGGATATCTCTAAAAGTTATGCACGGATTTGCACCAAGTTTGGTGGAAAGGTTGGCCATGGGCCGAGGAAGAACTGATTAACTTTTCACGCCAATTGGCTAAAAAGGGGGCGTGACAGCGTGCGTGGCGTATCACAAAAAGATGTATAACTTCAGAACGGATTCACATAACACCACCAAACTTTGATAAAAGGTTTGTCATGGGGTCAAGGAAGAACTGCTGAACTGAAAGGGGGTGTGGCTATGGGTGTGGCCTATTCACAAAAATGCACATAACCTCTTAATGGATTCACGCAACACCACACAACTTTCACCAAAAGTTCCTAATATACAATCAAGTCTGATTTATTAACCTGCGAACACATTTACGCTCAGATCAAGTTTGATGAATCGCACGTTTTGACGAATCACATGATTTTTGTACGCTTAAGTTGGTACGCTCAAATATACGTTCATTGACAACATATTGATAAATGAGGCCTGTAGGGATTACAAAATATGGCAACATGTTGTACAACACCTTTGCATTCAATCCCAATCTCTACAGATGGGAGTTCATGGGAGAAACTGAGAACTGAGTAAGAAAATGCATTGACACAACAGTGAGACAAATATAGTGCTCCATACTCCACTCTGTGTTTAAATGCCCACTATACCTCGGAGGAGAACATGGTGGCGCAGGTCCCGATGCACCAGCACACCACAGGTTTGGTGAGCCTGCCTTCTTTGATGCCCTGGCAAATCTTATATTCCTCTGTGCCTCCAATCTGCACCAAACAGACACAGTGAGTACAGTGTGAGTGCGCACTATGTGTACAGTGAAGTTTAACCTCAAAACCAAGTAACAAGATGCATAGCAATCAAAGAGTCTGATCTTTATTAGCATAATGATAGCTGGCTACCACTGTGAAACAATTATCTTCACATTTCTTTCAATTTAACATTTAAATGTGGTCATATGTTTGTCGTAATAATAGGAACTGGCTAATCAACCAAGTTAGAAACTGTGATTAGTTACCCGACTAATGAGCACAGAGAGATTTATTAGTCAAGTGAGGATGGATGACCTGACTACACATGTATCATACATGCAGAGATGTTAATTAGGATGGTAAGTCTCTAGTTTAGTGCAGTACTCACCTCTCCTAGCACCACGATCATCTTCACTCCAGGGGTGTCCTGATAGCGCAGTACATGGTCCATGAATGTGGAGCCTGGGTATCTGTGAGACAGAAACATACAGATAATGTTCTATTTACATCAGTCTAACAAATTTGCAATCCACCGGAAGAAAATTCCATTCCTCAAACACTGGGGCTTTGGGAGTCTCTTAGTAAGCATCTCAGTCAGACCCTTAGCAGATTATCCGTTATTCAGAACAATAATAATAAAAAATAAATTCAGTTGTTGTTACCATGGAATTGACTGGTCTGATTCACTGACTTGGTGAGTGAGGGTTGATGTATGATGTTAATGCAACATACGGAGTTTGAGACTCCCTTTGGTCTGCTGTTGGCTGATATTACATATTAAACAGTAAAACGTGAAATGAAGAAAAAAATAAAACAAAAAAATCACTATCAACCATCAATTCTCCTCTCGTCCAGTAGTTCCTGGAACCTCATTAACCCTGAACAGAAGTTCCAGTGGTCCAAGGCTAATTTGCTACAGGTCTTGTCCAGACGTGCTCTCCTTACCTGTCACCCCCAATGGCCACGCCCTCAAAGACACCGTCAGTAGTACGGGAGATGATGTTGTTGAGCTCATTGGACATTCCTCCAGAACGGGAAACGTAGGCCACACTGCCTGGGCGGTAGAGCTTTGAGGCCAAGATGTTGTCCAGCATGCCCCCAGTGTTACCGATTTTAAAGCAGCCAGGCTTGATTCCACCCACCTGGTGAGAGTGACACATGCGTGAGAACGAACGAACGAACGAACACACACACACACACACACACACACACACACACACACACACACACACACACACACACACACACACACACACACACACACACACACACACACACACACACACACACACACACACACACACACACACACACACACACACACACACACACACACACACACACACACCTCTTAGGCTCCACAACGTCAGGGGATTAACAAGATATAATTGTGTGTCATAAGGTCCTTTGTTTTGTCAGTGTGAGCAAGTTTATGGTCGTCTACAAAGTGCAGAGGAGAGGAGTAGTCTCCAACACACACTGTAATAACAGAAAGGGAGGGGGGGGGGGTTACCGTTGCTGGACCAATGATGGTCACGCCCCTCTCGTCTGCCCTCTTAATGAGCTTCCTTGTCAGGGCCTCAGGGATGCCCTCTGCAATGATGGCGATGGTGTGGATCTGGACACATGGTCACATTTAATTATGAGTCTGTAGCACACTTACTGATTTATGCAACAAGGTCCATCAGCGGAATGACTGGCGACTGTTTGGAATCCTCATGGGACCAATAAATCAATCCTCCATCACTGCTCATATATCTGCACAATAATATATATAATATAATATATACGCATGCTTACATTTAGTGGGTAAAGATTTACATCTCATTTAAATTAAAACAAAGGGGATCATGTGCATATACATTTAATGAACAAATGAAGAAATATGAAACGGGGGACTCTTTACCTGGGGGTACTGCATGGTCTCCATGGTGCTGTCAAAGGCAGAGCGTAAAGAGGCGAAGCTGATGAGCACGTCCACCTCTGGGTGCTTCTTCATGGCGTCGCCCATGTTCTTGTACACCGGGATTAGGATTTCCTTGTGACCCCAATAGAACTTCTGCTTGTGATCTCCACTAACAAACACACACATCAGTAGTGATTTATAAGCGCTTTCCTTGAGTACCCAAAGTCAAATAAAATAATAATCTTTTAAAAAAAATTTTTTATAAAGGGGACATGAAGCACTCGGTAAAGTGGCTCTGGTTGGTTAGCTTTTTACCTTAAATTATATATGACTGTGCGTTCAAATCTCAAACCGACCCGTATTTGCTGGAAAGTTGAAATTTGCTTTTTTTCCACTAGGGCGCAGCCATCTTGGACCAACTGCGGTTGTGACGTCACTAGGTTGGGAGGCCTCAGCTGCTCAATGTATTCCTATGTGAAGATAGCTGACTTTCAGTGAGCTCAACGATGTATCGTGAGGAAAAAATAAAACAAAAAACGCACAGACGGTCTTTTTCTATTGTCCCGAGATGCTCAAATGAGTATTACCGAACAAAACTTAATTTAAAACTTAATTTCCAAGAACTGCTTCTGACCCGTTCTGACCCGTTCTGACCATAGCCTACTGCTGTGGCCTGACAAGCCGGCAACTGCAGCGCCGCTGCATTGCCTTGATAAACGGTTTGCGAGCTAAAGTCGTGTCTAGCTAATATTGCCTATATAAAATAAGCGTTAGCTTGTGATGCTTGGTCGCGGTAGGTATATATTTGCAGGCTGTTAACTAATATATCAAGGCAATGCAGCGGCGCTGCAGTTGCCGGCTGGCCACAGCATTAATATGGTCAGAAGCAGTTCGTGGAAATTAAGTTTTAAATTAAGTTTTGTTCGGTAATACTCATTTGAGCATCTTGGGGCAATAGAAAAAGACCGTCTGTGCGTTTTTTGTTTTATTTTTTCCTCACGATACATCGTTGAGCTCACTGAAAGTCAGCTATTTTCCCATAGGAATACATTGAGCAGCTGAGGCCGACCAACCTAGTGACGTCACGACCGCAGTTGGTCCAAGATGGCTGCGCCCTAGTGGAAAAAAAGCAAATTTTTCCAGCAAATACGGGTCGGTTTGAGATTTGAACGCACGGTCATATCTAATTTAAGGTAAAAAGCTAACGAACCAGAGCCACTTTACCAAGTGCTTCATGTCCCCTTTAAATAGCCATGAGCACAATGTTCCATGGCCATGATATGTAGCACAGTTCATTTAGTAGAGAAGCCTTTTCAATAGCAGAGGAAGGGTGAGATCAACGCTTACGTGAAGGGGTAGACCATAGCTGCCACAGAGGACTCCTCACGGGAACAAATGTAGTCAAAGTCCAGCATGCCCTGCACTGCTCTCGTCTGCATTCCCCACACAATGGACTTGGTGTGCTTGCTGAAGAGAGTGGTGGCCTTAGCTGCAGAGAGAAAGAGAGAGAGAGAGAGAGAGAGAGAGAGAGATCAGACTTCAGCAGCAGACACAGATGTGGAGGCATTAGATTGACACTTAACACACCTTTCCCCCTTAAACACCACATTAATAACCACCTGTTTCACCAAAAAGCCAAACAAGAATCACATGAAAAACTACATTTTGGTGTATTCTGTCCATTTATTTCGTCATTGTGGATAGGTGTTACTGTTCTACGGTAAATATTTCAATAACAAGCAACTGGAAGTTGTACCATCAAGCAGGAGCAAGGAGAGGGAACAGAGACAGACAGAGACACTGCACATGGTGGAAGCATAAGACCATTCTGAAAGTTTCCTTAGCGTCAAGTGATCATCGCTGTTCTCAATATCAATCACAGCATGAACAGGAACACGTAACTTCATGGTCCGTGTTGGGGCAGAATTGTTAACGCGATCATGTAAATTGGAACAGAATTGTATAATGACAATTCACTTAGCTTTACCACACAATCAAATACTACAGCCATAATACCTATTACACCAATCTTAAATGTTCTCATGCAGCAAGAAATGCATACATATGAGACTCAACTCATACCCAGCTGAAATGTTGACAGTATGTTTCCAGGATTTTTCTAACCTCTGTTGACATTTTAGAACTCAACAGCTCACATAAGCAAGTTGGATATCAACACTCCCCCGAATCGGCAGTGTAGTTCGCGCAATGTACGCAGCTGCGGTTGCAGACCATTCCAAATTGGGGTGGGAATTGGATATGCTCAGCCCCAAGTTGGGCACCAAATTTCTAAAATAAATAAATTAAATAAACTGCGCCAAATAGTACCTTCAACTGATACTGATAAAAAAATGTATATATATATATACACACAATACATCCATTGTTTTTTTATATATATATAAAAAAAACAATGGATGTATATGAATAATGTCCTAATCAACAACATCTGTGATTCATATTGCCTCATGAAAATATTTGGTGCCTTAGTAATGAAAAATGTTTTACTTTCTGACGCATTAGATGCATTGGGTCTTTGGTCTAAATGTGCAGTTGGAAACACCAGCAGATGTCAGCTGTTGCAAAAACACCCCTATATAACTTTGATGGTTGTCAACGAACTATGAATTTGGAAGACTGCAATGATGCCTGATAAACACTAAAGCTGGGGGAATCAGCAGTATTATTAAAAATATATATATATATATTTTTTATCACCGTTTTCTAATTGGGCCACAGCAAGTTTAAAATGCTTCATAGTTTTCAATGTGGAAAATGCAGCTTGTCGGACCAAATTTATGAAAACAACTATATGAAAACAAAGTATACACCAAAATGAAAGGGTGAAAGTTTTTAGAAATTAAAATGCTTGTGATTGTCAATGACCGAGTCCATAAAAACAAACCTCTCAATACAAGAAAATGAGCTATAATGTTCTCAGATGGCCACATGAAGCCCAACTTCAATTCTCAGCTGGAGGGAAAGCACAATAATATGAGCGCACACGTGAAAATACCTGAACGCCTGAAACAACGCTTCCCATCTATTAGAATGCAATTTGGAAAAGGCTCTAATGTTTTCCTCAAGCTGAGAAATTAATTCAGTGGGACTTCAGAAGAACAAACGCATGCCAAAGCAGCACTATCAAAAACACCAGTAGAAACATACACTTGTATGTATGTCATTTTGGACCAAGAATCATTCAGCAGGAAGAGACACACAGGGGGAGTAGAACACGATGGCAACACCACATCAACACTGGAAAATGGCAGACTGTGGGTGGTGGCACAGGGACTGACATTACACTAGACAGCTACACAGGGGTGACATTCATAGGATGAGCTCTAACACATTCAAATTGCTGAGGAAAAGATGTATTTTTAAGAGTGCAATATGATTTTGCCGAACATGAACTTTGCATGGTCCGGTCTCCAGTGGATACAAGGTCCTACTTTACCAGTAACGTAGTCTTTCCACTGATGATTGCACTCATTCCTCTATGATGAGGCCAGATTGCAGTGCCCAATGAGGAACCCATGTTTTAAGCATGGCTCATGTGCATAGGATCAGTCTAGAAATGAGGCAACCGTTTCAGACCTCAGATCAGTGCTGAAGCTATTGGCTCTACGGACCCGAGAGGCACAAGAGCTGTCACCGCTGCTACGCTCGTATATTCCTGTAATGTCAGTCACCGTGCAATCCGCCCAGCAGGACCGAAAGGCTAAGGAGCAGCTTTGACCACACAGCTGAGGAGGCCCAGAATTAGGCCTGAGGGCCTAAAGTCAGACCAGGGCCTTTCCTACCTCCAACTTTGTCTGATGGGGCCTGCTGTTCTGTAACATCACCAGGCGACAAAACACAACGATGACAACAAAACAGTAACAAAAGATAAAATTAAATCACAAATGTTTTAAATTAAAATCAAAATAAATTCAGCTCTCATTTACAATGGGCTCTACACACAAAAGTGAGGAGGCTGTTCTTTGAGAAAATTTGAATGACAAAATTAAGCTGAAAAACCAAACAACAGTGCATGCTGCAGTCTATTAACAACATGTCTAACAGGTGCATGTCTTGAAATTTTGAATAACTGAATGGGATGGGGGAGCAAAATGCAGGCAAATATAAAGAATGCACGCATATATAGAATAAAATATCAGCTTGCCCAAAATGCATAATGTCACCAAGCCGCAACCAAATCAATGCCATTCCAGCATTTGTCACCATGAGAAACTGGAACGAACCCACACCTTGAGAGACCGTACTGAGGAAGGAAGGCCTTTCACAGAAGTACTGGGAGAAGGACGCTGTATTCCAGGAGCAACCCTGATCTAGGGATTATTAAGGACACCCACGCACACATACACACAGGCTGAGACCGGAGCAGCTATCCAGTCTACCTCACAGCTCCACAGGTTAAAAATGTAAGCAAGCTGTCCGGGTGCACGCTTTAGGCTGGTCACGGAAAAAAACACGCTCACAAACGTGCTTGGACCATCACACCCAAATGCCAACACTGCACACACGTCACCGTGGCAGCCAGGCTAACTCAGCCGAGGCAGCTGCAGTTGCATGGGCCGCTCTGCAGATACTCAATGCAGGCCGTCCCCCCATCACCCAGCCACTACCCAGAGAGAACCTGTCCAATCAGGGAGAGGGCTTTAATGTATTACGATGGCTGTTATTGGTGCATCTCTTTGGTAGGGAAGCAAGAGCAGTAAGTGGGGGTTGGGGGCTTAGCATTAATGGAAACCTGCGCTTACCTTTGACGCCTCCCGTGAATGCGCTCTTCAGAGACGAAGCAGGGCAATGAGCAGTGGCTTACAAATTTGATCATGAAAAGACACAGTCAATTACACAGAAAAGGAGGAAACTGAAGAGAAAAGGAGGGGTGAATTAAGGTAACTGCAGAACTGTGCTGAGGGGATGGCGTGAGAGTGACAGAGAGGAAAGGGAGGACAACACTGAGTGACATTTAGGAGGACAAGACATGGCAGACAGGGCTGAGTCTGACCTGGGGGGGGGTTAGATGATGATTTTGGCTAGGAAGTGCACAGGCTGTGACTTCAAAAGAAACCAGAAGCACCAAAATAAGGACTCTGTGCTCTAGCAAGTCAAACTACCACCTAATGTACTGCATATCCAGTTTGACCAACCGGAACATTCTCTACCAAAACCCTCTAATGTTCTGTTGGGGATTCAATTACACTCCACTTAAACTTTGGTGCAACTGGAAACAAACAGGTTAAGTGCCACAGACAATTAAGGGCCAATAGCTTGAGCACTGTGTACATTATCATAAAGAAGAGAAAATGATGAAACAGTGCTAGCTTATTGGAGAATTAAGGGCGGTTTTGCGATTGCGTAGCCCAGGGAAAGGGAGGGTTCAGTCGGATAGGGTTCTGTGCGCATTGCTAGTCGATCAGGTGCCTATATATGGCAGTCAAAGCTACATATGAAGGGTCCCTCCTCAAACTCCGCTCTATGCGAGCTTAACTGTAGTCTGCAGTGTGAAAAGCAGCAGCTGGTGACACCACGTGTTCCGGAGGAGCACCGTGGATGTCACACTCCCCCGAATCGGCAGTGTAGTTCGTGCAATGTACGCAGCTGCGGTTGCAGACCATTCCAAATTGGGGTGGGAATTGGATATGCTCAGCCCCAAGTTGGGCACCAAATTTCTAAAATAAATAAATTAAATAAACTGCGCCAAATAATACCTTCAACTGATACTGATGCTGACCTTTTGAAAACTGCAATTAGCAATTTGAAATTTGAAAATGAATGAACAACTGTGAGGACATCCAATTGGAGCACAAAACGCAAGTCTCAGTCTCCTGTATGCCTTGATTATAGTCTGCTGCTCCTTCAAACACATGTAGAAAAATATCTCTGGATGGTTGAAACAGGATGGTAGAAATGGTCAGTGAAAAAAGTTATTGTATTGCAGGTCTGAGCAGAGGAAGGCAGGTCTGAGCATGCTGGGTGACATGACCTCAGGGAGCCCAAAGGGGGCTGCGGTGCTGTCCGATCAGCTTGCTCAATATACGCATGCTCTCTCTGTGCAAGTACACCACACACCTGCCAATAAGCCTCGTCTGTCAAAACACACTGATATTTATCTTTTTAACTTCAAAGAGAAGTAAATGTACATTCAAAATAAAGAAGAAAAAAAAACTGTAAAGCTGAAATGATCAAAGCACAAATTTCAAAGCAGGAGGGACAAGGAGGAGGTGATAAGCCTCCTTTTCCCCAGCTATGTTTTTTGGTGTTAGAATATGCTTGGAGCGATCACCAGGCAGTGTATCATGCATTTTTACATTCTGTGGAACAAAGGGAGGGTGACACAGGTCTGGCACAGTCATTCTGGGAGCCACACGTGGCAAAGGGAGTGAGGCACTGGGAGGAGCCGGGGGAAAGGAGGTGGAGGAAAGGAGCTGTGGAAGGAAAAACTTGGAATGAGCTGCAAAGTGGGCACACTGCCAGTTACCTGGCGGGATGCCCGGCTTGGACTTTTTTGCAGGTGTGGCATCGTGGGGCGCTCTGGGCTCGGAAAAGGAAGCAGTCCTGCTGGCGGCTGGGGTCTGGAGAGAAAGAGGCAGGGGTGTGAGGTGTGAACACTTCTGTATGGACAAGTGAGTGCACATGTTGTCCACACAGGGCCATCACCAGCAACGGGCCAGCAGGAGAACAAGATGATCACTGTCACCCAACACTGCAGAAAACCAGATCTGGGCCTGGCTTACATTTCTTAACACATGTATGTAGAAAAGCCTTGCTGTATTGCACTGTCAGTTTCTGCTCTTCTGAGAGATGTAGCTGGCAGGCCAGCAATCAGACCAGATCTGGGCCTGGCTTACATTTCTTAACACATGTATGTAGAAAAGCCTTGCTGTATTGCACTGTCAGTTTCTGCTCTTCTGAGAGATGTAGCTGGCAGGCCAGCAATCAGGATTCAAGCCTTTAACCCCTTCGCAGATGCCAAATTTGGTCCATTCTCACCTATTTAGGGGGTGGTCTGTTTAAGGCTTTATAACTCCGGGTGTGAGCATCACAGAAATTTGGTAAATGGCTTAAATGAAACAAGACAGTTGTACCATTTACAATACAAACTTTGATTTGTTTATTTTCATAACTGAAGTCAAAATAAAGTGCCACAAATGCAAATAAACTTTGTTTTTCTTTAGGTTGCAATGAAATACTAAGAGCTACATATTTGAAACAGGTAAATCTATACATTTCCTGGATCATAAATTCCGTGTCCATAAGTGTGCAAAATCTGAGGATGACCTGCAGAAGTACTGAAGATATATGATGCAAAATATAGGCAGTGTACCCTGGTGTCCATTGTGTCCAAATCTATCCAAATGGCTAAATTGTGCACTGCTCTAAATAATAAAATAATTATATATTTAACTACAAATCAACTGTTTTGCATCAATTCCAAGTGGGAATCCAAAACGTCATAAAATGAATAAAATTAGTTTTGTTCCTATTCATGACTCATGATTCATGACGCACAGTAAATTGGACTGAGCATTTTCCATGCCTCAAGTGACAAGTATAGCCCAGGAGGATAAGCCTATAGACTATATTATGTACAAAAAGATTTCAATAAAATAATATTCCTCCAACAGGACAATGCTGCCAAATGTTAAAATCAAAAAAATTGTACAGTTTAACAATGTAGAATAAAGTAATCATTTTTGATTGCTTCTGGTACTCTTACAAGCGATACTTATAACTTATCTGCATTTGAATGGATCTCCATGGGAATTGGGGGGTGGGACTAGATTTAGCTGTAAATTATGCTGGAACAGTATGGAATACATGGTTGGCGAAATGGCTGTAAGTCATCAAGGGTCTGAGGTCTCAAACGAGCCTCAAACCATCAAGCTGCTGCCAGATATGCAGTAGATATGGATGGATCACTTTAAGGGTTGTTTCTCCTGACAAATTATCTACTGCATATCTGGCAGCAGAGTGATGGTTTAAGGCTTGTTTGATACGTCAGACCCTTGATGACCCTCTCATTGTCATTGGCTGCGTCCAAATCCAGTTTTTGCTCCACCCTCGTAAACTTCACTTGCAAACTTCACTTGGGAGGATGTGACGCACATACCAATAAAACAGGAGTATACACTTGCGTTTAGCAAGTGTGAGGGAGCGAGGGCGGAGCGGGTTATTTGAACCGCATCTATACTCGGAAGTTAACCATGCTGCTGCACAGTGGCGTATCGTGGGATCTCGGATCATGTAAAACGTCTGTCACCGTAGCCTAACCTACCTTTAAATGGATGACACTCTCAACCTGTTTACATTAATTATCAGTCAAGCAATAGATTTACTGAATAACAAATATCAATAAATACAGCAAGTTTTGTGGGCTAGCATATTTCTTTGTCATAAACTCGTGTAGCATGTAGGACAGCCCGAGTGCTGGAATAAAGCATTTAAACCAAACATATTCTCAACCTGTTTCCGTTTATTTTGCTTGCTTATGTCAATCAAACAAATTCCCTGAATAATCAAGAACAATTATGTAGCCTATAGGCTAATGATTAACAAATGACAATGACAAAGAGATAACTAACGTGAGATTGTTTAATACTGGTGGCAATAATTCAGAATAATTAACTGGCAAAAAATCCCAACGTTTTCTCTGAGTTGCACATTAGCATTGCGTTTTCTCCTCATCACGTTAAAGAATGTCATTAATTTAAGACGGCACTCGATTTCGTCAAGACGAATTAAACATTAGAAATCATACATTTAATGAGGAAAACCTCTTAAATTGCTGGAACCAGCATTGAGCGCAATGCATGCTTTCAAGCTAGAAAAACAAATTTACCAAATATGTGCGGTTTATTGATCACTTCGCATGACATAGGCTATTAACGCATTTTGCTTCAGCACAAATGTGAATATAGTAAAATGCTGCACACGTTTATTTATCTATTCGTCTTTGTTGAGAAATTCAATTGTTAGGCTAACAGGCAGTCTCCGGAAGGAGACGAGTAGCCTAATAATCCGTTTAAAAGCAAGATTAACTACAGAGAACCTGGTAGGCCTACATCCCACAGTATACGCTACTCTGTTGCTGCATAACGCAATTTGCTAAACTATGAAATACAAAATAGCAAACTACATTAACCTGTATTTATTAGCCTATGCACCGTCTTTTCCATTCTGTATGTGCTTTTAATGTATAATACCGCGATAAACATTAACGTGATTATCACTGAACAGGATGTTCGATGTGAATTGTGGGTAATATGAGCTTGCAGTCTACTCTTTTGCAGACTCGTTCCCTTGATAAAAGTTGAGGGTGGAGGGGCTATGTCACAAACTTCACTTGGCTTTCTAATGGATTGGACTCACACTTAAAATGGAGACTGAGGGTACATCCTGGTCTCAAAAGGGATTCCCCAAGTGAAGTTTACAAGGGTGGAACAAAAACTGTTATTGATAGTAAATTAATGATGTGATATAATAATTTCACTTTTATTTTGCTTTTGAGTGAGCCGGGCTTTTCACAGCTTTATTGACATACGATCGGGCTATTGTTTCCCAGGAGCTTATGTTTTAGATATTGATAGACAAGTTCCTGCGGTGCTACAACAGCACCCAGATGCACATCTACTTATCGTGCATGTAGGCTCGAACGATATTAAATTAGGGGAAACTGAAACTTTGAAAAAAGACTTCGAGCAGCTTTGGAACACTCTGCAACAGACTCGAAAGCGTTTTCTTCTTTCGGGACCCCTGCCTACACATGGCAGAGGATGTGAACGCTTTAGTAGAACTTTTCAGTTGGACCAATGGCTGAAATCATTCTGCAATGCAACAGGTACTGATTTTATTGACAATTTAGATTGTTTTTTTAAGTCCCCCTTTCTGTTTAAACGGGACGGAGTTCACCCGAATAGAAAAGGTTTGAAGCAACTGTCTTGGAATTTTGCGAGTGCCTTGAAATGACGTGTACACAGTCCCATACCAATTATTGAAGCCACTTTGCACACACACATTCGTTCTCACGTTAGGCCTAATGGTGTTATTTTTAATAATTTAATTCAGTTAACTGTGACAACGAATATTGTTTCTCGATGCGAGAATGAAGTAGACGATATAGTTTTAACTCTTTCTACCTTCAGAGCACGCTGACATGGATTGGGACTGTTGTGTTATAATGTGAGAAGTCTAATGTCTAAAATAGACTTTATTATAGTCTGGACACTACAGACGGATCCAGATATTTTTATAATCAATGAATCATGGCTAAATGATAGTTATGGACACTGATATTACTTTAAATGGTGACAATGTTTTTAGGTGTGATAGAAAATTAAGAGGGGGTGGGGTGGTTATGTATGTGAAGTCCACCTTCATTGTGACGGTTTTAATCTCCACATCTGCCCCAAAGCAATTTGAATGCCTGGTTTTAATCGTACGGACAGGTTGCACAAATATCAATATCGCTGGTGTCTACCGTCCACCAAATGCCTTATCCAGTGCCATTAATCTTACTAGTATATTATCTGATTATGCTCATTCTGAGCTTCTAGTCATGGGCGATCTTAACTTGGACTGGCAGTCTCGAGCCTCAGATGATTTCAAGGTAATTTGCAATGATCTAAATCTCACGCAATTGATCCTGGAACCCACGTGCCCAAACCAGAAAACCCCCTCAAAGTCTACTTTGATAGATATCATTTTAACTAATAAACTGCATAAGTATCGTAGTGGAGTTTTCCCACTTGATATCAGTGACCACTGTCCTGTGGCTTGTATCAGAAATGAAAAACAATCTGTAACAGCGCCTTCATGTTTTATTCCTAAAAGGGATTTTAAAAACTTTTGTGAACAAGGTTTTATGTTTGATTTACTTTTAAGTAATATTGACTGTGTTGCATCCATACCGGATCTGGACTTAGCGTTTAATTATTTTTCTACAACCTTTCAGTCCGTCGTAAACAAGCATGCCCCTTTTAAAAGATTCCGAGTAAAAAAACAGATCAAATCCCTGGTTTTCCAATGGCTTATCTAACAAACTACATGATAGAGATAGGGCATGGAAACGGGCCAGAGAGACAGACTCACTCGCGGACTGGCAGCACTTTAGTCAGCTACAAAATAAATGCTGTGCCTCAATAAGGAAAGCTAAATCAAATTACTATATAACCTCACTATCTGATTCGGATGGCGATCCGGCTAAGTTCTGGAAGGTTGTGAATTCCTTGAAGCATGGTTCTGCTCCTTCCTTACCACATTTCATTAATTCCGATTCTGGTCCTATTTTTGAGAAAAATGAAATGGGGAATGCTTTTAATAGCCATTTTATAGAAGCAGGAAATCTTTTTGAAAATTCACATCATGCTGTTCTGCAAATAGATGGATTAGATTTTAGCTGCAGCTCCATTGAAAGCCCATTCATAAACAGAGCTATGTTCTCATTTAGATTCTTTAGAGAACAAGAAGTATTGGAGGCCTTACTTGCCATAAATACAAAGAAATCGAAGGGGGAAGATCAATTAGACCCTATTTTTCTACGAATGGGGGCCCCATTAATTGCTAATCCATTAACAAATATTTTTAATCTGTCACTTATTACTGGTGCTATTCCTGATGTTTGGAAATCAGCACATGTTCTACCTCTATTTAAAGGGGGTGCACCCAGTGAGCTGAATAATTACAGACCTATTTCTAAACTCCCTTGTTTGGCAAAAATTTCAGAATTTTTAATAAATCTGCAACTACGCTCTTTCCTATCCAAGAATAATATTTTAAATCAGTTTCAGTCTGGTTTCGGACCTGGTCACAGTACCATATCAGCAGCCTCCCTGGTCATAAACGACATCATAAATGCATTAGATAGCAAACAAAAATGTGCAGCCCTTTTTATAGACCTGTCCAAAGCATTTGATACGGTTGACCATCCAATACTTTTGACCAGGTTGTCCTCCATTGGCCTAGATGGAAATGCTTTAAATTGGTTTAGCAATTACCTCTCTAACAGGACCCAAGCTATTGTAATAGATGAGGTGAAGTCACCCTTTCTAAAGGTCAATAAAGGGGTCCCACAAGGATCCATCCTGGGCCCGTTATTATTTACCATTTATATAAACGAGATTGCTACTAAAGTAGAAAATTATAATGTTCATTTCTACGCCGATGATACCGTAATTTACTCATCGGCATCCACAAGCAGACAAGCTCTCACTTATATACAAACTGCTTTTAACAGTATTCAATTCGAATTGGCCAGTCTGAAATTAGTTTTGAATGCAAATAAAACAAACATATGTTTTTCTCCACACATAATGTAGACCTATGGACGCTCATTTATTTACCTTGAACAATATTGAAATCGAATGCGTCCAGAATTATAAGTATCTGGGTATCTGGTTAGATCATGATTTTTCATACAGGTCACATGTGGCTAATCTAACAAAAAAAACAAAACTTAAACCTAAACTTGGCTTTCTTTTTAGAAACAAGTCTTGCCTCTCCTTGGTTAGCAGGACAAAGATTGTTCAGGCCATAATTTTACCAGTACTTGATTATGGGGATGTTTTATATATGCATGCCCCCACTTGTGTTTTAAAACCCTTGGATGCCATATACCATAGTGTATCGCGCTTTATCACAGGTGATGGCTTTAGAACTCATCACTGTGAATTGTATAAATCAGTAGGCTGGTCCTCCTTAGAGCTACGGAGGAAGCAACACGGTATTGTATTTATTTATAAAGCGTTGCTTGCGAAACTCCCTCACTATTTAACAAAACATATTTCTTTTAAGGTTTCAAAATATAATACTAGAGCTCAGGACTGGATTACTTTAGATATACCTCGATTTAGAACTGAACTGGGTAAAACTGCCTTCAGTGTTTCTGCTCCCAAATTGTGGAATGAAACCCAGGAATCACTTCACTTAACTTCACTGGTATCTGTTGAACATTTTAAGCAACTGGTTTTTAATTTATTAGAGAAGGAAGGTACATGTACCTGCATTGCCTAATCATCCATGTGTTCTTTGCTCAGGATGCATCCTATGATTGTGGGCCTGTATATGTTTGTGCACATGCGTATGCTTACATGAGCATGTATGCATTTGTGTATGTATGTGTATGTATATATGTATGCACTACCATTTATTCTTATTCTCTTTTACTTGCAAATCATCTCTGTACAACATATATTTCTCTGTATAACTTACTAGAATGGTCAATTTTCTGTTTTATCATTGTATGGTCGCAGGGCCCCCCTGAAAAAGAGATTTCGGTCTCAGTGGGGTCCCCCTGCATAAATAAAGGAAATAAATAAATAAAATTGTTGCGTTTACCTTGTTGCTATGACGGAATACTAATTTTAGCTGCTGAAGAAATATATTTATGATCTCACACATAGATGCTATTGTCCACTATGTCATGCAGGGGTAGCTATAGTTGCAGGCAAGACTGGGTGGGGGGATTGCTTGTTAATTGGACTTGCTATGGGACAATAGTGACACTTAGAAACTCTGTATTCGGCAGCCGTCACAAATCATATACTAATAAAGCTTTAACACTGCGTTTCTTGTTCCCACTTATAGTTTGGCTTCAGGAACAACGAATCTCAGTTGAGCAAAATCTTGCCGCCGGCGCAATGGCCACTAGGCATCGGCTCGAATGGGTTAACCCCTGAGTGACAAAGTATATGGTGTTCCTTAGAACTACTCCAGTTTCACCGAGTGTAATTGTAGCAGCAGCAGTGACAGTAAAGGTAGGCTGCTCAGTGGGGCTCAGCAGGTTTCTACCAGCAAAGACACTGACAGCTGATTGCAAGTGTTCCTTGGTACACAGCAGACTGCAGCACCTAAGGGCAAAATGCATACAAACCTGTATCTCCACAAACACACTGAACAAAATGGCTCTAAAAGCCTTGCTGCTGTATATTTACAATGGGCCTTGCCCAGCCTGAGGAGATGCATTGTCATCAGGATGCTATATTAAACCCAAGACAGACAAGAGCTCATCCCTGCTTAAACACTGAACCAGACTGTGCACTGCTATTCGCGGGTGGACAGTGATGGCTATTTCGTCACACCCAGCCAGAATTCTGCCCCAGAACAGCCATGTCTTAAAAATGCAGCAGTAGCAGTTAAGCATGTCCTGAGAAGCAGAGTGTGTGTTGCTTTTTTTGTTCTGGATTTTTCCCATGGTAAGCTAACTTCTGTACAAACTGAGATCCGTACGGGGTTGAGTGATGGTGCGTTGCACTGCAGGCCAACGCCGGTTGTAACGGACGTACCGAGATGCTGCCGCTGGAGTTGAGGAGGAAGTTGGCGGTGTGTGCGGCCACAGGAGGCTGGTTGGGGATGGGCCTGTAGCCCAGTGCCATGCCAACAATTGCGGTCATATGGGTCTCTGTGCCGAAGACGTGGATGGGGATCCCAGTAGTCTTCCCTGTAGGGAGGGAGAAGACTGTCAGGGCCCACAGGCTCAGGGGACAGAAGGTAAAGGTGATACACTACTGTGGTGAGGGAGCCCACAATGGACAAACAAATCCAACCCGAACACTTTGCTCCCCACTGCAAAGCACTCTGATGTCAATTCCCTAATGAATCATGGAATTTGTTCGCTAATGAATAATCACTCCCTAAATACACAGTTAATGAACTCAAAACCCATTGGGGAAAGCCAGCATGACTGTTCTCAATGTAGGTGTGTTCCACACATAGCTGCCCCAAGGCTGATTCTTAACAGCCCCATGCATTCAACTGTTGACCTGCTTTTGATTGCATCACTCACCCACTTCTCCCATCACCCTTAGCCCCTCCTGGTAGTTGGGGCCACCCCGGCGTACAAAGATGGTGACCTCGTGTTCCTTCAGAGGGACCTGGTAGTCTTTGATGGCTCTCACGATACCCTGCGTCACAGAGGAATGTCAGTCAGTCAGCTGTGTAGCGTGCCGCTAATTTCACAAAGAAACACTCAACAAAAACTCATGTCGTTTAAAAAAACAAAAAGAACCTGACCTTGAAAGTGGCGGCCACATTGGTGAAGTTGGCAATGCTTCCTCCAATGATCAAGACTTTTCCTGTAAGCAGAAAAGAAACATTAGTGGACTGGTTTTTCTGGTCATGAGCGGGGTCAATGATCCGTCAACCGTTTGATGCTCACACAGTCACTATTCCAAATGTGCACACAGTCTTTGTCCAGCTGAAACAGTGCATGACTTGTATTCACTAACTGTTTTGGAATGATTTTCCCTTGTGTGCACAACCCGGTGGTAATTTGAAGAGGGCGTACCCTCTTTGTGTTTCTCCCGAGTCATCAGTGACAGGATGGTTTTGGCGTAGTCGTACGTCTGCTGCTCGCTGGGTGCCCCGGAGTACTCCCCATAGTTAGCCAGCTCATCCACTCCGCCCAAGTCACAGATGGTGTCACTGGGAAAAATTTTAACTCAGCGGTCATAAAGCAGTTTCAGAAAACAACTTTTTGGCAAAATGTAGAACGTCTATTTGCCGGCATTCTAAGCAAACAAGCATGCATCATTGCAGTCATACTTAAAAAGGAGTTTCTTCTCTGGACGTACAGCTCATGTATACATCATAGTTCCGGGCCAAAGGAACTTAAATTTCCATATGTATGCTTGACCCTTGAGGGCCTGTGTAAGAGATGAGCTGTGAGTCATTCCTCCCTCACTGCTAATAAAGCACTACAGGGAAGTGCTGGAGAATACAGCATACTGTCTGTGGGGACTAGATTGAAATGAACACGAAATAGTTGCCGTAGGACTTAAAAATAATTCTTCCGTGGCCGTTTTATCTTTCATGATTACTGCTGCGATAATGAAATTTCAGTTTGTTATGGTGTTACTGGCAGCAATAGAACTGCACGTAATTAGCATCAAAATACAGTGTATAATGAGAGCAAATGAAATGGGTTTAGATCCTGGTAATAGTCTTTTGTGATTAGCTACATCAATATTTCCATCAGTGTGAGAGTGCACGTGACCCCTGCTTATATTTAGACTGTTTGCAGTCCTTCTGCAGTTCTGCATCAGCAGAGCCCGGAGGAGCACGTACAGCCCAACCAAGTTTAGATCAGCACATCTAATTATGCAGAGGTAATTTATTAAAATATGACCCTTTCTAATGATAACAGTATCTTTCACCTTTCTCTTAGAATGCTTCTCACAGTAGTGCACTAAAAAAAACATTTCACAATGAACACATCTTACTGGCCGTCTAAGTATCATATTGGAATGTGGGCCAGGTAAAACTGCTTTTGTTGAGATATACCTGGAGTTTGCCAGCAAAGCCAGTGGCAAATGATCCTAAACAGAGGATTTAAGAGCATGCCCTAGTTTAAACTATGGGCACAACCTCTGTAAATTAACATAGGGATATTTATCACCGGCTGCGCTTTGTTCCATACACAGATACGCTTATGGGTACATTGCATAAGATACCTCCAGACTCTATTTTTACCCACCATTGTTAGCCATTTAATTTTCAGAGCTAAAAAAGTATTTGGACTTTGGTGGAAAGCAAACATCTTTCTATATCAGCAAACAGAAACCATAAAGTAAATGCAGAAGACAGATAAGTAGCAGCTGCATCGGTGTGCAGGCGCAAAAAGGTGAACACCCCGACTGTCTCAACATCGGTGAAAAATGCAGCGCTTCTGGGCTATCTCCTCTGTTTATTCTTGACGCTGAATAAACAGTATAAAAACAAAACTGGTTATAAACCAGCACTGATACTCCATGAATGCAACGACTCCCTGCACTCAGATGAGAAAAGGCTACAGAAAGCCCTTTTAGTCTGTTAGGCACAGGGGCAAAAATACTGAAGCGCTGAAATACTGAAGACTCATACAGCTCATAGAAAAGGTTTCCTTTTCTATCCACAGCACTGATAAACAGGCAGGCCTGGAATCCTTAAGCCTGACTAAAGTGAATCAACGGACAAGAAAATATCTACATAAATAATTGAGGCAGGTGGTAATACATCGCGAGGACACTGTGGCCCATGGGAGTTTGGGGACCTCTGATAAAATCTAAAACCTCTCTGAAGGAGAGAGCCGCCCAACAGGTCACATTGGGTACAGCCAGGAGGTCACAGGTGATGCACACTGTACCTGTACACCACAGATGCCCCTCCCCCAGCCACCATGGTCCAGATCCTCCCTCTTGGGTTGAGCAGGGTGAGCTTTAGGCTGGCGCCGCTCTTGGAATCAAGGTCTGCAATATAGGCTTCCTGTAAAAAAACAACAGTTTAGACTGAGGCACACTTTGCAGCAGGCTGCTCCAAGACATCCCAGGGCTTTTTCTGAACCTGGTAATAGAGGCACGGGTGCCTCCCTCAGCTTGCTTTGCCAAAATTACAACATAGTTTTGACAACTATCTTTGTGTATCAGCAGCATATTTCCACAATCAGGAACAGCAATACATTGAAAAGCTGTTAATGGTTAATATTAATCCGAAGTGAAAAGAAAAACGCACACCTTGTTTTTGCGAAGTGCATACCAAAGGACATGCAAATTAAACTAAAGGAGAAAGAAAGGTCATACACCAGTTACTCCAATGCAATTTTTATCACCTGACGAAGGCAGCGTGCTGCCGAAAGGTTGGTGATAAAAATTGCATTGGAGCAAGTGGTTAACATTGAAACACAAACTGTGATATATACGAAAAATCCTCTCTGCTTCACAGCTGTAAACAAGGCATAAGAACAAAAACATATGTTCTGTGGAATAGATTGTCCATGAATTTCAATAAACCTTGAATTATACAGGTAGTGATTGGTCAAATCTGAATTTTTCCCTAGATTAAAGACTATTCTAACACACCTTGTCTTTACCCTGATGATAAACAGCCTAAACCTGCATAGCCCATTTCAGAAGGAAGTGTGCACACTAAAGAAACATGTATGAACATGATATTTGTTTTGATTGCTCATCTGTACCACAACCACACAGGCCAGTGCTTTCAGTAAGATGGAAAAAATGTTTTGTTTAGCTTCAATGGTTATACCAGGTAGCTAAAAAATGTAACATTGTTACACCTAAATGCAGGAAATATGGGGCATCTGAGGGAGTATGGACTGTTGCGCATTTGAAACTGCCACATAAAATCCACATTAAGTCCGCCACTGCCATCCCCGTTTAACATTCCTAGAAAAAGCCCTGGATCACAGAAAGCACAGTATTGTAGTGTCCTACAGAATGACTCTCCTGCATACCTTTGACAGAAAATGACAGCCAAATACTGCCAGCCCTGCAAATGAGCAGCGTTAAGGACTGTATGTGCATAATAAACTTTTGTGAATGCAGTCCTGGCCGAAAGCTGGATGGTAACTCAGTACGAAGGAATAATCAGACCTTACAGAGCAGGAGAGTCAACAGGAGCTGAAATATTGACTTAATGTTTAAATATATAAACCAGCTCTCATGTTCTGCATTTCAGTTATGAACAGGGAATGGCCTATACACCTAAGAGCAATCTGGTCACGGCCAAATTTGAAGTCTTTGCGAATATTGAGCAGAAAATCACATATGATCGGTGCAAATTAGGCATAGTGTATCAAATGAGCAAAACTAAAACAAATAAGAACTCCTGATCACATGGTGCTGTTGCTATGGGTCAGCTGATCACACCATGGCTACCCTAACAGCCCCTGCCCAGCGACGAATACAATGCCAACTTCACAAGGTTATTTATAGTAGGCTTTTATAGCACTGCAGTGTAAATAAGAAGCAGTTTATCTAGTGAGGTGGAACCTGGATGAGTCAGAGGTGTATTCACTTCCTAGTGAAATAAATTTTACCTGATCAATGTCGCACAGCACAGATAAGACATTATTACATACATGTATGTTTTACTAAAAGGATAATCGCTACACTGTCTTTTACTAAACCCATCGCTACACTGTCGTCCTTCAAAATTCTGGAGGACTCAGATGTGCTCCAGCTGGTGACGCGCCATCGCGCAACCACCTGTCCACTAGACCCCATACCTTCAGCAGTCCTCCAGTCTATATCCGCTGAGCTCCTTCCATATCTGTCCTCCATTATCAACACCTCCCTAATCTGTGGCCATGTTCCTGCTGCCCTTAAAACTGCCCGTGTAACCCCACTCCTTAAAAAACCTAGCTTGGATCCCTCTGATGTCAGGAACTACCGTCCTGTATCTCTCTTGCCCTTCCTGTCCAAAACAATTGAACGTGCTGTCCATAACCAACTGTCTGTTTTTCTCCACCAGAACAACCTGCTTGACCCGCATCAGTCCGGCTTCAGAACCGGCCATTCCACTGAAACTGCTCTCCTGGCCGTGACGGAGGCACTCGCCACTGCTAGAGCCTCCTCCCTCTCCTCTGTTCTGATTCTCCTTGACCTGTCTGCGGCATTCGACACGGTCAACCACAAACTCCTGATCTCCACAGTCGCTGAGATGGGCATTTCTGGAACTGCCCTCTCTTGGTTCGTATCATATCTCACTGATAGATCCCACCAAGTCTCCTGGAAGGGTTCCGTCTCTGCTCCCTGTCCCCTGTCTACAGGAGTCCCGCAGGTATCTGTACTGGGTCCTCTGCTTTTCTCTATGTATACTAAGTCTCTTGGTTCAGTAATTAATTCACATGGCTTCTCATACCATAGCTATGCTGATGATACTCAACTCGTCCTCTCTTTCCCTCCCTCTACCCCACAGGTTAAGGAGAGGATATCTGCTTGTCTGACTGACAGCTCTGAGTCGATGGCTACCCATCACCTGAAGCTCAACCTTGACAAGACGGAGCTCCTCTTCATGCCGTACAAGACCTCCCCACTACATGACCTCTCCATCACCGTTGACGGGACCGTGGTGGCTGCCTCCCGCTCTGCAAGGAACCTGGGGGTGGTCCTGGACGACCGGCTGGACTTCAAAGAGCACATCAGGGCGACGGCATGGCCCTGCAGGTTCCTCCTGTACAACATCAGGAGGATTCGACCATACCTGACCACCTACTCCACCCAGCTTCTTGTCCAGACCATGGTCACCTCACGCCTGGACTACTGCAACTCCCTGCTCGCAAGCCTACCGGCCTGCGCCATTCTGCCTCTTCAACTGATCCAGAATGCAGCCGCCCGGCTTGTGTTCAACCTCCCGAAATTTTCACATGTAACCCCCCTGCTGAGGTCACTCCACTGACTGTCAGTTGCAGCCAGGATCAGGTTCAAAGTTCTGACCCTGGCCTACACTGCAGCCAATAAGACAGGCCCCGCCTACCTGCAGGACTCCTCAGTGGTGGAATGAACTTCCCATTCCCCTACGTTCTACTCGAACCCTGCCTGCATTCCGTCGAGGCCTGAAGACACACCTCTTCAGACTCCACCTTGACTGATATTGTAACCTAGGAATATCAGTTCCCTGTGTTTACTAGTTCCCTGCGTTTTTCCTGACTGTTTGTTATAGTTTATAATAGTATTTAGAATAGAAGTGTAGTATAGCTGATTTACCCACAGCTTACTGTGAACTACAGTCAACGTTCATTACTAGGGATAGCTGCTACATTATGGGAAGGATGTGCTTTGTCTTGTCTGTTCTGTAGTGATCTTGATGACGTCTCTGTATGCACTTATTGTACGTCGCTTTGGATAAAAGCGTCTGCTAAATGAATGTAATGTAATGTAATGATAACCGAGTGCCTGTTATGAAGGTTACAAGACATGGAAGACATGTTGCGTAACTTTTACCTTTTGAATAAAGTTACCTTTCGCCCTTTTGCGACAATTACTTAAAACAGAAATTTTACGGTAAATTGAAATAACTCAAAAATATTGACAATTGGAAAGCCAAACTCTTCCTCAGTTTCCCGACCACAGTTTTCACAAAATTTTTTTTTTCCAACTAACCACTGATGATCAAACTATGGCATTAATACTGAACAAACTGTGGGCTGTCATACTTTTTCAGAAGGTGAAACTGCCTTAAGGAACTGATTGTCATTAATTATTAGTATGTGTCAGGTCATTATCACTCTGCTCCAATCGGGACACCCACCTCAGGGTAGGCCTCTCTCCCAAAGGGTGGTGGGAACTCCACGTCGCCCCACTTTGCCTTGCATATGTAGTCAGCTGTGGCGTCGATTTTGGCAGCCATATCCAGCACGAAGACGCCATCTTCTGTGACCACTAGGAGGGGAGACGAAAAAAACCACACATTAAGAAATGCTCTCGCTGGAGCCCACTTTCTCTACTGTCTCAATCATCAACCTGCCCAAAAGCCTGCAATACCACTGAGGAGCAAAATGATTGCGAAAGCCTTGCTTCAGCCCTGCACAGCTTTTGTCTCTGATGTTGCACTTTGTAGTCTAAATGAGCATTGGACTTCACATACTGCACATCCACTCTTAACAGTAGGTGGAGGGGGAAAAAAAGATCAAGTCGGAGTCAACATTATGACTAAAGACATTTTTGTAAATATTGCAATATTTACAAGAAATGCATTTTCCGGAGATGATTCACTTGTGTCAGCACAACTTCTGTGATTGTGACAGTTACAAAAAGTTTCCCAATCTTACAGAGACACATTGCTAAAAACATTTAAAAATGTAAAGAATAGTTCAGTATTAGTTCAAGGTAGAGACCTGCAGAGGGAACGTATATTCAGATAAGAGTCGATGACATGGAGGCACTTAAAAGTGGGGGGAAAAAATACAAAGAATACAAAAGTTGTTTTATTGTTGTAAATTTTTGTAAATAAACGTCCTCAGGGGTAAAGGGTTTGCAGGCTTCAGTTACTCAGTAGGCAGCACTCAGATTTCGGTCATGCGCAGCTATACGCAGATCTGCTCCACCTCCACATTGCTTTTATGTGACTTGTTGTGAGACCCCCTGTGCACTGGTGTTGCGTGATTGACGAGGCTCAAACCCCAGCGGGCAAAGTTAAAAAAGTCAGGAGAGGCAGCCTGCTGGAATCCTCCCACCAGCTTCCTCAATCTAATCACATAAATTAGCTTTGTTCATCAGCTGCAGCCACTCTCCAAACGGCATTTGTTCTGTAGTCTGAGGGGAAATAGCGAGGGGGGTCGCTTGTGTTTTAACATACTGCTGGGTTGGGTTGGGTTTCGGGTTACAGACGTGACACTGTCACTCAACTGCTGCCGCCCACCACGGACCTTAAGAGCTCGCATGCAACGCACTACCTAGAAAGGGGTTTCTTGGAAAAAGTACCCTGACGCTGGTTTCTTGAGCTCAGAGAAAGAAACAGTGCTACAATCAGAGCGAATGAAATTACTTTTCTATCAGACAAAGCGACAGGGTTACGTTTGAGTTGTCAGTTTTCAGCAACATTACATTCGATTCCACGAGTTGGCCACTTCGTCATACAGGCAAAAGCTCCTACAGAAATAAACTTGGAATAAACTTCAAGCAGGATACAGGAAGCTGTAGACGTGAGCACAGGGAATGTGCAGCACTGTCTGCTCTCTATAGGGAGGACATCAAAGCAGCAGCATCTGCATCAATCTGCATCTGACTGCGCAGGAACATCTGCTGCAGGGCTTACACTGTGGGCCCTCATTAATGCACTTCAAAAGGCATGCGGCCTTCATAAAATTCATTTTTGAAAAGCCAATTATCTCAATATGGATTATTCATGTCATTTTTTATCATTTTGGACATAAAAATATCCGTGTATGCCTAAGGAAACAACTCTATTTACAAAGATATACATTATTTATATATATATTTTAAATACTTCCACTTTCCCCTTCCAATATCCTCTTTTTCCAACACGTGTAACATGAGCAGGATTTGAGGCCAGCTTGGTTCACCATCCCTGTTCAGTCTGAGGAGGTATAATTGCTGTCTGATTAATCCCATTGATTGGGAACTTTGAAGAGATGCTTTAATGATACATCCATCAGTGAACCAGCAAAGCCCCTGCTAAGACAAACCTTTGAACAGGTTGCTCAGACCCGTTAGCATTTCTATCCAGCGTCTGTTTGTGTTTGTGTGATGGTATACGGTCTGTAAATAGTACACTGGTTGGAGACTGTAACTAATGACAGATGGCTTGGCATTATATTTCCTCGTGAGAGGTGGAGGGGCGTACCTAATGGGTTTATCTCCAGGTAGGTGAAGTACAAGTCCTCGTACAGATTGAAGAGTCCCACGATGAAGCTAGCCAGGACCCTGTGGGACAAAAATACAAACCATAAACCTTATAAACAGACCTGCTACACTCTCAACAGGACTATTCTGATTGGTTCACCATTCGGCTAATGCGTATAACAACACTGCTTCACTGTAGCTTCATGTTGAATTCTGGAAGCCTGCAACATGAGCTCATGTTCATCGGAATTCGAAAGCGGTTTAATACACATTTCTTGGACTTTGTGTCACCATTTAGGGTATCGTTTTACAGTTGTGCTGGTGTTGCCCAGGATTTCCCGCACAACTCAATCCAGCTCCTCGGTTTTCCATCAAACCACAATGTTACCAGTGACTAAGCAGCCCATTAATCTTTGTGATTACGAGGCTTATTTAACAGCAACAAACACACAAGCCACCCCATGTCAGCGCCCCGAGCATGTGGGGCTATAAATAAATGAGAAATCTAATTCGGTCTGGACCATCCCGTCAAAGGCAGAGGGACGACGTATTTTTCCATCCTTTATTTTTCTCAGGTGGTATTTTTCTCTTTCCGCTGTTTGTCGGCTGCTGGGAGTCCATTAGTATGAAGGAAGAATATTGAGAGAGATTGACCCAGTCCCTGGATTCAGGTTCTCATGGGAGCTCGGGCGCAGGCTTGTACTGGGCCAGTGGATGAGGAGCACTGTCGACAGGCGGACAGCTTTTCGTGGGGGCGGGGGGATGGTGCGTCGGATTCTGCATAATACCCATCAAAGCAACAGACAAGGGCCATGGACATGTTTGGAATGAGGGATTAAAATGCAGTGGGGTGTGAGCAGGCTTAATTTGTCTGACAGCTCCCTCTGTGTAGCTTTAATGTGTTTTGAGAAATTTCCTTATTCTTCCTGTTCCCCATAGGGTTTTGGCAGCTTATTATGCTGCAATTATTCAAGTTTTAAAGGTCAGTTTAAAAACGCAACAAAAACAGCACTTAATTGTAACCCTTATGCACACTTAAAGGGCAATTCCAACATTCCAAAACAACATTAACCTTATTTAACATATCAAGGCGCAACTAATTAAGTCTCTCTTTGTGGCTGGCCAAAAAACATTCTGTACGGAGATATTTGAATATAAAGTATTTGGTAGAGGTATACGTCATTTTGACATATACCTCTACCACTCCCTTTTTTGAATGACTACAGTGGCGTCAAGTGGGTGTGTAAATTACATAGCACGTAGGCGGAGCCAGCGATGGAGGAAACAATGTTGCAGGACGTCTGTCATTGTTCTGAGTAGGGACACATCGTAGATCAAGCTAGCTATCATTGCCATTTTATTATAATGTCAGAGAATTACATTGATAGGCTAAGGTGTTTCCTAAAGATGTTTTGGCAAACTAAACGAAACAGGACTCGCGTGCTGTCGGTTACAGAGGGACAAATGATACAACTCCAGTATCATTCCCTGATCATCCTCTGCCTTACTGAATCACCCGGTAAGGAACCATGTCAACTTACATTATGATCCATGACCATGAAAAGTAGACTAACATTAGTGAGCTAACCATAATCGAGCGGTTTGGCTTTGAACATGTGATTACAGAAGCAATGTTAACAATATCATTTTCTGGGCTAGTGTCGTTAGACACAGGTTTCTTGGTATTAAACAAAGGTGAAAATCCGGGTTTTTAAATCTGTTTGCCATGCAGTAGCTAACCCTGTTATGGCAGTAGGTGGGATATCGGAGGCGGTAAACGCGTCGTTTCCGCCGTATTACCAAAATCAGTGCGTTCGAGTTGCACAACTAGGAAAGTTTTGGCTTTGCTAGCAAACATAGCTAAAACAGCTAACAACTACAACAATAAAGTTTTAACTTTTAAATGCGTGGCAGAATAAGGCTGATGACAAACGCCTATCATTCCCTGCAGACACATACGGACGTAGCCATGTGACCTCTCCTGTCACTCACTCTTTCTTGTCGGGGGGCACGTGGGAGAGCAGCTGACTTGACACCACATCCTCATTCAGTTTCTCGTCCACTGCAACCAGGAGCTTCTGGGCCTTGGCGTCCACGTCCCCCACGTCCACGCCGCCCTCGTGGTGGAAGAGCACGTGGTCGCCCTCACGCGTTGCATAGATGCACACATAGAACTCCTCCTCCTGAGGAAGAAATTCTTGGGTGAAGACAGACCGGCACAACCTGCAGCTTTCAATAAATCAAGTGTTCTGAGAAAAATCCTGTTTCTGTGAGTGTCCTGGGCTCAGTACTAGGCTGTCAAAACACAGGTCTTTCAAAAACCAACCAATCAGAGTTAGCTATGTAGCTACCAATCAGGGCAACCATCTACAAGCAAAAGATCCTCCCTGTAGAATAAACCCCTCCCTGTCTGCCCGTCTCCGCACGTGCACTGGAGCATAACTTGGTGGGAGGGGCTTAGGAGAGAGATAGGACGGAGGAGTGCAAAAGAGGGGGAAGTCTTTTTGCCTTGTATATTTTCAAACTTGCCTACTGCAGCTTTAAGGGATCAACAGGCAGACAAAGACAGGCTGCACAAATGAACAAGACTGGAAACAGGGGAGACTCTGAGATGCAGGGAGAACACTTGGATCTTAAGGATGACAAGAAAACACAAAAACAGAAAAGAAGAGACTTACCTGCTTATGAGCTACAAATGGTTCAATGAGGAAATTCTTCAGGACACCCATAGCTTTTCCAACCTGGGGGAAAAACACAGTGGTACAGGGCAGGGTCAGGACATGTGAGTGATGAGGGACAGAAACAGTAGAAAAGAGGCCAGCTAAACAAACTCGCCTCTAAACCCTGTGGATATGAGCACAAAGCACTCACCATAGCCATTATGCTGTGACGATGAATACGGAATAAATTGTATCTAGAGGGGTCTGACAGGCAACACAGTTCACTTACAGATCCGTCCTGAACACCAGAGGGTGGATGTCTCGGGAAAGGGATAGAGAGAGGAGGAAGGAGAAAGCACAAAAATGGAAATGAGGTGCTCCAATAAAGTTATAGAGTTCTACAACTCAGTTAGGATACAAGGATCCTTCTGGAAACGAGCGATCAAAGAGACAGACAGCATTCTTGTATCAAAACAAATTCTGAATGCCAACAGAAAATGGAGCCCAAGATACAACCAGTGCCCCTTCGTGAAATTCCACAAAGGGCTTCTCGGGTTACATTCAGCTAGAACAAGCACAGCAGGATCTGGCCCCTTATGCTGTGCCCTCTATTGGGGCACACATTTCCTTCATGTGCCCCATGTCTCCCTCAGCCCTCTCAAAGTCCAAGACGGAGAACAGACGTATACTGAACAATCAGTCCATACCAAAGCTATTTCACAGAGCCAGCTGGGTTCCTCACTGTATTAACATCCAGCCACAGGTATGGCTGTGGTCTAGTATTTCTGGCTCTGCTCCACTGGGTGAATTATTAGACAAATGTGATTTAAGTGTGGGGCCCCTACAACCTCCTTGAAACCACGATGCCCTCTCTCTTGGAATTTCTGTCGACAGTAAAAATGAACTGTCCCTTGTGGGCATTTCTGTAGGGTGAAAAATGACACGAGATCAATTGAAAGTTTTTGGCAAAAATTTAATCAATTCATAAATGCTAAAATGCCTCGAGCTAAACTGGTGTTGGTGCAGTGCAACCATTAGCTCTGATTCAAATCCATGTAAACAAATGAATCGCGCAGGGACCGTGAAGCAGACCGTGGCATTTGCAAGAACAGTGAACGGTGACATTTAAAACAGACGGATTAAAAAAGAAATAAATCGATGCTGAAAAACCTGAGCTGTCATGCCAGGCTTTACTGCTCAAAGGAGCGGCGCGCAATTTGCCGGGTGACAGACAGCCATCAAACCGGGAGGGTGAGGGGAGAGAGAAAACAAAGGTGTGGGAGAGCAGTAAAATGGCTGGAATCCTAATTCTTTTATTACAGGACAATGGGAATACTCAACTCGGCCCTCCCAGTTTTGACAGTTACATTATGCAACCTCTGGCCTCGTGTAATTCTAAACCAAACGTGGGGCATTCGCTGCTCAACGTGAAATCAACCGTGTGCAATGCATGGTGCGCGCCTATGGTGAGAACAGGAAATGTTAATCAGTTCAAGAGGGCGTCCTGTCATTTTTAGACCCCCTCTGCCTCACACGGCGTCTCCATCGCGGCTGTGTGAGATACGCAAGTATGACGCAAACACAGCCCCCTGTGAGGAGTCTCCTGGGCCTGGCAGAGCTCTGGACCTGACGTAAGCTATTAGCACATGCTCGTGCAGCACACAGTCAGAGCAATGGAAATGAGGCAGGGCTGTGCAGGGCTGTGCAGAGAATATGCACGCTGGCCTCGGTCAGAACGGGCTGCAGGTAAAAGTACAGCAGCAGCGAGCGTCTACAACAGCCGCACTCCATTGTTAACAGCAGATGAAACAACAATGGCCAAATCGGATTAAATTCATGAAAATGAGGCGCAATCAGCACAGGAATATATTTTTATGTAAAAATATGTTACTGTGGAGAATATGTGCACCATGGATCAAACTTTTATTGTGTCCTCTGTCAATACAAGATGCAGTTTAAAAGCACAAAGGGAATTGCTTTCAACGTAGTTAGGTTTATGGTTAACATGTTCAGCAAAGCCAGTCCATCTGATACAACATATCTGGCATGAGGCTGACATGTGTCCCTTATTGAATATAGTTTCATTTATGGTTTATTGCACACACACAGTCATTGGTGTAGCAAGGGAAAGGTAGGTGTTTGATGGTGAAATGGACTGAAGAGTATTAATTGTGGCCAATGATCACAGACCTTTGGTTCCTTCAGAGCACAAAAGGCTGGGGGTGCTGGTGATAGTACAGATTCCAGTGACTCATGTTTGACCCATGAACACAATTTACTACCTGAGGATTATTACCAACATTTTATATAATCCTTGTTATAAAAAATTAAAATGCGATTGAATACCAAATGATTGTGGTATGCCAATTTATACAGCGTATAGAGCTTGCACAACTCCAGTCTTGAAGGATGGTGTGTATGTTGGTTTTTGTTACATTACATTCATTTGACAGACGCTTTTATCCATTCAATAAGTGCATACCGAAGGTCATTGAAGCAACTACAAAACAGGTCAGACAAAGCACATTCCTATCATAACGTAGCAAACTAGCAGCTATCCATAGTCATGAACATTGAGTATAGTACACACAGTAAGCTATAGCTAAGTTAGCAAGACATTTTAAACAATAAAATCAAACAAGAATTAAGGAACAGGAAACAAGTGGAAAAAAAACAACAAAAAAAATTATTCTGGCATCATTTTCTAAGCGGCTGTATACACCAGTGTTGGTTCATAGCTATATACCACCTCCACCTCTCCAGCATTAAAAATAGAACACCTACAGGTAGCTGATGGGATGCTAGCGCTGCTTCTGGACTCACCGTGGTCTCCTTCATAAAGTGGGACTTGAGCCATTCCTGCACGCCCGGCAGGTCCAGGTCGACGCCCACCAGGCCCAGCTTCCCTCTCCGCTTTATCAGCTGGTCTGGCTTCACCACCAACCGCTGAGAGATGGACAGAAGAGGGAAAAAAACCATCATGTGCCGCTGAACACCACAGGTGACAGAAGGAGGCGTCGCTGCATACACAGATGATGACGGAGCACTGAGTACTGGAGCCCACCACTTCTGCTTCATCTGCTGCAGTGGAACAGAGTTGTCGCATACAAAATGCTAACATCCCAAACACAATGTGTGTTATATAAATATAAAAAATAATGTGTGTTATATGTCTCAGGACAGCGGGGGCTATTTTTAATCATGATGTCTGGCTGTAGGCTATTACACTTTAATTCACTTAATTAGTTAGATTAATGCAATGATTATATTGAATGCCTTTGTTTGATATGTTTGTTTGTGTGTTGTAGGTCTGCCCCATTGCATGTCTTTTTTTGTTGTTGCTGGTGGCTACAACTGAAGTTCCCTAGCGGGAAAATAAAAGTTATTCTATTCTATTATCATTACTGTTGTGGCTTTGGATTCTGTAATCTAGGCCTTGAGTATGGTTTGTTACTACGATTCCACCATATCAAAGCTATACGAAATAGACAGACCTTCAGCCGAACAAAACACAAGGATTACAAAGACTAATTTTTCAGCTCAAACACTGGGGATGTCACAAATTCGATACTACCATAAGCAGGTAGAGCGTTTCTCTTTTGTCCATAGATGAGAATAAGTGGTTCCTCCGAGAAGGCCGATGTGCAAACTGCCTTGGAGAAGTAATGTATAATGGATGGTGAGAGTGTAGGTTTGGGGAGGAGGGGTGTAGAGAATGAATAGCGGGAGCAAAGCTATTGATTTCTGGAAGCCTACCAACCTAAAGACCACAGCGAAAGTTAAAGCAATTTCCAAGTCAAGCTGTCCAGCAGCCATCTCACCTCCAGGTAAAGCAACTGAAACTGAGCCCTGTTCCATGCCGTTACAGGGAGAGATGTTTCCCTGCAACGCCTAGCAGATGAACCGTACTGTTCGCACAAAGTGAAATTAAACTAAGTGAACCGTTCTTTCCGTTACGATCCTCATTTCTAAAATTTAAACCCAAGGCCATTTTCATTACCCATACCTGCATTTCAATGCGGTTTAGAGTAATTCCTTGCTCCCAAACTATTGAAATGGACCGATTCTCTCTTAGCTAAATATGGGTCTGTAATGTTGATTATGTGGACATTAAGAGGTGAGCTAATGTGGAGAACAGAGTGGGACGGTGCCCAGGTCAGCGCCTCACCTCCGTGAGCAGCCAGGGGTGGTCCTGAGTCAGCCGGTCCCAGTCGGTGTCGTTGGTCACGCTGGCGTACTTAAAGCGGTTCTGCACGGCAGCGGACGTGCAGATGTGCTTGTAGAGGAACTCCTTCCCAGTCTGCTCAGAGATGGCTTTGGCTGACATGGCTGCTCAGTTCGCAGATAGTCTGGGGGAGAATTGAGGGAGATGATTTTTTAGTATAGTCGTTTGAGGGAAAACTTCAAGGAGTTTTCAGTGAATGAGAGACAGCGGGGCTTAAGGAAGACGCAGGTTTTCATATCTACCTCAGTTTATTTACATATGTACAGACACAAAGCCACCCGCACCCCAATGAGTGCTCCCTCATAAGTCTAAAGTTACATTCCAAGCTTCACCTATATACTAGCTAAGCATACAGCACAAATTATTTTACTACATGTGACTAACTGCTGCAGTTCTGCTCAGATGAGATGGGTATGGGAGATACATGACCTGTGCAAAAGGACAGTGTTGTTGTACTTAAAAATATACTGTTCAAAAACAGCAATGTGGTCTGACTATGCACATGAGAAATACATAAGCCTAATTATCATAACACAGCCATATGCTACAGGGACCTATGACCACAATGTTCATGAAAAAAACTGTCAAATCATCAGTCTTTTAGAAGACAGAGGGACATCAGAGTGAAGTTCAGCTGGTCTTCCAAGTCCCAAATGGGCCCTCAAGCAAACTGCTCTGTTTTCTGGCCCCTTAAAGTTTGGACTCTTCTCACATCATTTTCAAAATTAAGATACCGTTACAGGACAAAAACAAAATGGAGTACCAAAAACTTGAACAATTGAAGAGAAAGACCACAAGTTCATAGTCTCTAGAACATTCCCCCATTAACACAGCTTGATTATCTGAAAGACACACCAACTGGAAAGAGAAAACCTTTGGTTTCAATTATTTGAAACTTCAAAGAACAAAACAAAAACCATGCAGATTTCAGAAAAGACAATGTTTTAGAGAAGAATCAACCATATCTGGATAAAGAACTATTTGCATAGAACAGTATAGGCACAAACAAAGCCTGTCAAAAACTTCCATGTATTGTCGACCACAATTCCATTTGAAGAGACAAGACTAGAACATTTTCAAAAAGGACATACGAGTACCCAACACAAAAGGAACCTTTGCAGGAACAAGGTGGTCAAAAAGAAAGATGAACAAAAAATATATATAATGGCATTATTTGGCTCCTCAATTCTAGACTGAAGGTCCGTGTTCTCATTAGTCCAGTATAAACATATCTACTCAGATGGGCCTTGACTCCTCGAGAAAAAACCACAACAGCATAGCATAGATATGATTAACATATTTCAATAACAAGCTTAAAGGGTTTCATTAACCGCCTTCAATATCAATGCAAAAATCACATTGCACACTATGCACTCCTTGTGTAGCAAGGTTTTAACATTTTTCATAAATGTAGAGTTTACTTTTCAGGGAGGGCCTAAACTTTTCTTTTTGCACTGCCTTTCCAGAAACACCTGAATGAAGTCAGTCTCTGGTCATCCATTTCTTTTTCTTTCGGTTTTATTCCTTCTCTCAGTTCTCCTAGCTTGTTTCCAATTGAACAGCTAAAAATAGCCCTGCTTTGCAGTCGAACCGGCAGTGACATTGCTCGGTTGATTAGCCCCGGACGTGACTCCGTACAAGAGAAATGGGTCCCCCTGCCAGCCCGTCAAATTAGAGCATCCCCGGAACAAATGGCACAAATTGCTGTAATAAGCACAAGGTGATGAACCTGAACCGACCTGAACACATGCGCACGCACACCATGTGGACATGCGCACATTATCTATCACCTAACAACTTGCGTGCGCATGCACGTTTAAAAATCATACAGACGACACCACTTGCCAAACACAAATGTAACAAGTTGGACAATGAACAATGCAAAAAAAGGGGGCCTTGTAGTTCAGTGAACTCAATAAATGGCAGTTAATACACGAGTAAGGACTGAGCTCTGGATCTTCTGGTGTCTGTTGTACCAGAGCAATCATTGCAGTGCAGTCGGACAGAGAGGAATGCTTCCTCCCCTCTCCGCAGACTTTTTGGTCTTTTACCCAGGATCCCCTGAGATCCATGAGATCAGCATGGCTGCCACAAATAATTAAGAAGTCAGTCGATAACAAGATTTATTTATGAGAGGTGTGTTTGAAGATGCAGAGTCATCGCTGATGAACAACCGCAGACATCCGCGACATCAACAAGGCAACAAAAGATAACTTTTATCTCCAATGATAAAAAATAAAGTTTATCCCCCACCCCCCTGGCCTCTGGTATGCGATAACAACTTTAATTTACCTTTCAACAAAGTTTTATGGCTAACGTTACCCCAGCTGCATGGTGAGTCTATATGTCAGCTCAACGTTTTCAACGTAAAAAAATACCAAGTTACTCACACATAGCCTACAAAGCACTGTCAGCAAGTAATTAATTAAAACTTGCTTGCCATGAAAAGTATTGATATCAAAATGAGGCCAATTTACAACAAACAATATTGGCTATCACAGCTCACACTATATATCTATATTCCAAAGCAATGCTACCCAATCTTTCCTAAATCATTTAATGTAACTTGGCCCGGTGTTTTTTCATCTTACCATCAGAAGAGAAAAGTGGCAAACTCTTCCCCCCTCTCTCCCTATATAGGTAACATTCATTCAAGCCCCTGAACCGTGTGATCTTCAACTGAAGCTTTAGCTCTATTGATAATTGCAGACGGGTCCGTTCTGATTCCCCTGCACTGCGCTTCAGGTGCACGTGACATTGGGGAACAACAAACAACCCCAAATCAAGTTTTGGTTGGGACATCAATTATGTTTTCCTGAAGGAGTCTCCCTATCCTTCCAAACACTTTGTTGGGTTTAATTTTCATATACTTTGTTCAAAATAAGCATTAACTGTAATGATGTGTAATAATGCATACAGGGTACATTGACTTTGCTCAGGGTGCGGTGCACAGAAATGATTTGAGGCTGAACTGAGAGGGAGACCTGCTCATTTTCAGATCAGGACTATGGCCAAAAATAGCCAAGAGCCAGTTAGGCCACGGAGAGCCAATCTGCCATATTGTAAAGCCCAAAGAGGCAAAAGGCGGGAACAATGAAGCAAAATCACTTTCCCCGAAAAAACAGATGTCACCGCAAAGAGAATCTTCAGAGGAGAGGGGGAAAAAAGGGAGAAAGCGCAGATTTCAGAGGACGACCCACAAGCTACAACCCTCCACAAAAAAGCCAAGTCAACTGAAAGAAAAATTGAGCGACCGCAAACAAATTTCTTTCCGAACGAGTATTTTTGGCATGAGCTAGCATACTCCCAACGGCACTGGAACGATGCTAAATGAGATAAGATAAACACTCGACAATAACTGAGTGACGAGCCGTGTAACAGCCGTGCTATCAGCTCCAGCCCGACCGCAAACAATGAGTCAATGAGAGCTTTCACAAATCTAGGCAAGAATACGTGACCAGCGGTGTTCCCGTTCTTAATAAAAGGAAAGCTCTCGACTTTTTCTTTATTGTTACTTAAATAAAACATATTAAATTAATACTTTGCCTGCTTTCTATTTTGTAGACTAGGCCTATATCCTTATTTTTTAATTTTTTTAAAGATTCAGTAAACCGAAAACACCTTATTACTGTTGCATTTGAAGTTGTCTGCTCTGTACTACGCATCATATGGCGCTTTTTCCAGTGATTGTGCTTATATAGGCTACAGTAGGCCACTTGCTTTTGAAATGCGCTCTGTGGGTGCTTTTGCAACTTTGTACTTAAAAGCAAATCTTGGCTATAGTTTGGGTAGTGCATTGGTTTAAAAAGAAATGATGCAAATTTAGAATCCCTTCAACCTTGCCATTTAAACGTGTAAAACGCACTTTTTTGCACCGTGTAACCGTTTAGCGATTTTCCGAGTTTTGCCGATCCATAAACGTGACCTGCTCATTGTCAGATGTGTCAGCCCAGCTGACAAAGCTGTGAAATTGCTGCTTCAGAGAGGCGAGGGAATCACAAGCTGTGCATTTCTGGCTTAACAGTCATCTTAAAAACACACACGGCGCAGTGTTCTCACTGCAGTCCCTTCAGCCCACAAAGGGGTCTTTGTACTTTTGCTGCAATGTCCAGGCTCAGTATGCACACTGTCAGACAGACCGTCAGGCCAGTGTATTGCACAAGCACTGCCCATAATTCATTATGCACGTATGCTCCCAGCTCGCAGACATGACACATGATTTAGGTGAGAGGATGTCTTGGGTGGCTGACGTTGGGCTCCTAAGCCTCCCCTACAGGAGGAAACTGGACTACTCAATCAGAATCAGCTGCGATCTCAGCATCTTCACAAAGAAAAACCAGGACGAGTGAATCTCAAATAAATGGTACTCCTACATACATGTGGCCAGGACTATTAATGCCAGCTTAACAGTGTGAGGGGTAAACCATCAACGCCGTGTTACAATTTAAAGCAATCTGCTAAATAAGTAACAAACTAACATGGCCCTATAACAGCTTGCGATGCAAGCTACAAAGCATTAATACATGTAGGTAAAGTGATACAATCCACGCTAAACGTAGATTACAAACATTAAAATCTAAGCTGGCTCATTCTCTCCAGGAAAACATGAGATAATTTATCCCGATGTCTCAAGAAAAGGTCATGACCTCTGTGACGAAAGGTCTCCAGCTGGTTTAAATAAAGCCATATGCTGCTGAAGAACTGTGACTAAGAGACGGCGAGTGGGAGAAGCCCCTTCCACGACCCCACGCCGTTTACAGCTGCCACTAAAACCCACCATAGTGGACATGAGCCAAAGACATGGCCTCTTCATTACAGTGGGGGGACGTTACTGCATTAGCCACCGCAGGCTCGTATGACATCGCCGAATGTGAACCGAAATACCCACTTGACGACTGAACCAGCTACATACAACATAGGGGGCCGCTGATACAGATTCATGGAAGACGCTCCTCTGTGAGTGGCACCCTGGAGACAGCGGCCCTCTATAGATTTCCTTTAAAGAGGACATGGGTAATAAAGAGCTGTGGGTCTTCCTCTGTGCCAGTATTGAGGAGCTCAGGAGTGGAGGAAGGGCGGTAGAGGCGCAGACCCCTCCCTTTTGCTGACCCATGGTGAGCACTAGGGACCAGTTCATCTTGCCGTCAAGATCCACCTCTTTTTGCGAGAGTGGCAGAACCTCCGGCATCTGCGCTCATGGGGGCTTTACTGACCGGACAGCAGGCAAGAAAGTGCAGCAATAGCCCAACACAATTTAAGGCCAAACAAGTGTGAACTTAGTGGCGAGTTGGGACTGGAAAACACACACTCACATGAAAACAAACACACACGCGCACAAACACATTATGCGAAATAGGATGAGATATGGGAAAGAGCTGGAGACTAGAATGCCCTTCAATTTAAGTGTTCTTGAAAATTCTTCAAGTTTTCCACATTTCTACTAATATTTAACCCTTTAAACCCGAGATGCACGCAGGCATTAATCATTTGCGCATGTCATATTAAGAAATGTATAAAAACTAAACCATTTGTGATAGAGCAATAATTTCTTCACAGCGTGAAAGCGGACATCCAGCACTGTAAGATGGCTGCGTCGGTTACGTAGCCGGTCCATTGACAGACCGAACCATCCACTTGCGTAAAGTACCTCATTTGCATTCCTATAGTATTGGCTACTCATCGTGCCTTGTACTGGTATGCCTTATCCATATGGTATAGTGGTCTAATTTGAACGTGACAAGCGTCCTTACAAGCGTCATCATGTTGTTCTGCCAACCAATGAGCTCATACTGAACAGAATGCGTTCCACTCTATGGTTCCACTGAACAACTCAAAACAAGCAAACTAAATTTTTGGATTTGAAGTTTTTCAGGTGCGTCCCATTTTTATTTTTTTTTGCAATAAAGATGGCAAAGAAGCTGACAGCAGAGCAAGCTTTGGACTTAATTTTTTCTAATTTATTTTTAGGGATGATTGAATGACAATTTGGAATAGGCTAGTGTTATTGTGAGAGCGGTAAGCTGGATGATGTGCATCTAACCCACAGATTCCCTCTGTCTCGGTTCGCTCTGTATCCAACCAGGGTGCGAATTATGGGTGCTCAGCTCCCCTGAATAAGACCCAAGCTCCCCTCAATACAACAAATACCAAGGGTTGGGGGGTCTGTAAAGCTAAACGCTATGATATAAATTGCTTTGACAACATCTATTATTACCATTAGTTTAATTGAATGGAGCCTCCCCGATTGCCGTGGTATAATTCGCACACTGTATCCGACCAATATACCGACGCACAAAGTTAGCAGACACTGTCTGAGAAGGAGAGGGGGAGCAAAACAAAAGGTAGCAGACAGTGCTGTGTGTGTTTGTGTATTTCTGTTTTTGAAGAGGGAGAGGGGATAGCAGACAGGGCAGAGAAAGACTCTGTGTGTACATTTACACAAATCACATTTATGAATCAAATCAAAAGTATGTCAAATGCACACAGACAGTAGATTCTCACCTGTATACTTCACATTGCAATTGCTATAATTATTATTTAAATTTTTTCGCTGGCAGTGGAAGGAGTGTGTGGTGGCACTGTGTGTAATTTTGGACAGGAATTGTCATGATATCTACCATAGCTAATGCCACACACTTTGAATGCCCTGACAGAGTGTCAGGATATTTTATGGCAAAAAAAGGACAATGAATACAAACATTTATATAGTTCAGTGTGGGAATGATTTAGAGAGTCACATCAAGATTGTTAGTGCCCTAAGACCTGTGGCTGCCCATCCTGTCATTTTTGTAAAACTGCATAAATGTTTTCTGGAGTGTTCCAATAAATGTTTCTATTATTTCTAAAAGCATTTTTAGTGTCTTTGGGTTTTATGGCCTGGTAGCTCTTTTGCAGTGCATGACATTGTCTTTTGGACACACATGGATGGAAAGCCATGGCTTTATATCTGGGGATATAAAGCACAATCATTCTACTACTAAAAATAAGTCAGTAGTCCCAGGTAGTCCCAGACGGCCTTAAAAAGCCTCTTGCAGAGGGTTAAAATGAGAATAGGCATATCTACAATGCATTATCTAATGAAAAAATTCACTCCCATCATTACCGGTTTCAATTCCAGTTCTACAGAGCAGCCAGAATGCCACTGTGATAGGTTTGTATCGTTAGTACTGCAGAACTTCTGAGGCATAGAGCTCTTCTACCATTTCTTCACAGAGTAAAATGTTGTATTTCACTTATATGTTGTATTCTCATGGGTTCAACAGTGGGGAGCAGTTTCTAATTAACATTACACAATATCAGGTCACCACACGACTGGTTTCCACCACATGGACTTGCCTTGAAGGCGGATCACAAGCATCTCAGTACACACCCAAGACATGGCCAAAGCCTTTGATACCCATAACTATCCATATTTACAAATCACGGTATACTGGTGTATCATACCCTCAACTACACTGCCCTGTAATATAATATCCATCTAATGTCCACTGCTTAAGGCCAGGAGGTAAGCACCACTCTGTGACTCCACGACGAAGACCCACTCATTCTCAACAATGGACTCTTAGTCCTGTGATGAATGGGCCAATCCACTCAGCACCTTGGATACTATGATTTCTAACATGCCTTGAACCTTTGAACGCACTTTTACCCAATGCTGTTGTTACAAAATGACTTTTGTTTGTGTGCTATATCAGAACTCAATTTTTTTCATAAATTCTAGTGTATTACACACTGTACTTTGCAGCCAGTCTTCTGTAGAATTTAATCTCTGCAAAAGCTTTTTATCTTGTACCCAATGTTATCAGGCCCAGGATAAGACAGTCTACCAAATACAATATATTATAAGCGCCTCAGGGGCAGATGAGTTAAAGTCTGACACTTTAAAGCTGTAATCTGTAGATTTTTCATATTAAAAAATGGATGCTACCGGTTACCATAAAGTTGCGCTAGCATTAGCAACATGTGTATGTCCAAAAGAAGGGACAGTATGGAATTAGCTGAAAATGGTTTCCATCAATCGACTACATCATGGGTAAGTCGTAATTGAGACATTATGTCCAAAATTCCGAACTATCCCTTTAACTTCCCATGGTAAATTTCCGGAAATTTTCTGCCCCTTTGCAACCCTATTGACAAATAAATGCAACTGATCGACAAATAAATGCAACTGGTTCACAAATACGTGCAACTGATTCACAAGTATGTTTTTGCAGTCACTAACAAATGTCTCCCAAATGAATGACTGTGCACTTACGCAACGCTTAGCGCGTGTGGAATCGCTGGCATTTACGCAGATTTTTTAAACAATCCACATGGCAAGATGTGCGAAGAAATCAACAAATAGATTTTTTAAAAATTAAATGGCAGTACGTTATCAAGGCTCTGAGGTATCAAATGAGCCCCAAACCATCACTCTGCTGCCAGATATTCAGTAGATCTGGATAGATCACTTTAAGCGGTTTCTCCTCACTCACTTTCCTATTGAACTCTATGGAGCATATCTGGCAGCAGAGTGATGGGTAGAGGCTTGTTTGATACCTGCTCAGACCGTTGATGGCTTACAGTCATTTAGCCAACCATATGTTCCATACTGTTACAATGTAATTTGCAGCTTAATGTGGTCCCACCCATCCATTCAAATGCAGAGAGGTTATTGTATCACTTGTAACTTAAAAAGTACCTGAAAATAAGATATCAAGAGTCATTTGATTTTGTTGGGTCAGAGACATGCAAAGGATATTCAACCAAATATTGAATATGATGACTTTATTTAAAGGATAAGTTCGCTATTTTGGACCTTGGACCCTATTTGCGGTCTGTCTTCCATGAACCTGACACATTGAGTCCATATTTTCGCTGATCGGTCCAGTATTGAGCTAGCTACAGATTTCCTGTAGGCTCTCACTGGGCTACAATAGAAGTCAACGGGGCAATTAGAAATGTTATGGAAAAACAACGATAAATGTGCTTTCATGTACAATAAATGAGACAGGAAGCTCAGGGTGTATTGTTACCGGTCTCAGTATGCTCTCCTGTGAAATGTATCTCAATGCGAACATTTTTACGTGCTTGGCATGGCTTGGAAGTAAGCATTTCTCTGTTGCTTGTTTTCGCTGCTCCCGCGGAGTACTATGTGTCGGGGGTGGGGGAGCGGGAAGGTGTGCCGGCCGTTTACGAAACTATCTATGTGAGCAGTCTGCGTTTGTTTACCTGCAGTAACGTAGGCTACAATTTCCACAAAAAAACTTGGATGATGGATGACTATAATGATTACGAAGATGAAGAATTCGATTTTGACTTTGACGTTACTGGCTACAGATTTGAGCCAGAATACACGGACACAGAACTACAAGAGATGGATGATAAGAGAGCAAGAGAAGAGAGAGAGGCTGAAGTTGCGCAGGTAATGTAAATTATTACAAATGATGATTACAAACACTGCGTTACAAATAGTTCTGCTGTAGGCTACTAGCTAGTAAACTCCAACGGGAGGTCAGGATTTGTGATCAACTGCTTTTCAAGCGGCCTCTCTACAACGTAGCTAGACTGCGGAAGTTTACAGTGCGAGGTAGTGCGGTCGGAGAAATAGTTCTGTTTCAAATGGAACTGTTGTTTCAACGTTCGGTTTGCGTTTGCGATAGCCTACATTTCACAGGAGAGCATACTGAGACCGTAAGAATACACACTGAGCTATAAAAGCACATTTATCGTTGTTTTCCCATAACATTTCTAATTGCCCCGTTGACTTCTATTGTAGCCCAGTGAGAGCCTACAGGAAATCTGTAGCTAGCTCAATACTGGACCGATCAGCGAAAATATGGACTCAATGTGGTGTCAGGTTCATGGAAGACAGACCGCAAATAGGGTCCAAGGTCCAAAATAGCGAACTTATCCTTTAAGTTTATGTTAAGTTGGTCCCCTAAAATGGGGGCCTATCTATAAAAAGGCCAACAATTGCTACACGGTTCACCCGATATGGATGTAAACACCCGCAAATTAAAGCTAAAGTCTGCTGGAGTACAGAGCCACAATAAATGTGCTACTATCCTAAGACTTTTGGACTGCACTGTATTTGTGAATCAGTTGCATTTATTTGAAAATCAGTTACATTTATTTGAGAATCTCTCCATTTGTGGAAGGTTCATACTAATTATTTGTTCATTTTTGAGACAATAATACCCCTGTACTAGTGCTACACCCCCAAGCAAACCATGCCACTTTGTTTGGGGATCTGAATGGAACTCTGGGATCTGAAAACAAAATGCTGTGACCACCAGTCATCACAGATGTCGCCAAATACAACAAAACTGAAAAATTACAGGATTACCACTTTAAACCAGTTAAGTGAGCAAAATGAAGAAAAGGACTTCCTCACATTTCAAATATATTTTCACTTAACTACAGTCCAATACAATTGTATAACACCTAAATGTTAATAAAGATTAACGATTTTAATTAAGTCGTGTTCATAAAGATTAACGATTTTTAATTGAGTCGTGTTCTCTCATCAACTGAAATAGGTAACATGCAGCCATAGGCATCTGCTATATCTGCATCAGAAATTGGATTGTAACACTTTAACATTGTGTGGTAATGTTTGCCACACATTGTTCTCTTTGATAATGTTTCCTCTTTTTACGGCATTTTTGTACATCTACCGGACTACAACAATATTGAAAGTCTCCTCAATATTGTCATATTCTGGTAGATATTCAGCCATGTTCGACATTGTGGTAGACTACTGTAGTGAACATCTCTACCAACACACCCGCCTGTGCAAATTAATACAGACTGCGGAGGTGCAAGTAAGGGCGGCAGGGTAGTATAATGGTTAAGGAACTGGACTTGTAACCGAACTGGACTTGTAACCGAAAGGTTGCTGTTTCGATTCCCAGGTAGGACACTGCCGTTGTACCCCTGAGCAAGGTACTTAACCTGAATTGCTTCAGTATATATCCAGCTGTATAAATGGATAAATGTAATAAGAAGTTGTGTAAGTCGCTCTGGATAAGAGCATCTGCTAAATGCCTGTAATGTAATGTAATGTAAGGAAGTGTTTCTACAGTGCAAATACGTATTGAAAATTATCAATATTATATTTGGAGCAATAACTGTTCAGCTATTTATTAAATAATTTGTACGTACTAATCAAGCTTTTATTTTGGTGAAAAACCACATAGGAATTTCAAGGCTCGTTTGTGTGGCCCCATTAGACTGCATCGCAAAGCAGAGTGGAGTGGTTCTTGGGGTGACCAAAGCTCCACAAAGAAAGATTATCATCAATACCGATCAGCATGGTTGAATTGGTTCTGAAAAAATGGGTCAAAGTAAAAAAAAAAAAGTAAAAAAAAACAAAACACAGAAGTTATCCTTTAACCTCTTGCTGCCAAACGCCCCCTAGCGGTAACGCCGGCGTTACGGAAATTATTACATTATACATTTCATTAATTTAATAATATATAATAAACTGCTCACCTCAATATTTTGATTAAATATCCTTAAGATATATCCATTCCTTCTGGGAAAGTGGTTTTTAAGCCCAAAACGTCGGGATAAAACTTCGTAAATAACGTTGGAAACTCGGACCTAATTCTCAAACATGTATTGCAGCTTGATGTCACACCATAAACAATGTGCTGGTAAACTGTTCTGCTTAATTGTATTTCACAAAACTTTGGTTTGAAAAATCATTATACCTTTAGGCTTCAAGAAAAAATACTTTAAAACTTTCATACGGCTGTACATTATTTTTTTCCAATTTTAAAACCGACTTGTGCTTTTTTGCACTTGATTACGACTCGTTCGGCTGTGTTCACTTTGGCGTTGTGAAACTCAGCCAGTTTCTGGAGTACCAATCCCATGGCTTAGTATATGTTAGCCAGAGTAGTTTTGAACATGCTTGCAGAGATTTATGCAAAACCGTCGTCAATTGGGTGTATTTCTTTGACTGATAGCACAATAGGCCTATCTGAAGTGGGAAAAACCGTCTTCCACCCGCCTCCACTCTGAGTATTATTAGCTTTCCATTGGGTTTTAAAACTGTCTGTCAAATATTCCAGGCAATAGCCAAGACTCTTATCTTTGAAACAAGCGGGCTATTCATAGTTTTCACGTGATGTCACAGCCCTATGGGAACGCCCACCTGGCGGGCAAAAAGCTGCCCGCCTTCCACTGCCCGCCAACGACAACTCCGCTTTTCCCAAAAAGTTTGCCAAAATGCCGGATAGTTGTTGCTCAATTGGATGCACTAACCGAAGAGGAGACAAGCCTGGATTGTGTTTACAGAATCCCGTCTGACAAGGAAAACCCAGAGAGGAGGATGTTGTGAATCCCTCCTTCTCTACAGCTACCCAGGCTGTCAATGGCAGGTCATTTAAGCTGTAGTGTAGTGACAATGGAAAAAAGTTTATATTACATGTATGTCACAATATGTTGTGTTATCTTAACCAAAATATTACTGCCCTAGAAAAGCTAACTGCAGTAAACGTTAGCTGACTAACGTTACACTGACCACCCATGCAAGCAACGTTAGGTAGCTCACTTTAGCTAATTAGCACTCACCTTCGCTTTGACGATGAAGAATTTATTGTCCTTCACCTCCCAAACAACAGCATTATTGACCCATCCAGATCGAAAGTACAGATAACAGTCTGTACTTTTCTACGCTTTCATCTTCGCGGCAGTGTAAGGGGATGGATTCTCCACAAGATAAATGTAAACGTCATCGAAGTAACGTTACAGCAGCGACTTTGCGGTTTTTAATAATTGAAATAAAGCAGCGGGTGCTGTATATGGGTCACACGTACCTAAGACGCTTAGTTTGTTTGCGTATCTTTGTTTGTGGTGTTTTGACAGGTGATCTAAACACACGTGTGTTGCAAAAGAAGGAAATTTGACAGACTTCTGCGGTAGCTCTATGGGGTTTCCAGTGTCCGTCCCGCATTCTGCAACGTTGTTTTGCCCGCCAGGGCTCCGCAGCAGTCACGTGACTGAAAACTATGAATTGAATACAATAGCCGTCGTAAAAAAGGAAATCCTGCCCTGCGTATAAGGAAGTGCCAACCCACGCGTAATTATCGAACCAAGATGGCGCAGTGTTTTTACCTTGTAGCGTAGCTCGCTACATTCCGTTTAGCAAAGCACAATTAATTAAGTAAGGCCCGCAGTTACATTTTTTTACTTTAGAGTATTTTTGAGACAGTTTTTGTGTAGTTATGTCGAGATTTTTGAGGCGTTTATCCGTGCACCAAGTGCTAGACGAACTGGATAAGCCAGAAGATGTTTTTGCCGAGGGAGACTCATCCTGTCTCAGTGACGCTGAATCCACTGATGACCGAGATGATGTTGCTGACATGTAAGTTGTTTTATCATACTAACAGTGTTATGCTATAAACGCATTGAATTTCGCCATGGCAGGTAACGTCGTTAGGGCTGGTGGTATTACAGATTTTTCTCGATATACCAGTGTGAATTCACGCAATGCCATGCGCGTTCGTAATTACATTGTGTCAACTGTATTTTATTGTTTTTCATACAATTAATATTACAAATTGCACATTCCAACGGTATGATAAATAATTTATGAAGTAAACTTAGGGTGTATTGTCTGTGTTGACAAACTCGCACGTGTTACGTGGCGTTGCCAACAACACAGATGTTTGTGGAAATGGTAAGTTTGGTGTAAGCATCGAAGGAAATGTGCAATTTAGCTGCAATGCGTGAATCCCTGTGTTTCTTCTGTGAAGCTAACTAACCTTATATACTTATGCATAAAATCGGTCCCTCTCAGCTAAATTAATATAGATAGTATTACCTTTACAGTGGCAAGCTAGCAAGCAAAATTACAGGTAACAAGCAGCTAGCTATCTATTTGTGTCTGAGATGAGCTACTAAATCGATTTTTTTTGAGTGTGAAATGGCTTCTGGAAGTGTTTAGTAAAGTCATTGTTCCACATGAGTAAATTGTTCTGTATGCAGTACAGAAGGCTGTGCAGGTAAACAAAATGGCAATTTATGCATGGTATGAGGGAGAGAACATGATACATGAGGGAGTACTTGTTTATTATTATTATTGTTGATTGTTGTTGTATAAGGGGGACTAATGGGTATATCAACATGGTGGACAATTCCATGGACAGGGTTAGTGGGGTTTGTAATGATGCAGATTGCTCTCCTGAGGGAATGTGTACTCTAAATGGCTTCTGTATGAATGGTTAAATAATCTCTCCTCACCGTCCACCCCCATGTTTTGATCCTTTGCCTTTTTTTGTTTTTAGTTCATTTTTTTTAGCTTTTTGGACCCTGCCATTTTGTACTTTCTTTGTGTAAATACGGTAACTTCAGCAATTAGAGGGCAAGGATCTTTTTATTTGTTACAGCAGGGGTGTTTTTATTTTTTATCTAGGAAACTGGTGGACTTTTGATTTTTTTATCCACTGCACTTTTAGTAGTACACCTTAGTGCACTTGTATATAGTTGATATATGTTTGTCATGTATAAAGTTTTGCCTCCTAAAACCCAACCCCAACGTCCCTGTCATAGGAGGTGGCAACAGAATAAAGGACAGGACTGGCAAGCAGTAATGTGTAGGGAAGTTTCATACTATTCCCATTATTCATTTGAAAACCTGTTTGCACATTCCTGGACTCATTTCTGGCTAATGGGGCTCTGGTGATACACACAAGATTCACTGTGCTGCTACATGGGTTTTGACAGCTTTTTGTAACCTTGGGTAGTTAGTTGTGTAATATGAAGAGCACCAAGAACACGTCTAAAAATGAACTTTTATTGCCAATATTGACAAATTATCTCATTTTATTGTAAAAACCTAAAAAATAAATCATATTGAGACCTTTCTGGAACATTTCCACATATCTTTTGGCACATTTGGCACCATTTGGCACCATTTGGATAACGAAAAAGGTTCACCTGAAAAAAACCCTGTAAAATTTGAATGGTTTGAGATATTGACACCAGATTGTTAGCAGAGGTAGGCAGCATATTGATGAATCAGATAGAGGAGTCATTTCCTCCATAGCATTTGTAGCTCATCAGGTAAAAAATCTTAAACTTGAATGTAGGTACCCGTTTTTTAGTTTTTTTATATTTTCTGTACATAAATTGTTGTAGTTAAGTATCAAAAACTGGATTTCTATGAGTTCTCACTGCTTAGTTGTAATACTGCAGGTGTCTGCTTTAATAAAAGCCATGAACCATATTTGTACCATTTATAGTTTTTGAGATAACCACCTTTGTTTGTCACTAGTGAAAACAGGCAAAAATTGGCCTATTTTGCCCTCGGTAGGAAGAGGTTAAAAGACAGTCTAATTAACCAAACAGCTTATTTTGCTGAATACAGAAGAGACTTTGCTAAGAAAATGAACATGATCTTTCCAGCTAATTTTTACATCAGTCAATCCAAGAAATGTGGTTGAGAAACCTGCCATATTTCACTATCATCAGCGGACTTTGGCACTTATTTCAGACAACTCTATTTTTTTTCTGTGAAAAGAACAAAATCTGGACAAATTGACATTTACAGATAGTTTGTTTAAAGTCTTAATTATTTGGAGATCTTGCCTGAGGCCAGTATTTTGCAATGAGGGGCGTAAACTCATGTGTTAATGTGATTCCGTAGCAAGGCCACTGATGTAGATAATGTAAAATAAATGCACAATAAATGCCCAAGGACACAACACTGTGCCCTATCAGATGCCGATCCATTAGCACACAAACATACAGTTAAATGCAAAAGTATACGGACAGTGACAATTGTTGTTGTTTTGGCTCTGTACTCCAACAATTTGGATTTGAAATAAAACAATCAATATGAGGCTCAGCTTTAATTTGAGTGCATTTGCATCTATATTGTGGGATCCGTGTAGGAATTACAGCCGTTTTTATATATAGTCTCCCACATTTTAGGGGAGAAAACATAATGGGACAATTGGCTGCTCAGCTATTTCTTGGCCAGCTGTCTGTCCTTACATCATTAGTTCATGCACAAAAAAGCTAACAAAAGGTCGACTAAAATGGGGGGACTATGTATGAAAAGGGCTGTAATTCCTACACGGATCACCTGATATGGATGTAAATACTCTAAAATGAATACTGACAATGCAGAGCAATGAATACAACGTCAGAGGAAGTCAGCTTTGTGTCCCCATGCAGTCAGTGTGTGTACAAAGATTTTCAATTTGCATTATCAAAAGAATAACTAGACTACATGGCATAATACAAAGATGAAGTTTACCCAGAAAAATCTACAGACAAAAACAGGAGTGCTAGTCCTTCAGAAATTGTTTTTCTGGATTCCTTCTCCTTGAATAACTTGACTTTCCTGCATAACTGGTTGCGCACCATTCAAGTGTGTATTCTCCTCCTTATCTGAATTCCTCCAAACAAACCCTCCTAAAAAATCATAAAATCCACATAATCATTAGGAACATTCTCCAATGCATATCAGTTTGCTGAACGTATTTCATATAAATCAAACAGGGGAATAAAGCGACGAAACGTGGAAGCCTAATTTTACAAACGGTAACTTTTTTTTAGCGGCCCAGTAGTCTTCTTGCGCCTCATTTTATCATTATTAAATCAATTACCTTCATTTTTATTTTACCTAATATAAGTCTGCGGTGTCACTGTGTTGGCAGAAAAAAAAATGTCGAATAACCAATGGGTCCAAAAGCCTTCAGGAATAATTTATAGAATGAGGCAAATTGACCCCTCAATAATAAAGTAAATTTGCTGGGTAACGTTATTTAGATGCCCATGATGTTATGGGCTCCAGCATCTAGAATAAGAAACCTACCAGTTTCATCTCATAGCTACGTGTAGAACATAGCCACCGTTTTTCTGAAAACACATATTTAGCGTTGATTGCTAAAATAAAGTGATCTGAGTGATTACACCCATGATACAAAAAATCGTTGGTGTTGACACCTTGTTAATCGCACATTTTGTCCCTCGTGTCACTAACTGAATGATGCATTTCACTGTTCATTAAACACTGGACAGGACAAATAGTTCGCTAGGTTTGTAGCTAACCTTACATGAAATCCTGTTGGTTGCACTCAATATTGAGCTTAAATGCTTTAAGTGACAGCTCTTTGCGTGTGCAGACGGCTTACTCAGAGACTATCAATCTACCAAGTTACAGAATGGCTAGCTAGCAAACTACCGACGTTAGCTAAGAGCTTTATGGCTAACAGTAACTAACTAAAGTTCAGATTTAGTGCACGAAACATTTCAAATATAAATCTATACACCTTTTGGAGTGCAACTGCAAGACAACTTTAAAAGCTTCAACTCCAGACAGAATTGTGCATTAAGTTGTTTCGCTAACGTTAAACAAAGACAGATAACATTAGCTAGGCTACATAAGGTGGCTAAGTTAAGTAAGCTAGTATTTTGCTCAAGTCATCCACACTTAAATATTCCCACTCATGTTGAATTTACTAGCCAGGTGACTGTCAAAAAGGTAGGTAGCCCGGTGACTATCAAAGTGGTAGGTAGCCACGTAACAGCAAACGAGATAAAGGCAGTCCTGTCCAGCCAATAGCTAATGGTCAGCTAGCTAAAACTTGGTACCAGCATCCAGTTTAGAACGCCGTGTAACGTTATAATCTTTCCGAGAACAAGTCTTTTTGGTTAGTAGCCATGCTAGCTAGCATTTCAGATAGCTAGCAAAACACTCGTACAAAACAGATGCTTACCTTATGTTCCTGTAAGAATGAGAGGTTCGGGAAATCGTGTAAAATTGCAGTCTACGGTTAGCTGATATGGTACGCAGCCCCAATCTTTGGCACTCAGTCACCGTACTGCTCCAAGCCCGTCTGGTCTGCCACTCCGCCTCTCCGGGTCTGCTGATACGATTACCTGACCTCGCAGATCTTTCATTGGCTCAAAATGCACCATGTGATGATCTTGCTTCACGACGTGCACGCCCACGTCCTGATCTGTGAAGCAGAGTTGCCAGACAGGGGGATTTACCTGAAATGTAGGAATTTTAAAAATTCATAGGGGACGTTTTAGAGTAAAATGTATAGAAGTCAATGACAAATGAGGGATTTAAAAATGAGGTATGGATAAATTGTGAGGAAATTGTATGGGAGTCGATTGACGATTTTCCGAATTTTTGGGGGGAATTAATTCAGGCATCTGGCAACATGCTGTGGAGTAGAAGTGCATTGGGATTGAATGATCTCTGAATGGTCCGGTCTTCGTATGAGGACAGTTTTTTGCATGGTAAATAGAGACAGATGGTGCTAAGCTAAGATCACAAGAATGTTAACACATAAACGATACACTCATCAATTGTAGCTTTGAGTGTGGTGTAACCACCTTCATCCGTTAGAATGTATGCAATGTTTTTCTGCCCGAATGCTCAGCGCATTCGTTCGTGATTGGTTTATATCTGCCACGGTGAGTATCTAGACCATACGCGTGTATGTGAAACTTTCAATGAGAAAAACAACATATCGAGGTCTCTAGTTAGATGTAGCGACACAACTGACCAAAGATAGATCAGTGACGGTGCAGAATTTGTGCAGGTGCTACGATAAAATATGATTAGGTTTATATACATTTTTCCTAAAAAGAAAGCGAAATACAGAATACATAACTATAATTAAAGAGAAGATACTATTTACACTTTTTTTTCATCGTCACCAAGATAGTCGCTTTGGATTTCACAAGCATTTGAGGTGCACGCTTTGCTTGTCGGAGATTAGCCTATTAATATTTAATTTAGGACACAGTAAAGCAGACATTTTCTATTAACACATACAGTGAGCACCATAATTCATTGGACAGTGACACATTTTTTGTTATTTTGGTTCTGTACTCGAGCACTTTGGGTTTGAAAGGATACAATGACAATTACGTTGAAGTGCAGACTATCAGATTTAATTTGAGGGTATTTTCATCCATATCGGATGAATCGTTTAGAAATTATAGGCTAGAACCTTTTGTACATAGTCCTCCCATTTTCGGGCATTAAAAATATTGGACAGTTTATAATGTAGAATAAAGTAATAATTTTTAATATGAGGTCGCATATCCTTTGCATGCCATGACTTCTGTGACCCAACAATATTAAAAGACTCTTGATATCTTATTTTCTGGGACTCCTACAAGCGATACTATAACGTCTCTGCATTTGAATCATCTCTATGGGGATTGTGGGGTGGGACTAGATTTAGCTGTAAATTATGCTGGAACAGTATGGAATACATGGTTGGCGAAATGGCTGTAAGTCACCAAGGGTCTGAGGTATCAAACGAACCTCAAACCATCACTCTGCTGCCAGATATGCAGTTTCTCCTGACAAATTTTCTTATTGAACTCTATGGAAAAATGGGGAGGACTATGTACAAAAGGTTCTATAATTTCTAAACGGTTAATCCGATATGGATGAAAATACCCTGAAATTAAAGCTGACAGTCTGCTCTATCCTTTCAAAAGTGCTAGAGTACAGAACCAAAAAAAAATGTGTCACTGTCCACTTAATTAGGGTGCTCACTGTATACATTGCCCACACATGTACCTTAAGCTGGTAGATTTTGTTCTCTGGTTTAAATACAATCTGCTGCTCCTCACATGGGAATGCAAAATATGGTAGCTTTCTCAGAAAACAAAATAATAGATATGTTAAATAATGGACACAGATTTAGCTATTTTTAGGATAGTATGTACAGGACACCATCATCCCACTCAATATCAGTTATTTAATTAAGGAAGGGAAACAAAAGCCCGTCCCAGCAGCATCTGATTTACAGCCAATAACTGTTCAACAGACAGTAGCCTACCTTGAGGAGAGCATTTGCCTTCCCTTTTCGTTTCGGTATAAAATCAGAAGAGATTGAGGTTTGGCCACTTGGATAAATAAGGCAATATTGTCCAAGCAGCTTTCCCTGTACTCCAAGTATCCTGTAGTCCACAGAGGGACCATTTAAATGGCTGTAATTTAAATGGATTGGCTAGTTGCAAACAGTGCCTATGAACATATTTTTCAACCAAAAAAAAAAAAAAAGGTCATAGAGAAGCTTATTACCATGTAATTTCAAGACTGAAACCAATATATATATAGTGCAGTCCGTAAGTATTTGGACAGTGACTCCAGCATGTTGGATTGGAAATGAAACAATGAAGATGAGGTTAAAGTGCAGACTGTCAGCTTTAATTTGAGAGTATTTACATCCATATCAGGGGTGAACCGTGTAGAAATTACAGCTCTTTTTACACATATTTCCACCGCTTTAGGGGACCAAAGATGAGGTCTAGTCCATGTATGGCATTTGCATTTGGAGTCTGTTCCTGTTGTCTCTCAGCATGAGGACCAAAGAAGTGTCAGTGCCAGTAACGCAGGCCATCATGAGGCTGAAAAATCTGAATAAATCAATCAGATACATAGCCAAAACATTGGATGTGCCAATGCACATTGTTAAGCAAGAACGTACTGGAGAGCACCGCTATAGCAAACAACCTGGTAGACCACTGTAGTGGAAGACCAAAGAATACTTTCAATTGTGCATAAAAACCCAATTTACAACTGTTGACCAGATCAAGAACACTCGCCAGGGTGTAGGCATAGATGTGTCAAAGACTACCATAAAAAGAAGTCTACATCAGCATAACCTCAGATGGTTCACCACAAGATGCAAACCACTGATAAGGCTCAAGAACAGAACGGCCAGTTTAGCGTTTGCTAAAAAGAAGATAACCTGTAGAGTTCTGGAACAAAGTCTTATACGGACAGATGATAGGAGTGTTAACCTGTACCAAAGTGATGGAAAGAAGAAAGTGTGGACAAATACATTTTTTCATGAGAAATTTAAAGTTAAAAATCCTTCCCTCTTCGAAACACTATTGTCATGACACCAAGGACATCCAAGCGATTGTGTTCAGCCTCAGTCATTACCAAAGTGCCAACCTGCTTATTCTTTTAGGGCCCTAGAAAGGGCAAATTATTGGTCTCATTTGCTGTGCACTCAATGCCAGACTCAGGAAGCCTGTTTATTAAGGTTCGCTTCTACACATTTATACAGCAACAAACTACTCCTCACCTTTGGAGCCAAACAGATTCTTTATTTAGTGTACAAAAAGAAAAAAGGAAAATTACATAAGTGCAAAAATATAGTACCTTATTGTAAGAGCTACATAAGCATGGTTAACTGCAGCTCTACATATCAGTTAGTTATAAAACAGTTGACATTATTGAAGTGTGTTAAGAGCAAGGTTTGGTACCACAGAGTGAGAGAAAGAGCAAAATTAAGTGCATGGCTGCTTTCGCATGATGTGGAAATGCAGTAAAGAACCAGTAAAAAAAAATAAAAAAATAATTCACAGAAATTGGTGTACACTAATCACCTTATACAATCTAATGCTACAAACTGCACATTCATCAGTATTCTCCCTTTGTGTACCGCAGCACTGTGCAAAGCGTCTTCCAGGAAGGATCTCTATGAAGTTCACAGTCTAAGACATCACAAATAACACTCACATTGACATACGCCCAAGAGCATCTCTTTGGCCCATGATGAAAATGACATTGCCTTCCCCTCCAGGCCCATAAACACGCACAAGGAACACCATAACACGGCTGTAACATTCAATTCATAACTGCAACCCACAGGAGATGACCAGTCACAAAATGCACTTCTCAATCATTTCGAGTAATTCATAAGGCAGCTTTGCAATTTACCCAGCATGCAACATTTCAATTATCAGAGTGGGATAACTTCTCTGTATGTGCAAACTTAATACATCATTATTCAATGAGTATTAAACAATCTCAGAAACCCACACCCACTGACTGCATAGCCCCATCTGAACACTTGAGAATACTAAATGTGGGGGGGGCTTATAGTGTGCTGAAGTATGGAGGGTAGTGAAGAAGCCATCAAGCAGTTGTATAACTGATGACAACAGTGACTGAATATCGAGCACAGTGGAACCATACACCGGTTTCAAGGCCTCTTTGGTTGTGCTGCTGAGCAGAGGGGGGCAGGGTTTTCCAAGGCTGTGGGCCTACTAACAAACTCCCCCAGTTGCCCTGACCAGGGGAGGAGAAACATCTAACAGCATGCATGACCTACACCAAAAACATAAAAGCAGGAGTTTGAACTACCCAACCAATACTGCTGCCTGCTTTACTGGAGGTTGCACTTGAACTTCTTCTTCTTCTCCGCTTCCTTCTTGCCATCCTCCTTCTTGGGGCCATAGTAGCTGCAGAAGCAGGCAGGGGCGAGGCTGGACTCATGCAGGCTCAGCACCCACATGCCCTTGCCGTAGTAGGCGAGCGGCCCCAGATCCAGGTCTTGCACCTGCTCGCCCTCCTGGCCCTGCTGCTGCAGCAGCACAAGCTCCAGCAGATCCAGACCCGTCTGCACCGGCTCCACGCCCTCCGCACAGCCCAGTGTGACGTGGGCGCGGCTTCCGGGCGGCAGATCGGCGTCAGGCATGGCCTCCTTCTCTGCATCGGCAGGCCAGAGCTGCAGCTGGTCCTCAGTGAGGGACACCCTTGCACCTAGTGTGCGCGGGGTGAGAAAGAGTGCACTCAGCTTCAGCTCCGACATGCTGCCGTAGCGATCCTTCACAGCCTGTAGTGAGAATCAGAGGCCAGGTTGTTTACAACTACAGAATGCATGGGGCACTTGTTTTACAGCTAAATTAGATCAAACATTTAACAAAAAATCTAATTTAAAGTACGGTATTTCAATACCTTAGAAGCCGTGCTCCAAAGGCTGAATCTGACTTTTCTGACTTTACTGAATACATTTGTCTCCCAATACAAACTGAACTTCCATCAGGCTACAATTATATTTCTTATAAAGCAATGGAAGGGAACTTTTAAGTGCAATTGACTTGGTAGCTGACTTGGTCAAAATTGGTAGCCCCTATGAGAAACAATGTTTTTAACATTACATCACACCTACACAGACCACCAGACAATTATGTCTCAAAACAAAGGTTTTTGCATCTCTGGATTATGATGAACAACTTTGAGCCTCAGTGGGCAACATGGAAGAACAGAAAACTGGTTTGTAAAGAAATAAGCTTGGCTGGGCAGTCAGTCACAAAATAATTATGACGATAAAGGTGGATGGACACAGTCATTGACTCAAATGTGTGAAATATACTTATAAGATTGTTCTAAAACTAACGGCATGCCTATGTCCACTAATCTACCAAATCGGATTATGTTCATTGCAGTGAATACTTATTTCATTTTTACCATTCATTTATTCATCTAGGACAATCAACAGAGAACTAATCTCATTTGCAGTGACAATCTTGGGAATCAATGTGGGTAGTGAATGCAAAAGGATTGTGTTGCCAATATACTATAAATGGAGATGAGGACATAAAGGAACATTAAGGAGGCCAATTTTTCCAGGACACTCGAGTCATATAATTAGTGGATGAATTGGATTTTATGTTTCTTGTTGTACCTTATTTCAAACAATGGACTCACCTGCTGCTCTGCATATTCCTTGGAGCCCTCTGCTTTCCCATAGTCACATAACTTGGTGGTGCAGTGCAGCATGCCTTTGTCTTGAAAATGCTGCTCCAGGTCCACCTCTTTCTCAGCCTCACCAGTAACTACAATAGAACACATTACAGATCAATGTCAGCAGCATCAAACCAGTTTGTAAACTGTAGGCAGGCAGTGTAGTATAATGGTTAAGGAACTGGACTTGTAACCGAAAGGTTGCAGGTTCGATTCCCAGGTAGGACACTGCCGTTGGACCCTTGAGCAAGGTACTTAACCTGAATCGCTTCAGTATATATCCAGCTGTATAAATGGATAAATGTAATAAGAAGTTGTGTAAGTCGCTCTGGATAAGAGCGTCTGCTAAATGCCCTATAATGTAATGTAATGGAATGCAAGACATGGGCTGTGTCCGAATCAGAGCCCCATCTACTGCGTCCTGTCTCCTGTGTACAGTGTACTGGCAGATGTGTACTGTTTAATGTGAACCATTTAGTATGCGGCGTGCAGTACACAAGAAAATCCTCCACACTATTTACCAACCGTAGTGTGAAAGTGTCATAAGACGTCCCACCCTTGCACGGCCATGTCACGTGTTGTTTTTGTTACTGAATAAAAACATCAGCGAAAATGCACCTCATTTTTTAAAACAAAGCTGCGCATCAATTAATGCGACCAAAAAGTGTGTGCCCAAATATACTCAGCGAAACCCCGGAAGTATGTACATCACACAGGGGTTTTAAGTAGACTACATTTAGAGAATTTTGCCTACTTAACGACTTTCTCGTCCTGTCTACTCAACAAGCCTACTTAATAGTATGTAAGGATGCTTCAGACACAGCCCTGGATTCCTAGTCATACTTCTTGAAGACGATGGTAATTAATCACTACTGAAACATTTTAGTGCACATGTTTCTCTCCCTCTCTTGTGCCCATAAAAAAAGGCCTCCCACTTCGGTTTACTTACAGTCACTGAGGTGCTTCTTGAAAGCTTCCAAGCCCTGAAGAGTTTTAAGGAAATCTTTTGCCATACTTCTCAGCTTTTCCTGAAAGCTGGGGCACAGGAACCAGCCAAAGAAGAGGGGCAGGGATGTCTCCTCCAGTGGGCCCTTCAAGGCCTGAATCTGGCTCTTTTCTAGTCCTCGTTGGGTCTTTTGGACCAGCTGCTCCACATCTTGGCCCCACTCAGTGCGGGGCTCCAAGAAGAGGGTGTAGTATTGGTGCTGTTCTGCAAGTTCAACCAGCCTAGCCAGTCGACTATGCATGTGGTTGGTGTCATCCACCACTACCACTGCAGTTCCAGAGGTACAAGAGGCTACTACTGCCTCATCCATGGCCTTGTGCCCCTCCACTGACAGGTTTTCAGGCTTGACATTGTAGTCATCAGCAGAGACAATAGTGCAGAAGCTCTGATAGTGATCCCTGATGGCATTAGCCAGTCGGGTCTTGCCACTACCAGGCAGACCCCTGATGATTATCAGTGTATGAGAGGTGCAAAGGGCAGTCTTGGTATGCTCCTCTTCCAGGATGGCAAAGGCAAGTGAACCTGGGACAATTGGAGCAGGTGTTTCCACTTCAGAAGCCTGCTGCTCTTGTTCTTCCTGTATCCCAAGAGGACGCTCTTCACATTTCTCTTGCTCTGCTTCTGGATTCTTCTCTGACTCTGCCTCAAGCTTTGCTTCGGTTTCTGTCAGCTTCCCAGATTCAATTTCTGTCTGCTTTGCAGGCACTGCTGGTTCAAGCTTTTCCTTTGCTTCTGGTTCCTCAGGATCTGGCTGGTTCTCTGGTTCAGTCTGTTTTTCTGGTTCAGGTGCATTCGCGGCATTCTTCTCTGGTTCTGGTTCTGGTAGCTTCACAGGGCTCACCTCTGGCTGCTTCACGGGGCTCTGTTTCACGGGGCTGAGCTCCGGCTGCTGCTGCTTCACGGGACTGAGCTCCGGCTGCTGCTGCTTCACGGGACTGAGCTCCGGCTGCTGCTGCTTCACGGGACTGAGCTCCGGCTGCTGCTGCTTCACGGGACTGAGCTCCGGCTGCTGCTGCTTCACGGGACTGAGCTCCGGCTGCTGCTGCTTCACGGGACTGAGCTCCGGCTGCTGCTGCTTCACGGGACTGAGCTCCGGCTGCTGCTGCTTCACGGGACTGAGCTCCGGCTGCTGCTGCTTCACGGGACTGAGCTCCGGCTGCTGCTGCTTCACGGGACTGAGCTCCGGCTGCTGCTGCTTCACGGGACTGAGCTCCGGCTGCTGCTGCTTCACGGGACTGAGCTCCGGCTGCTGCTGCTTCACGGGACTGAGCTCCGGCTGCTGCTGCTTCACGGGACTGAGCTCCGGCTGCTGCTGCTTCACGGGACTGAGCTCCGGCTGCTGCTGCTTCACGGGACTGAGCTCCGGCTGCTGCTGCTTCACGGGACTGAGCTCCGGCTGCTGCTTCACGGGACTGAGCTCCGGCTGCTGCTTCACGGGACTGAGCTCCGGCTGCTCCTTCACGGGACTGAGCTCCGGCTTCTCCTTCACGGGACTGAGCTCCGGCTGCTCCTTCAAGGGACTGAGCTCCGGCTCCTTCACGGGACTGAGCTCCGGCTCCTTCACGGGACTGAGCTCCGGCTCCTTCACTGGACTGAGCTCCGGCTGCTTCACGGGACTCTCCTCTGGTTGTTGAGTAGAGTCTGACTCTAGCTGATTCTCAGTATCGGGTTTCATCTCAGCCAGAGTGTCCAGTTCCAGCTGCTTCTCAACTTCTGGCTGTTTCACTGGTTCAGGTTGATTATCCAACTCTAGTTCAAACGGTTTCTGAGTTTCGGATTCCAGCATTTTCTCTGGTTCTGGGCCTGGCTGTTTTTCCAGCTCTGGTTCAATATGCTCATGTTTCCTGGGTTCTGGTTCAAGCTGTGGCTTCTCTTTCTGTAATTCGGGTTCCTCCTCCTCTTGTTTTTCTTCCACTGACTTTTGTTGCTCTTGTTCCTGCATCTGAGATGTTGAATGTGTCTGATTCACCTCTTGCCCTTCCATACTTGTGCTCACAGGGTGTTTGCAGATTAAATTAATGAATCTGGGAATAAACAAAACACCCATTATAATCTCAATTAATATCAGATGTGATTCAACCATGAGCTTTCATTTTTTGTAATTTAAATACCTGTCAATCTGGTTAACCTTTCATATTAATTCTACACAACTCTCGCTAGTCTGCTTACTTTTTACATCAAACACGGATTTAGCTACTACATACTTCTCTTCCCCAGTGTATTTTATAAAGTTTAAACACTACACAAAGGACAATGACACACCGGTTCCAGGGAAGCACAGAACATTAAATTAACAGAAAATCAATGACTATTCGTCAATCCTCCTTGACACTCAACGACGACGCACATTTAAGACATGGCTACATTTTACAGGCTGTTTCAGAGCGAAAACGTGTTGCTGACTAACGTTAGGCCAAAGTGAGAACGAACACCTGCGTCTTATAAGGCGATTTCTTTGTGCATCGGTAATACTTACATTGTCTACATGATTTCAGTAACAATCCCAAGAAAAAGTGAGAGATATCTTACAATTCTGCGCCTGTAACGTTATATGCTAAAATACAGGTCAACTTTTAACAAGAAATAATGATTTTTAAAAATGCAGCCACTGACTTTCACAAAGATGACCGAGAACACATTACAACACGGAAAACCCCATTTTAACAAAGCCTGGAATAAATAAGGCCACTGCCAATACAACAAACGTTACTGCGGGTGCAATCACGAGGATATATAACGTTAATGCAATGTATACGTGCTAACTAGATAGCTTGCTAGCTAACAAAGAATCACGCTGGTTTATAAAACGGGGAGTGGCTGCCATCATCAAGCTGCAGGCAAAACGAAACAGCGTATCACTATGAAATCCAGAACAAAGACTGCACTCAAACGCAATGCTAGAAGTTAACAAAATAAAAAATTGAAATAAAGTGTAGATTGTGCTACATTGTATGGAGCACATTAGCCAGAACTATACATTTGCTTTGTCTAACTTAAAATCACTGCAATAAGAAGCATTTTTAAAAAAAAAAAACAATATAACTCTGTGAAACGCATGCCAAATCCAGAACTCACTCTCAAGCAGTTAGCAATTAGATTCAGCAGACGTGCCCCACCACAGAACGCGTGTCACTGAGCTCTAGTTGAGCGTTTTGAGAGGCAGTGCGTTCTGTGCAAATCTCCCCCTGGCGAATATTCTGAAAAAAACGGAAACCGTGCCCAGCTCATGCACGCGCAAAACTGCTCATAAAGGGCGGGGCGCATTTCAGCGCGGCACGTGGGCCCACTGCAATAATCCGGTGTGATTTTATAAAATTTTCAATTATAAAAATGTTCAGTGCATATCAGTATCCGTAAATACACATTGAAGCAGACATATGTCTCCGTTGTTAATGTGTTCTATAAGCTCCAATTTCAGACATGGCAGCTGGACAGTGTGTCAAATTATTTGCAAATGCAAATTATTTCCAGAACTTTATAGCCTAAACGTATAGCTACGTTGTAATAAAAATAACGTTATTTCTTATACATTGTTAATTTAATGTCGGCGGTTTGTCTGTCAAAAGATGATAGGGCATTAAATAGATCTTTACCCCGAGCCAACAATAGCCTACATAATTAATTTGTACCTTTTTTGTTTGTAAGGGTACTTAGTAGGCTACCTGCCTAAATAGAACAGTATTTTACTTTCAGGGTACATTTGGGAAATGTGTTCCTTAAAGAAGAAAAATGTACCTACACTGTACCTTCATTCCTGAGAGTGTAGGACAGAAGAAAGTAGGCTATGTAAGCTCAAAAGATAGGGAAGCTGAAATAAAACTTTTGATGTAATATAAATTTTCTGAGAAATACTGTAATTAGGCTATGATATTCAGATTGAAGTGCACAGTGCCAGTCTAAACAGGTTGCAAAATACACTATATGGCCAAAAGTATGTGGACACCCCTTGGTCTGGGGCTGTTTTTAATGGTTCAGGCTCCTTCATTCCAGTGAAGGCAAATCTTAACACTACAGCATACAATGACATTCTAGACAATTCTGGGTTTCCAACTTTGTGGCAACAGTTTGGGGAAGGCCCTTTCCTGTTTCGGAATGACAATGCCCCCGTGCACAAATAGAGGTCCATACAGAAATGATTGGTCGAGATCGGTATGGAAGAACTTGACTGGCCTGCAGAGCCCTGTAGTGATGGGCATTCTTTTCAGTGAGTCAGATCATTTGGCTCAGCTCACCAATAAGAGCCGGCTCTTTCGGCTCCCAAACGGCTCTTCATTCAGTAGCATTTCCGGTTTTTCAAAATCGGCCAAAGTTAGCGATATTTTGACCTATGATTGGTGTTTGTGCACATCTATCACTTAAATTGTTCAAAGGAATCTTACTCTACCTTCTAATTACCAAAACAACATTATTTTGCATTTTGTTTCTTATGAAAACTAGTTAAATAAATGCAAAAACAGTAAGACGCTATTACACATGTGCATTGAAAGTAGGGCATTTTTACGTCTTGAAATAAATTGCACAATAAACACAGTGCGTAGTTGAACATTTCAAAACAAAAGAGACACTCATAAAATAGAACATAATATTGCGTCATAACAAAGAAAAATAAATAAATGCATAAAAAAATAACTGAGCAAAACTGCAGCATCAGAACAATTAAACTGACCAACAATTAAACTTGTTTTTAAATTATTATTAATGTTATTTTCTTATAGTGGTTTTATTAATTTTTGGCCTAAAAATTATTCTGTGATTACAGTTCCACCAAGACCACAAGAATTTGTCTTGTGTTCATTTACAAAACAAATCGGCTCTTCGGATATGCGAGCCGGCTCAAAGAGCCGACTCGTTCGCGAACGACACACCACTAGAGCCCTGACCTCAACCCCATCAAACACCATTGGGATCAACTGGAAAGCCGACTGCGAGCCAGGCCTAATAGCCCCACATCAGTGCCCGACCTCACTAAAGCTTTTCTGACTGAATGGAAACAAATCCACACAGCAATGTTCCAACATCTATGGAAAGCTTTCACAGGAGAGTGGAGGCTGTTATAGCAGCAAATGGGGACCAACTCTATATTAATGTCCATGATTTTGGAATGAGATGTTGGATGAGCAGGTGTATATATACTTTTGGCGATGCAGTGTATGTAAACCCAAGTCCACAGCAACATCCGGGCTGGATCCATATTCCATGACATGGACTTGGCCCAACCTCCAAAAGCACAATGGGCCATTTGAGCCAGAGAATTGACTTACTAGTTGACCTACTAGTTAGTATATGCTAGTAGCCGACTATCAGCTGGGGGTTGCAGCTGGAAAATATGACAATGCAGATGGTGGCTATAGACATAGCCATCCTACTTGAAACTGCATTTCAAAATAGGTTATTTACATAGCTAAGACATCAAAGTAAACATTATTGATATGAAATAGCAATTTTTTTTGGCATTTCATTGGTAAACAACCCTGAGGCTCCCATCTAGTTCTTCCCTTATCTGTCCCACAGGTTTTTCCTTAAGGTGCCACCCTTGTCCTAGACTTGCTTTTGTGGGGGTTTAGGCCAAGGGGCCATGACTGGGCTTTCATTTTGAAGCTCACTTCCTGTTTGGGCTGGGAGCGGCAATTGTGCCGTTGCTCACTAGCGCCACTGCGATTGGCTCCAGTATAGGTCTTTCACCATGTAAGTCAATGGCAGCAATGTGGTCAAAATACTCAGTCAATAAATTTTTCCCACAAAAAAAAAATTTGCAATAGGTGCCTTTCCTTCATCTAATGCCTCTGCATGTGCTGATTTTTTTAAATATTGTGTCGTTTGGACAGGGTATTAACATTTGTTCAGGACCAATCGACAGGTTGAGTCTTCTTTGGCTCCACGGAGCAGGCACAGTTTGTACAAACGGGCGGCGAAAAAGACATCCAAGCTTCAATTCAGTTTTTACGAGGCTGTGGAAAGGCAATAGGTGACGTCACAGTGGCTTTCTTATACAGTCTATGGTTTAGGCCAGGGACTATTGTTAAGTATATTATGACAAACGTTTGTAAACGTGTGCTTTACAAATAAATTTTGATTAGATTAGATGATGACAATGGGATGCTCAGAAGCAGCAAAGAGCTCTCCCATGTTACACATTTTTCTCCACTTTTTTCTGAGAAGTGCAGAATTTTTGCAAACATACTACCCATCCCAAAGTATGAAACCACATAAGCAAAAGCTTGCTGCCAAAAAGCAAAAAAACCTTGTCTATCTTCTTAATTTAAATCCTCAAAGAAAGGTCTACCAAGCCAGATCAGTATAATGTAGCACAAGTACTTTGTACCAATGACTTCACTAGTCTTGATGGATCAGGCTTAAGATATAATTTAAATGTATTATTCATATGCAGTTATTTAGTCTGGTAGCACACCACCTTAGAGCTAGTGTGCTACCTTATTGTGGAAGCTATGTGAGGGCCTAGTTGTGTAGGGCATTGAAGGTCCACAATGACCTATCTGCAGCCCCAAAATGAGTACCATTTTTTTTTTAGATTGCAATTTTGCTATTTGGCAGAATGAAAACCCTAAGCAATGGAAGCCACAGAAATTAATTTCAAGTCTGCTGTTATGGTCTTTTTCATTGTGCCGTTATGTATAATAACTTACACAACCTTGTGCTTCATTTTCTTTTTTTAATGCTTTTAGTTTTACGTCTTTTTTCCCATAATTTGGAATGCCAGTCCTGCTCATGTTGCAGCACTCACACATCCTCCATTGTTGATTCAGGAGAGCGCATGTTCTCTTTTCCGAAGCACAGGATGTGAGCCGTTGTTTCTTATCACACTGCTGTTTGCTCCTACAGACAAGAGTTGGCAGGAGACCATTCATCTCCATCTTAACAGACAAACTTTCAGGCGCCCGATCAACCAGTGAGGGTAGCTGATGGGCGATGAGATGCTGTCATCCCAGCCAGTTGAAACCCTCTATTCCTTGGGTGACACTAGAGCCAGTTATGCCTCGCCCCGCGGGCCTGCCAGCCATTAGCCGGCATGGTGCGGATTAGAAACCAGAGCATGGGGCCCTTCCACGTGCTGCAATACTGCCTTAGGATGAGCCAGCCAGAAGCCCAACTTTGCTTTATTTCAAGTTTAAAATATCAGGGAAGGAAAAACTTACCCCACCGTCAGTTTAGCTGTTTACAGTACTGCAATAAAATTCCACTTACATGTTTACGTAACTAGTAACGGTATAAATTCATCACAAATACTAAAGAGCTAAATGCATCAACAGAAAAAATGAAATTATTATGTTCAATGAATAATAAACAAATTATGCTCAAATAACACCCACAGAGAACTTATTGATTCTATTTTTATTACACATCCTTATATCCATTGGCCCATAAATGCATGACACAGCACAGGCAAGATGTGCCATAAAAACACATTCTGTACCTAAAAATAAAAAACAGTAGTAACTTAATCCAGCCTTTACTCTTGTGTAGTACAATGACCCCACACCTCATGGCAAGCTATTCTGATTCCTCTGTCGGGTATTGCCTCACTTCAGAAAGTGCCTGAATGAGGAGACAAAACAACAGCGCTGATCATTGCTTCTGTTCACCTGTGAAATGGAATCTTTTGCGATGGAAATGTAATATCTTGAGGAAGTTCTCAACTTAGACCATTGAACACAGTGTATTATCAAAAACAAATCAAAACAAAGAAACGCACAGAAGGGGAGATCTTTCTGAAGTGAACTGAAACGGCAAGTCATCTGAATCTGGGATTGGAAGACGTTTTTCAAATGGAATTAAAGGAATCTATCTTCAGAGGAAGGCAATTAGAAATGGAGACCGAGGGCCTCATTACCTTCTGAATGGCATCCTTGGCAGGGCTGTCACGTAGAAGTTTGGCCCACTCCAAGGCTCTCTCAAAGTGCTCCACGCCTGAGTTGTGGTTTCCTAGCTTCACTGCACAAGAGACACGAAAATGTTTTTTTTTTTAATAGTCATTCATCCAAGGCCTTCATAGGAGCCACAGATTTACCCAGGGGCGGCGCTAGGGACTGAAGACATTCTCCCCCGGGCGGAAAAAATCTGAATTTTGTCCGCGAACGCACTGTTTTCTAGCAATTTGAGACAAAAATGGAAATTCTGGCTGCAGCCACACTTGATAAAGGAGAACATCTAATAAAATAATGTATTTAGATTTAAGACGTATCTCAGTGTTTACCACAGGATTTCAAACTGTGATGGGTGGACCCTGAACTGTCTAGGGGGGTCCGTGGGCACGTTCTTCCTCTTCCACTTCTCTAGGCTATGTCTTTTCTTAGTAAAGTACTTTAAAAAGGTACATACTGTTATATGACATGGAAGCTAAACGAGTGGGGCAACGCCAGAGATGGTTAAAAACTGAGACTGCACTGAAGGGAAATGGGGAAACCTTGTCCTGAACACATTGTGCTGATATCTCCCTTGAATAACGTCTGTATCATCTTCCACGAGATACTACAATATAAACTACTATATATATTATTTTGTTTTGCTTCTAAAGTTAGCAAGCGAGATAACATTAGCTTAGTTGCAGCTAAAATGTTTTATCGCCGCTAGCTTGCTAGCTAAAGTACAAACGTGTTACACTAGCTTATGCGAAATTAATATCGTAACACAGTTGAGAGCTTGGCTCGCTTGATGCTTGAATGATGTATCCATTATAGCGTAGGCTACCACAGAGGGTTTAACTTTCACAAACATACTAGCCACGTATAATCTCCTCAGAATCGTGAGGAGACACAGCCTCGGTCTCGGAGATGCACTCGCGGATTTGTGAAATTGTGAGACTGTCTATGCATGCGCGTTTCTGTGTAGCAGTGGGGAGGGGCAGCGAGTAGAGTGAGGAGAGTCAGAGAGGCGTTTTTTGAAGCGACAGGGCTAAAGTACGTACATAGAACAATTTTTATTTTTGATATCTTTTTTGGATCAATTTGAAACTGTGGTGGTAGAAATTAAATTAATGGAAAACACTATCTTATTCTCTTATTTAAAACGTGTTATAACAGTAATATGCAACGTGAAATTGTTGATACAGGACAAATTATGTGAAAAATATTTTCCTCAATAGATCACAACAATGCCAATTACTTGTAAACAAATAATTAATTTTTTAAAATAATTAAAGAGGAGAGGGCAGGCCAGAAGAGAATGGGAGGGGCCAGGTACAGCATGCTGTAGAAAGTCAAACAAAGACAATTATTATACCCTCTGAAAAGATTACAATGCTCAAACTATCATCAACAATCAATATACAAAAGCAAAGATGTCTACCTGTCAACATACTCACTCTTCCTCACTCCCGGGTTAAGGGATATTATTATTTCCTAATCTTATTTATGTAAAGCACTTTGAATTAGATTTGCTTGCCTGAAAAGTGCTAGGCTATATAAATAGTTTGAATGCTTGATTCTTCTTCTTCTTCGTTTGGGTAGGATCTTCTTTTTTTCCACATCCCCAGGCTCGGGGCCGAGGGGCTATCCTTTTACCACCCCGAGCCTAGGGGGGGGTTCACCCGGACTATATTTCGGGGCACACCTCCAGTAGCCACGTCACCGTGTCATCATCCAGAACCGACAGACCATGCATCCCATAGGGTGCCCGATAAATCGGGCAGTCCAGGATGACATGGTCTGCGGTTTGTTCCTCCGCGCCACACTCGCAGGCTGCGCAAGAAGCCAAGCCCCATCTGTGCATCGATGAGCGGAAGCGCCCAACGCCGGTCCGGAGGTGGTTAAGCCTCACCCATGCCAGTCTAGGCAGGTCCACCCCAATAGGGGGAAAACCGACGTCTGGGATGAAGTCACGGAGTCTAGAGGTGTTCTCCTCCCACTCCGTGCTCCAGATGTAATCCGCCCACCGTGCCGCACTGATGTTAAGATCACTGCATTGCTGCAGGAATTCCTGTGCGGCAGGCACAAATGGGTGTCTCGACTTAAGGCGCCGGGGAGGCTCAGCAATTACAGTGAGCCTTTCGTGGAGCAGATGGTTTGGCTCCACGGCCCGGCACGCGAGACGTGCTGTGGCTCCCGCGCGGCGAAGCCCAGCGGGCTGGATGCCTGCAAGAATGGGAAGATTGTCCATGGGAGTGGGACGCAGGCATCCTGTCACGATGCGCAAGGCTTCGTTGATGGGCGTATCGATGAGGCGGGTGTGGGCACTGCGACACCATACCGGTGCGCAGTACTCACTAGTCGAGTAAACAAGGGCCAGGGCTGCCGTACGCAATGTTCTTGCGTCGGCGCCCCAGCCTGACCTGACTAGTCGCCTCATCAATGCCACATGAGATGTTAACTTCTTGCGCAGTGACTCAAGGTGTCGGCGAAACGTGAGCGACCTGTCCAATGTCACGCCGAGGTAAATTTGCTCAGCGCAGCATGGCAGGAGTGTTCCGCCAATATATATTCGGAGCTCACGTTTAGCCTCCCTGTTGTTAAGATGGAAGGCCGCCGACACCGTCTTTGCCTCGCTGAGCTTCAACCTCCATTTCCAGAGGTATGCCACTAGTGTCTGCATGTCCTGGCTCAAAGTCCCCTCCAATGACTGCCAGTCTCCAGCGGAGTACACCAACGCGAGGTCATCCGCATAGGCATACTTCCGCGAGACTGTATCAGGCAAGTCATAAGTGTAGATATTATAGAGGAGGGGGGCCAGGACAGATCCCTGGGGGACGCCGTTCTTGAGGCGTCGTAACCTGCTTTGCTGTCCGCTACTGGTGGTGAGGTTAAAGCTGCGATTTCGGACAAGCTCCAGGATCATACTGACCATGTGCCTGTCCGGCAGCAGGCGGAGCAGCTTGCAGGTGAGGCCGCGGTGCCATACGGTATCATAAGCAGCCGTCAGAACGACAAAAACGGCTACGGCCTTCTTCTTGAACGAAAAGCTGTCCTCGATGTCTTGAGTCATCAAAGTGACTTGGTCTATGGTCAATCTCCCGCGTCAGAACCCAGCCTGCTCCCGAGGGAGCAGCGGGTCGATGATCGGTTCGACGCGGGCGTAGATAAGACGCTCGAGGATCTTGAAGGGGATGCAGAGCAAGGAGATGGGACGGTAACTCTTAGGATCCCCTTCAGGCTTATTCGGTTTAGGGATCGCGACAACTAGGGCTCTTCTCCAGATTTTGGGGATCTTGAGTTGGCGCAAGCAGGAAGAGAGGAAAGCTCTTAACCAGGACTTCAGGGCAGGTGCGGCATGGAGTATAAGCTCCGGGCAGATGGAATCAGGGCCCGGAGCTTTTCCTGGCTTTAGGTGCTGGAGGGCGCCAGCGAACTCCTCCGGTGTGAATTCACCGGAGATGTTATCGCTGCTAGATGTTGAGGTCAGACACTTCTTTTGCCACGAGTCGTGATGACTCGCGGTCTTTACCCTCGTATACCCCATTTTTCACAAATTGTGATGCGATTTTATTTGCAGAAATGGGGCAGTGACGAGGGGAGTGTCTTGACCTGCCAGTGAGGTTGTTCAGGATACTCCATGCCTTGCGGCTGGAGTGCGAGAAGTCGATGGAATTGACAGCCTCCTCCCAGCGCTCTTGTCTCCTCCAGCCGAGTCTTGACAACAGGGCTGTAGCAGCCCTGTTTGACTCGGTTCCGGCAGGAGCCCAAAGGAAAACGCGGTAGAGGTTCTCGCACTCCGCATCCCAGCACGGTTTGTAGCTATTGCGACGTCCGCGTGGGATGGATTTCTTGGCCGCTTTCACTAACATGCCGCAGAAGTCCCGGTATGCCTCATCCACGTTGTTGGTATTAGGCGATGGGAGACGCCACGTGGATTTGTTAGTGAGGAGGCGGAAGCGTTTCCAATTGGCCTTACGGAAATTCCATCGCTTCACCGGCTCACTCGGGATAGAGTCCACGAGTTTAGGCACAGTTATCAGTGATGGTCGATGTTGGGACCGCGGGAACTTTCCGAGCACATCTGTCCGGGAGCTGGTTGTCTGCACCGACACTCGCAAATGCCACGTCAGGATTCGTCCCAGTGTTCCAGCGACCGGAGAGAAAACTGGCTTTGGATCGTATAACAGGGCCAGGCAGTTGTTGGCTGCCTAAGCAGCCAGGTTCTCTCCGTTGAGTGTGTTGGTATTGTACCCCCAGTCTTCATGCTGACAGTTAAAGTCGCCAGCATAGAGACAGGGGTGGGGGAACACCGGGACAGACACCGGCGTGAATCGCGAGGGGGGAGGCTTGTAAACGTTTACAATTTTAAAACCGGCAACGTCCACGCACAACCACTCAATCTCCGAGTCAGCCGGAGATTGGTCGGCGAGAGTCCAGCTCAGCCTTTCATGGACAAACGTGGCAAGGCCGTGTTTCCTGCTTAGGATAGACCCAGCTAGTGTGAAATTTGGTAATACTAGCTTGTCTGCTGAAACGCAATGGGTCTCCTGGAGGAGGATGACGAGGACCTTGGTGGTATAGGCCAGCTGCTCGATGACGCTGATCTTGTTGGAGGTGAGTCCTTCGGTGTTCAGCTGCAGTATTCTGGGTTGGAGGCCAGCGGAGTAAGCACCACCGGCTCTCCTCCCCTACTGCAGCCGAGCACCAGCCCGGGTGAGGGCCCTTAATTGGCAAATTCTGTTTCGCTTATGACTGCGATTGGCAGTCATAAGTTACTGACGGGGGACACCACGAGAAGGTGTTTGCCATGCTTGATTGAAGATTACTCACCATCTACTGCTTGTAAACCAATCTTTTTCTCCTGTCTCCACTCATTTCCAATGGTCTTCTCTTTTCTCCACTGCTTTTCTACCATCTCCACTCCTTTTTTCCATCTCCTTTCTCCACTCTCCTCTCCTCCTGGTTCCTCTCCACTCCTTTTTTCCATCTCCTTTCTCCACTCTCCTCTCCTCCTGGTTCCTCTTCACTCCTTTTCTTCTCTCTTCTTCACTCCCCTCTCCTCCTGCCTCCTCTCTCCTTCCCTCTCCTCCTGGCTCCTCTACACTCCTTTCTTCTCATCATCTCTCATCTCCTCTCCACTCAGGACTGCTGCTAGTAGCTAACGTTAGCTAGCTAGATAGATATAGAGTACTCAAGTGACTACGTCACGCTGGTTTCGGAAGTAAATTCCCCATTCATTTAGAGCATAGACTTTAACTAAGGTTACTTTTAAACCATTTCTACTGATTATATCTTACCGTCAATTTCCCGGATTGTTCAATATAACGCCTGTTCTGGACCAGCTTCGAGTATATTTTACGTTTCAGTATTTTCTTGTGATTATATCAGCGCTGGAACTGTTTAAAAACTCGATGTCCCATAATTCCCTCCGAACGTGCAGCCTTGTCTCCAGACGTTGTAATATAACGTTAGCCAGCAGTAGCACACAGCTCTTTTTTTAAACACTTTTTTTCTAACGTTAGCTAGCTAGCTTGAAGGACTAAACATGGACGCGATAAAGAAACTTGTGTTTTTGTGGATAATGTTTAGCTATAGAAAGCAAGAAGCCGAGAACTGCTTTGTGCTTCAGTGGCAGAATGAAGAGGAGAGAATGCGCATCGGGTATACAGTTGACGTTTTAAATCACTTATTAGCTTAATTAACGTTATAATTCGCTAGCTATATCACTAACATTTGGTTAGCTAGGCTTGTTAGCATAGCTGTGTGTGTGTGTGTGTGTGTGTGTGTGTGTGTGTGTGTGTGTGTGTGTGTGTGTGTGTGTGTGTGTGTCAGGGGCTTTCCGCCATTTTTGCTGTCCCGAAATGTCTCGCAACGTCACAACTCGGGAACTCGGGTACCAAATTTCCGAATTTCCCACTCGTATTTACGACTTCGAAGGGTCGTTCCAGTGCTCTTAACTCGTAAATACGGGAAATATTTCCGAGGTGCACTGGAGCGCAGCATTATTGGTCAACAACCACCCGTGCGTTGCAGTACTGGATATGCAGTCCGTTAAAGTGGACTACAAGTTGAACTACAATGATTAATGCATTACTTAAAAAAATAAAAATTGGAACATGCGATATATGGTCTATATCCTTGTACCACACAGGCTAATCCAGGAACGTTTCGGCTCATTCTATAAATCAGATTTCAAGAAATAGTCGATAGTCTCCGAAGCCCATTCTATTCTTCCATAGGGAATTTACTTCCGAAACCAGACTCCGCCCACGACTGACGTACTCACTTGAGTTACTTTTCCCCCCACAAGTAGCCTGTCAGATAACGTTATGTCAGTTATCAGTGAGGGCACTGAGGTTAAGCACGGGATATAATGTAACGTTATGGCAGTGAGCGAGTTAACGTTACAAAATTAACTACAGGGTGCGGTTTTTATCAAAGCGTTTGTAACCATTTTTCTGTTGCTTTCTCTTAATATAATTGACATAACTTTACGTATCACAGTGGGGATACATGCATATCGATGTAGCTAGTGGATACTGGATAGATAGTGAAACTAGCCTCAAACGATGATGTTTCCCAACTGACGCCTTGACTGGTGGCTCGCTGACGCGGTTGAGACGTTCAAAGTGATTATAAAGTGCCGCTGCTTTCATGTCGCGTGTGCGTGTGTGTATTAGCAAGGGGTAGGGGCTGTGTGCCTGCGAGTGAGAGGTCCTTTGCTGGCGCCACAGTGCAAAGAACATAGCGATCTTTTATGTTATTATTTATGTTATGTTATTATTATGAGAGTAAAAAAAAAAGTGTGGTTCATATTCTTAAAAGATTCGGGGCTTTTCTAAAGACATTCGTGGCTTAAGCCCATTAAGCCCACCCCTGGCGCCGCCCTGTGGCCAGCATTGGTCCTTCACCTGTTTCATGTTTAGCACATTTGAGGCAATTTGCAAAACTGCCCTCATTTTGAATCCAGGGTGCAACAAAGAGCTTTTAACTTTTGTGAATCAAGATACAACATAGAACAACATAAAGAGCAGGGACTCCACCAATGCAATAAAAATGCTCCTTTTGTAATGAATGGCGCTGTATGATACAGTAAGATGTATTATCTATACAGTTGCAGTATAGTACAGTATGAGCAATCAACTTGGCTACAGTATGTGATATAACAAGATCTGACTGACAAAATTAGCAACTGAACTCATTTGAAATTTTTTTAAACTAATTTTTTCTTGCAGCTTTGGAAAGCAGATCACGGACACTTAATCGACCAGCTGGGATCGCTAGAGAGTGATCAGATGCAGATCCCGCCTGACTGAACCCTCTCTGATCCTGGGTGATGCTATCTTTAATTATGTGTCTGCCTGTGGCACTACTAGCTACAGTTGCCACTGGCATGATTGGGATTTGATTCCAGACTGTGGGGTCCATATATGCACTAAAAGAGTACAGTTTGATATTTCATTTTTATTTTGTTGATATACAGTGCCCTCCACTATTATCGGCACCTCTGGTAAAGATGAGTAAAAAGGGTTATAAAAAATTAACCGTTTGGTGAATTAGCTTAATTTCACACTGAAAAATGAGAAAAATCCAACCTTCAATTGAAGTAAATTTATTATGAGAAAAAAAAATCTCTCATCAAGAAATAATTATTTTTAACTAAACCATGTGTACCACAATTATTGGCACCCCTGCATTTATATATAGAATAAAGTAATCATATTTAATATTTGGTCGCATATCCATTGCATGCCATGACTTCCTGATGTCTGTGACCAACAACATCAAAAGACTCTTGATATCTTATTTTCTGTTACTCTTACAAGCAATACTACATTTGAATGGATCTCTATGGGAATTGGGGGGTGGGACTAGATATAGCTGTAAATTATGCTGGAACAGTATGGAACACATGGTTGGCTAAATGGCTCTAAGCTATCAAGAGTCTGATGTATAAAACAAACCTTAAACCATCACTCTGTTACACCACATTATGTTAAACTGTCCAATATTTTTTTATGCCCAAAAATGGGGGGGACTATGTACTAAAGATTCTATAATTTCTAAACGGTTCATCCGATATGGATGAAAATACCCTCAAATTAAAGCTGACAGTCAACCTCATTGTCATTGTATCCTTTCAAACTCAAAGTGCTAGAGTACAGAACCAAAATAACAATGAGATAATCAATGTTATTCACTTCACCTGTCAGTGGTTTTAATGTTCTGGCTGATCGGTGTATACCGTACATGCAACTGCCTGTACTTGAATAAGCAGATAAGCTATCCCAATTGTCTTCACGCCTCTAATTTAACCGTTCCATTTATTATAAAGCAATGGGAATTGGGGGGACTAGATTTACCTGTAAATTACACTGGAACAATATGGAACACTTGGTTGGATAAATGGCTCTAAGTCATCAAGGGGCTGAGGTATCAAACGAGCCTCAAACTATCACTCTGCTGCCAGATAAGCAGTAGATATGGATGGATCACTTTAGGGGTTGTTTATCCTGACAAATGTTCCTATTGAACTCTATGGAAAAATAAATCAGGAGAAGAAACCCTTCAAGTCCATATCTACTGTATTTCTGGCAGCAGAGTGATGGTTTAAGGCTGACGTCAGACTCTTGATGACTTAGAGCCATTTAGTCAACTATGTGTTCCATACTGTTCCAGTGTAATTTACAGCTAAATCTAGTCCCACCCCAAATTCCCATAGAGATCCATTGAAATGCAGAGACGTTATAGTATCGCTTTTAAGAGTACCAGAAAATAAGATATCAAGAGTCTTTTGATGTTGTTGGGTCACAGACATCAGAAAGTCATGCAAAGGATATGTGACCAAATATTAAAAATGATTACTTTATTCTATATATAAATGCAGGGGTGCCAATAATTGTGCCACATGTGGTTTTGTTAAAAATAATTCTTTCTTGATGAGATTTTTTTTCCTCAGAATAAATTTACTTTAAAGGCTGGATTTAGTCTTTTATCATGCGTTGCAATTGAACTGAAAAAAAATAATCATGCATATTTATTTTCATTTTACAAATAGTAAATAAAATGAATATGTGATTTAAATAATGCTATGATAGGTTAAGCAAGCCTGCCTTGCTTGATTGGTTGTGAAAGGTCAGGCTGGTCAGTTGCAAGGCATGCCGGGAACAAGACACAGACAGACAAACAAACAGTCTGCGGGAAAAGCTAGTCTACAAACATGTATCAGCGTTTAAGTGGGGGTGCCAAGCGTAAGATTAAAAAAGAAAAAAGAAAGAAAGAACACATTATGTCACAGCAATGAACACCGTCTGGATGCCTACAGATATTTGTACAATTTGTTTGGCGTGCTTTTCTGCTCAGAATCAGAGTCGAATGCTTCAGTCATCGACAGGGCCAAAATTCTGTCTTCTGCGTATCCCTCCGAACTAGACAGGAGCCTTGGCGACAAGCTGATTCTGAGACTATTCCTGACACTACCAGTCAGTAACTGCGAGGGGAAACAATCATTTTCCCTTCTGTCAAGGATTAAAAATGAAGCCGCCGCGGTGGTACAGCGGTAAAAGCGACGACTTTCAGTCGGTGCAGTTGTACTCCGAGGATCGGGGTTCGCGCCCCAGGCCTGCGAGTTCAGAGTATGGCCGGTGCCTAGAGGGAGCAGCAATTCGCGGCTGCTCCCGGGGTGGTGGGAGGGACTCGGTGAAATTCGTCGTGCATACAAGGGCCTTGGGCGAGTTGGATCGCCGTCAGGAACTCGAAGAGTCGCCCTGTAGAGGACGTGGCGCCCTCCTTCCTATAGGCCTAGTTATGTTATATGATCTTGGTAAGATGTTTGCTTGAAATAACAATGACGGCTTTAATTAATTTGGTAAGAGATCACATTTTTGTGTTTTCTGTTGGCATAGCCAAGATGTTAACAATGTGGGTTGTTAGTGATTAGGCTAATGCTACTTCCTGTAGTATTAGTCTTGTAAATACTGTTTTATGGGCTATACAGGTGTCTTTATTTTGTCCATTAATGTGCTATTTGTCAGCTATTGAAATATACGAATATAGCTTATTGCATCATGTGTTGATGTGGTGTAAGTCCTGTAGGCTATCCAGGAGGCTTTCGTGGCTAGGGGCCCTTGATTTCATAATCCGTCCATGTTGATGTGCCTGTGAGTAGGGAGATCAGAGTCGGTTATGCCCTATTTTTATATGGTCTATGGTTGTGCCCAGGGGTCGTTTCCCCAGTGTTTTCACCAAAAGAAAAAGAAGCTGAATTGTTGTCAGTCAGTTTTTACAAGTCTTTTAGTGCCATCTGCTGGGTAAAGATATGAATGACAGTCTACACAACATAGCCGATGCGGAATAGGCAGGACTTAACGATATTTAATTAGCCTATACACCATACAAAATAATAATAAATAGTCTTTGGGATGCTATAGGCTCAGGCTGTGTCTCGTTCCAATCGCTGTCTCAGGCTTTCTGTGGACTATGTTACCTGTGCTCTGCACATAGCCTAAGGGTAAGGCTATCTTTAAAAAAATAATTTAAAAAAACAATAATAGAAATCCTGATGCAAATACCCAAGGTAAAAATTGTAGCATATTTGGGCTACATGAATAGCAGGCTGTTTTTGACCCGTAACATTACACTATCGGCTAGTTACCACACCAGACTAACGAAAGCAGGGGAACTAGGCTAAAGTCAACTTAGTTAACATTACGCTGGCTATGGCTTTCCTTTTTAATTTTTATCATTTAGCCTATAATCCCCAAACTGTGGCATGTCTCCTCCATACCCTCCTTCAGCACCCGGACTCCCCTGGCCACTATGCTACGGTTCTCTTCGTCGATTTCAGCTCTGCCTTCAACACCATCAAATAGCACCTGATGATTAGCAAACTCCACCATCTTACTGTCCTCCCTCTCTTCATCTGCTGGGTCCACAGTTTCCTCAGTGACAGACCCCAAGCCGTCAGGGTGGGCAGCACTACATCACCCACCATCATCACTAACACCGGAGCCCCCCAAGGCTGTGTTCTGAGCCCCTTTCTGTACACTCTTTACATCAATGACTGCCTCAGCCCCTCCCCATGACAATATATTTCAAATACTCAGATGCACTCCTCAAGGACAATAACTCAGTCATGGCTACTCATGGCCTATCAGCACTCCATCACCCATGTCACTCAGTGGTGCACAGACAACCTTCTACATCTGAATGTCCCCAAGACAAAAGAACTCCTCATCGACACCCGCAAAAAACCCAGCACCCCCTACTGCCTCATCTCCATCAACAGTGAAACAGTTGAGATGGTGGAGAGTTTCAAATAACTTGGAACCATCCTTGACAATAAACTCAGCTTCGAACAACACACCACCGATATCCATAAACGCTACCAACAGAGGCTCTCCGCCATCCGGAAACTCAGGGCACTCTCAGTCACACCCCACCTCCTGCTCCTCCTGTATAGGAGCACCATAGAGCCCATTCTCCTTACTGCTCCACATGCTACTTCACCATGCTCACTGTCACCAACAGAAACAAATCACACACACATCGCCTCCAAGCTCATTGGTCTCCCTACTCCCAACCTCCCAGCCCTCATTAACACTGCCATCACTCGCAAAGCGCGCATCATAGCACACAACCCCAGGCACCCCCTTAACCCATGCTTCACTCTACCCCCATCCGGCCGCAAATACAGATCCCTGATCTGCAAAAAAGCACGCTACAGTAAGAGCTTTGTGCCCTCTGCAATCACTGCCCTCAACAAACTGTAAAAATGACATTTAAATGGACCTGTACCCCTGTGTCTGTGGCTGTGTTTCTGTGCTTGTGGATTTTTATTTGATTGTTATACCTTTGTGACTGTTTTTTTTTTGTGTTCCCTGTGGCTATGTTCTTTGTTTGCTGGATGTTACCTAACTGTTTGTGGGTGTACAGACTGAAAACAAATTTCCTCTAAGGAGGACAATAAAGAATCTATCATAACATTTAGCATTTTCAGGTCGGAGTTTTTGCGTGACCACGCGGAAATGATAATGTAAACAGATGCAATACCATTGCATTTGAATTATGTCACTCTTGTACCGCAAAAGCATGAAAACGATATGTTAAATGGCGAGTTTAATTTTGTCATGGATCATGCGAGTACAATATGAAACTGCTAATACAAATGTGGCTTGTCATTTTCATTATGGTAGTCTTGTGTTGTAGAAGGCGAGAAAAATTAAATGTGAAATGAATTTGCATTAACGTTTTCAAATTGTCAGATAAAGTGCGTACATTAACTTGAAAATGAAAACGTAAAATGGCCTTTTGCATTTTCATTTGAATTCTGTAATGGTTTTTGCGCACATCGAATGTAAATGAAATGCAATCACGGATCTGTTGGACTGGCAGACCTCCAAGTCTCAGAGCTTGTTTTTGTACAGAAAAGGAAAGTACTGATTCATTGGATGCTGTAACCTACAGTAAATTATGCAAAATAGCCTAAAACATATGATTTTTTTTTCTTTGGTAAAAAGACACCAAATGCATGTAAACAGATTGAAATGACCAATAGCCTATTTCTCAATCATAGCCTGAGTGAGGGGAAAAGGCAGCTTGCCTGTTTATGTCTGAGTTGTTGTACTTTAAAACATGTGCCACAACTATTTTTTTAGTTATTTGCTGGATACATTCAATGAACATAGGATAAAACGTGACATAATGCATAGGCTACATACAGCGAAATTAAATATTGTTTTGAAAGGACCGGAGTTAACGTTAAGCATTGAAGGTTGTGTTTTCTATGCAATAACAAACAAAAACATCAGAAATATTATATTTACGGGCTTAACTAGGCTATAATTTTTTATTTTTTTTAATGTTTGTTTGACTGTGGTTGATTTTTTTAGGGCACCCCCTGGAAAAAAAAAACACCGGGACCACAGTCAAAAAATAATCTGCTTGGAAAGTAATAGTTATGTTTCATTAGGCTACTGAATGATAAATATACAATTAAAAGTTAAAACGTTATTGTTGTAGTTAGCTGTTTTAGCCATGTTTGCTAGCAAAGCCAAAATTTTCCCGCAAAGGGTGTCCGTGACGCCAAGTCCCCAGTTGTGCAGCTCAAACGCACTGATGTCGGTAATCAACCAACTCCGATATCCGACCTCCGACGCAAGCAGGGTTAGCCAGCAAACTTTTTACCGTAATTACTCAACATTTTGCGCATGCGCTTTTCAACAACCGGGAACACAGCCACTCAGCAAGTCAGTTACCCAGATCCAGGCGTTTAGGCCCGCCCAATCTGCGTCCAGGCAAAAATCAGCAGCCATTTTCAACATTTTACCAGCCACATACATTTCAAACTAGAAATTCTGATCGCTGAGCGATAAGGAAAAAAGCCTCCCCCGCCTGACCTTCCACTGCCTTGGTTTTTCTTCCCAATGCACTGCATTTCCAATTTCAATATAACCTTTTATATTGCAGACCATGACTCACCACAGGAAAACTATGCCTTGTAAATATGTAGATATTGGGACACTGAGATGGGTAAATTGTGCTAGGCTGTTAAGTTGAAATCCATGTTGAAAGTATGTTCATGTCCAGACTGAATAACCAGGCTATATGCATTTCACATATTTATTTTTAAATAACTGAATGTAATATTTATTTATGAACCCTGTCAGTGACCAGGATATCCATCTTCTTCCTGGGGACTTGCTATTAGCTGCAAGCTATGTCCAATTTACTGCATGCAGCTTTTTGTAAAAAGTAGCCTATAACATCACTGAACTTTCACTATTTACGTCACAATGGACTGGCATACTGACCGTTATTTTTTTTATAAATACTGTTCTTCCACAATCGAGTTAGATTGTGTTGAACTCAACTACGTGGAGTTTCATTTTTTACACACCAGTAGATTTCATAACTTATCTAGCATATTCATTTCTGCTTATTCTGAAACGTGTAACAAATGTAGCCTATATTTCGGGATATTTCCATGCAGAAACGGATTTCATCAGATAAATAACCTTAGTCCACTACGTTAGCCTACTTGTATGCAGCTTTCTTTTTACACTGAACACGTCACAATGGACTGGGATACTATACTGCTAGATCTGCTAGATTGTGTTGATGAACTGCGCAAATTTTTTACAAACCAATTTCATAACTTTTATCTTGATAATTCATTTTGGCTTATTCTGTATGGAAGGACCAGCGGCACCCCAAGGGCTAGAGCAGCGACTAGCTACTCATGAGGAGGGCATCCGGGCCCTTCAGGCTAGTCAGCAGGCTATTCAGGCTCAGCAGAGCCTTTTGCTTGAACAGCTGCGCCATCAGGGGGACTGCCTGTGGGATGTAGCAGAGAGCCTCCGTGCGCTCTCTTTGTCTGCCCCAGCCCCAGTCACACAAGCACCAGTTAGCCCCGCCCCCTTACCCTCTCCACCTGCCATTAGGGAGCCCAAACTGCAGCTCCCACCCAGATATAATGGGGGAACCTGGCAAACGCAGAGGGTTTTTGATGCAATGTTGAATTTTTTTTTAAGGCGCAGCCTTCCCGTTTCGAGACCCAGGAGTCTCAGGTTGCATTTGTTCCGTCCCTGCTCACCGGTACTGCTCTAGCCTGGGCAGAACCCCTTATTGCGTCTCTGGCCAGGAGGCGGCCATGAACCTGACCTGTCTCCATCAGGGCACCCACTGTGGCTGGGTTTTCGATCACTTTCCGAGCACTAGCCAGGGAAACGGGGTGGGCTTAATTCCTTATTTTTGAATGCCCTCTCTGACCCCGTTAAGAACACCCTGGCAGTGCTCGAGCCCCCTGCCACATTCGATGCTCTGGTTTCCACGGCCATTCACGTGGACAATCACATCAGGGAGCGAGAGCGCGAGCGAGCGAGGCAGGCCAGTGGGCAGAGAAACCGCCCCACTTGTGACTTTTCTCGTCCTGCAGTAGCGCCTCCGGTTCGTTCGTCCACCCACTCATCCCTCGACCTAGGGGAGCCCATGCAAGTTGATGGCTCCTCCTTGCGCGACACCCCTGCTATCAAATCTCAGGAGGTTTGGTGTCGCTACTGCAGGAGGAGGTGTCATTTAAAAAGTCAGTGTCTCAAACTGCAGGGAAACGAGGGGTCTCACTAGGAGATTCAGGGTTTCTAGTGAGACAGAATAATACACTGCCGCGGACCCTACAATCGGTCCAACTGCTCTGGGGTAAGCGTTCGATTAATGTCGACGCTTTCATCGACTCTGGGGCAGTTGAGTGCTTCATTGACATGAAGTGGGCCAGGCAGTTCAAAATCCCCGTCCACTCGTTACTGCAGTCTCGCCTGGTTACCGCCCTTGAAGGCTGTCCGCTGGGCTCCGGCACTATTCGGGAGATCAGGGGTCTCTTACATATGAGCAGGGACATTGGGAGTTATATAAAAAGTTTTGGTGGATTCGCCGGCCTATCCGCTCGTCCTCTGGCATTCCTGGCTCGTGCAACACAGCCTTCATATCGATTGGGGAGGGAACAGCCCCGTTATTCTTCAATGGGGTCCCCGGTGCCATTCCCACTGTTGCTTATCCACTCTCTCCACTTCAAGTGGCTCGAGTACCTCTGACAGCGACCTAGAGGAGGTGGAGTCGCTGCCTGATTTGGAGAGCTCATTCTCTCGTCCTGTAACGGGAGCTGAGAGTCTAACTTGGGACTCTTTAGCAGATGGGGATTCCCTTTGGGACAGGACCCCTCTGACACAGACATCAGGTGGGATTCGTCGACTAACTCCTCTCCTGACCAGGGGAGCACCCTATTGGCGGGTTCTCTCGATTTTCAACTACCCACTAACGTTCCTACTCTTTACTCCGAGGTTTTTACTAAACAGCGTGCCACGACCTTACCTCCTCATAGACCCTACGACTGCGCCATCAAACTCTACCCGGGTACAGTTCACCCTAGGGGGTCGTTGTCTAATGGGTTTATTAGAACCCTCTACTTCTCGGGCGGAGTATGCTCATAAATAAACGCCTCCACGGGTCTCTCCTTTCGAGGCTCAGCTGGGGTATCAGCCCCCTTTATTCCCTGAGCTAGAGAGAGATGTGGAGGTACCATCTGTGGGTTCTTTCATGCAGAGGTGTTGAGCAGTCTGGAGGCGTGTGCACGCTTCGCTCCTGCGCGCCTTGACCAAACAAAAGGCTACTGCCAACAGGTGCCGTCGCCCAGTGTTGTGCATGAACGCGCTCTTGAACGTGCTCATGTTTTTGGTGAACAACTCTCCCACGAGAGTTAACGATGCTCACGCACTGTGTTTTACGGCACCCGAGCAGTGATGGGCAGTGCGGCTCTTTTTTCTGAGTCGGCTCTTTCCTTACCATTCAGTTTGAAGAGTCGGAGTCGCAAGTTTTTGTTTGTTTGTTTGGTTCTTTCGAACTACCCAAGCCCATAGACTGTATAAAAATAGCCCAAGCCGCATCTCTTTCTCCCAGTGGCGTGAGCTGGAATTTGAAGCCATTTCAGACAGCAGAGTCTAGCTGGTAGCAAATCAAGTTAGTAAACTAGCTTTGATATTTTATTCAGACCCAAATCACCTGATTGATGCTCATTTTTAATAGCCTATGCTCAATCTTTACTGTTTACTCTCCCTTACTTTTCAAGCTAGTTTGCAATCGCATCCAGTTTACATTTATTTACGACTTTCCCATCTCCAATATTGTAGCAGAAGTTTAATGTTAGGCCTATAGCCTAAAATAACACTGTCAGTCATTGATTGTAACGTTAGATATTACGTGGCCTAAGAATAGACATTGAATGGTTATGTTTGCATATAGCTATTTTATTAGCTAGTCTATGCAAATATAAATCTTATTTTTTCTCAGATCCTAGAATCCAGTAGCCTACTGAAAATGTGGTGGATGGATGGCTGTATAGGAGAGATAGCCAGCCAAATCCGACAAACAAGCCAGATCTTGATGCGTGTGTCGGTGTACAGGAGCCTGTTTCATTTATTAGTTTTAAATAGTATTTGGTAAAGATTTATTTGGACACCATCAAATATGTTTATTTGAACCATTGGGCTATTTATTTCTTCTACTAGGCTATACAAAATAGTATTTATCTGTTCACTGTTGTTGTTGGGTTCTAAAATAAAAGAGTTCTAAAATAAAAAAGCCACCACTTTAAATAAGAAGTAGCCTATTTTCTGTCATTAGCTGAACACAATCGCATATTAATGATGTTTTATACTGCAATTCGGTTGCAAACAGTCACACGTAATAATTTTGTAATAAAAAGTTGGCGATTAAAGTGTTGGCGTCTCGGAATATCATTTGATATAACAGAATACCTTTGTCAAGGTTTCTGGTTGATCCATGTTGAGTAGTTAGGCAAAACCCGATTATTAATGGTGTAGGCTACAGCATTTTCTCTCTGTTAAAACTCTAAAGAACTTTGGTTTGTGTCACAGCTCTGGAGCCATGGAATATTGCCGCAGCTCGAGTCGAGTTGATTTCGTGCTGAGAGTTTGCGCTTTTAACCATTAGCAGTAGTAGTAATAATCACTTTGGAATGAGCTGGGCGATTATCCAATTGACAAAAATGTGTGCAATATATTGTTAGATCAGAGCAGCTCATTTAAAAAAAACTGGAAGAAATGAACATGAACTAGTTAATTTTTTGGGACTGTGAATTTAGTTCAAAATTCAAAATTGTGAACGATGAAGCTCCAATGATATGCCCTCGCAAAAAAGACATGCTCAGTATAGGCTTGGCTCAGGGGCTTCACTTCTATCCATTCATTATTCTGGAATGGCTTCCAACATTCAAACCTCTCTGCATGCATGACTGCAGCCTCTCAAAAAATGAATGCACACACGAACGGGCTTCTGAATGCATCACATAGGCACATTGTAAAGAGAGGAGGTCCCCCTCTATTTCCATCACTAAAAGATTAGATACCTGCTGCAGCAGGTAGACCTACACTTTCAAACACACTGTCAAAACATAACCCAACACTGCACTGCACGGCATTCTGTGAGTGCATATTAAGCTGAAACATGAACTTGGTCAAACAGTGATTGCTGGGGAGGGACTGGGGTCAGTTACTCCAGCACTGGGGCCGCACTAACCAGCTCTGCTGGGATTTCCACACACGCCGGAGCCGAGAGTGGGTGTAGTGTGATTAAGTCTTTCAATTTGCATATGGGATTCAAACATATCCTTTTCATGCTTTTGCGGCACAAGATTACATAATTTAAATGCAATGGCATTGCATCCGTTTACTTTTATCATATCCGCGTGGTCACGCACAAACCTGGCCAAAAGTGAACTGAACATGCAATATGTCAAGGCTGCCCATCAAGGCGGGGCCTCGAAGAAAGGAGCGTTACAGGGGACCATTTAAACCACTGAACTTATGCTTCAACTTCAATGGTTGTCTGTGAATGATTTTGGTTGTCAGTTACCACAACTAGATAGCGATATTTCCCAGTTCTCTGTGTTTGGGGATTAAACTAGATTTAAGATTAAAAAACTAGAAAGGAAATGAGGTAGCCAAAACGTTACGATGAGCCTAGCTACTAGCTAGCCTACTTTTCCCGTTGAAAACCGATGTTCTGGGTTAGATTATGATCATACAAAACTGTTTTTGTTCGAAAATCTCATGTTTAGTCAAAATGGGTGTTTTCTGAGTTTCTGTGTAGGCTTACCAATACGCTGGTTTCTGGGGGTTCGTGACGTCACGAGATCCTTAACATAAAAATGGGTGGAGTTGGTGATCCTAGGGTGGTCTCGGCTGGGCACGTGGTATAAAAGCAAAGACCAATGTTTTTTTTTTCCTCTTTGAGACTGAGACCCTATTGCTAACTAGCTAGTAGCTATTACTGCTAACGTTAATATTACGACTTATATCGACACACCCTTTCACTCCTTGACCATATGAATAGTCATAATATGACTACGTGGCATAAGCGGTAAAAGTAGGTAAGCGGTAAAAGTAGTATCTCTTTAACCTTAACAGCAGGGAGGACTTGCCATAATGTCTCTAATTTAGTCTGAGTGGTAGACCTATTTAAATGGATGATTCTGTAGCCTATGTTCTTAAAAGACTGAGCATAATGTCACTGTGCCAATACTGACGTGGATTATTATTACATACTATATATATATATATATACATTTTTTTTGCAGCTGTGTGGATAGGCTACTGTCGGAAGTCACTGTATTCGCACACCCTCTAAAAAGACCAGTTTTTATGTTCTCTCAATAACCACGTAGCCTATTTAAATTGAACAAATTAAAATGTGTAGGCTAGGCTACAACTATGACCAGTTTAAGTCTAGGGCTACAACAGGAAAATCAGCGTCATAGAGGCTAACCGCCTGATCTTACAGCATTGAGATATGAAAACTTCAGAGACTGTGCAAATAACTTACCTACTAGCCTACTGGATTGTGTTGTAGGCTATAGGGTGTAATGTTATAATAAATAATGTTATAATAAAATAAAAATATCATTTAAAACAACATGGAGATGCCGGAGAGCGCAATAAGTAACGTTAGGCTATGTTAGAAAATTACACTGACACGTTGTTTCCTAAAGATATTTTGGCAAAAATAAACCAAACAGTAGGCTACTCGAGTGCTGTCCTTATGCGGTTACAGAGTGGACAAATGATAGGCTACAACTAAGTGGCCTCCGGTCATTCCCTGAAACCCTTGAATCCCCCGGTAAGGAACCATGTCCATAGCCATTACATTATGATCCAGAGGCGTACCTGTAAAATTGACCTTCTGTAGCCTATAACCTTACCTTTATACGGATATTAGTGTCAACTTGGCCTGTTGCCAAATAACGTTATAGCTTTGCATCAAATCAACGCCATTGCCCATCTATAGTACTCCATTATACAGTTTGTAGCAGGAGAGCAGCCACTCTTACTTATTGCCATGTAAGCAATCGGTGAATTGCATAGTTTACTTTTTCTTCAGGCTCCTATTGGCACACCTGCGCTTGCTAGCTAGCCCGCTTAGTAAATGGCAAAAGATAACGTTAGGCAACAGAGGTGGTATAAATGCAGGGGTGCCAATAATTGTGGCACACGTGGTTTTGTTAAAAATAATTATTTCTTGATGAGGGATTTAAATAAAATTTACTTCAATTAAAGGTTGATTTTTCTCATTTTGTCAGTGTGAGATTAAGCAAATTCACCAAACTCATCTTTACCAGGGGTGCCAATAATAGTGGAGGGCACTGTAAATGGTATTGTATTGCTGATGGCAATCAGAAGTAACAGTGCATGAATTCTAGTTCCCCTCTTACAAATTAACTTATTAGAAATACCTCTATTAACACAAACACTCATAAACTGACTTTCTGTTCCCGCGGCTGTTTACATGAGGCACAATTGCACCTCACCCTCTGACTGAGCCACCAGCACGCTGGCGTTCAGCTGCCACTTCTCATCACTGGTCTCGTTAGCGGCCTCCAGCGAGCGTGAACCATAGTCCAGGGCCTCCTCAAAGCGTTCCAGCTCCAGGTAGCAACGGCCAATCTCATGGAACAGCCAGGTCTTCTCCAAACTACTACAGACCAAAGGGATCTTTTCTTCCCAGCTGCAAAAACCAGTTAAACAACACTTGCCCCATGACTATGGGACATGGGAGATGACAAAAGCACAAAAACAAACAAAATCAAGCCAAGTTTTTTTACATTTTTAATTAAAGCCCTAAGCAATGGTGTCAGCCCAAAGCACACAGTGCCAGCCAGCTGTCTCTTTTCACACCATAACCACAGGCTGGAGGAGGGCGGGGGAGACCTATGGTTCATTCCAATTGCTTATTTTATCTGTCCTCAGGCACATCCTAATACTCAAAAAATTCATCCTTCTTTCCTCCACTACCACCTCCTGTCCTCTGTGCCCTGGAAACCGATCTTTGTGCCCTCCCTCCCTCCACTGTCCCAATATCGGAGGAGACAAGCAAAACGGCTTCAAACTGGGCTCCTCCCTCTCCTCCACTGAAGGAGGTGAATTAGTGCTCACTGTATGTTCAGACAACAGGCACATCGGGATTCTGGAATTCTACAGTAAATTGTTATGCTTGCGCATACAATGAGATGTTTACTTTAATCTAATGTTGCTGATTACATATTAATTAGTGCCTTAATGCGAACTGCAGTGTCAGATACATGTTTGTACACCGATCAGCCACAACATTAAAACCACTGACAGGTGAAGTCAATAACATTGATTATCTCGTTGTTATTTTGGTTCAGTACTCTAGCGCTTTGAGTTTGAAAGGATACAACGACAATGAGGTGCAGACTGTCAGTTTTAATTTGAGGGTATTTTCATCCATATCGGATGAACCATTTAGAAATGATAGAACCTTTAGTACATAGTCCCCCCCATTTTCGGGCATCAAAAAATATTGGACAGTTTAACATAATGTAGAATAAAGTAATCATTTTTAATATTTGGTCACATATCATTTGCATGCCATGAATTCCTGATGTCTGTGACCCAACAATATCAAAAAAACTCTTGATATTTTATTTTCTGGTACTCTTACAAGCAATACTATAACTTCTCTGCATTTGAATGGATCTCTATGGGAATTGGGGGGTGGGACTAGATATAGCTGTAAATTATGCTGGAACAGTATGGAACACATGGTTGGCTAAATGGCTCTAAGCTATCAAAGGTCTGATGTATCAAACAAGCCTTAAACCATCACTCTGTTACACTACATTATGTTAAACTGTCCAATATTTTTTTATGCCCAAAAATGGGGGGGACTATGTACTAAAGGTTCTAAAATTTCTAAACGGTTTATCCGATATGGATGAAAATACCCTCAAATTAAAGCTGACAGTCTGCACCTCATTGTCATTGTATCCTTTCAAACTCAAAGTGCTAGAGTACTGAACCAAAATAACAACGAGATAATTCACCTGTCAGTGGTTTTAATGTTCTGGCTGATCGGTGTATACCGTACATGCAACTGCCTGTACTTGAAGAAGCAGATAAGCTATCCCAATTGTCTTCACGCCTCTAATTTTACCGTTCCATTCCATTTATTATAAAGCACTATGATCCACAATGACACTTATTGTTTAGGACTAATAAGTGTCATTGTGGATCATAGTGCTTTATAATAAATGGAATGATCCACAATGACACTTATTGTTTAGGACTAATAAAAGCCATATTTATTGATTGAAAAAGAGGCAGAAAAACAATATAGTTAAGTGTAAGCATAATATAAGTGAAACACATCATTGGTAATTGACGTCGCTTCAATCTGATGCTTCGCAAGGACGTTCCATTTGCCTAATACATTTTGCCTTGATTCCTCCATCCTTGCATCTCTTGATTGAAAATAAGCGATTGGAATGAACCCATAATCATACGCGTGTGTAGAGAGCAAGCCATGATGGCTGAATCCCGATATCTCCCTTGGGTGATGCAAAGCCAATTGTACGCCTCCCCTGGCACAGATCGGATTCGATCCGAGACCATAGTGCTCACTCATGTGCCACAAGCCATGCTTTTACCCAGTGAGCTACCCAGCATTCCAAGCCAAGTCATGTTTTACAATTAATAGGGGAAAGTGAATTAAAGTACAAAAAAAAAAACATAGGACACTTGTGTTCACTCACGCCTCAATTGCTTGCATGTATTTTCCAATCCGGGCATATACACGTCCAATGTTATCCAGAGCCCTTGATTTTGCATCTGTAAGTTTGCTGGTGAAAAGAAAAGCCAAAAATCACTTATACTTATAAATATGAAAAATCACGTGAACACCATATCACGTGTGCATAACAAGGCATTTTATTGTTTACAGTGACACCACAATTAACCCCCTGCTCTTCTTAAAGATGAATGAATCAGGACATGTGGTTTTCATGTGGTTTACAATCTCATCCATAAAACAACATCCCCATCACTGCACTAGAGTAGTGAGACCAACCCCTTTTGGCCTAAAACACCACTTCCAGCAGAAATTTGGTTTCCAGGTTCTGGTTCAGACCAGATTCAGATCCACTCAGCTTTTTAGTTTTAGTTACTTGCAGAAGTTAATGTTTTTAAGGGTTGAGAGTCTGTGGTCATTGTTTTTATTTCTGTAGGAAACCCTGAAAAGTGCCAAACTCTCAGTGCTGTATAGGTATGGGACATGCCCCACCAAGCCGTAACTTGGCGGATGGCATACCTGCCATCCCAATAACTCACAACTTATTTTGCTGTTTGAAAGATAGGCTATGTGAAGCCCAATGAACATGATTAGACTGTTTATGAGGAAGATATAAAATAAACGTGATGCTAGTTATTTTGACCTTGCCTGAGTATACTGTATCTTTGCATTTGATCCCTTTAAAGGGACTAACCACCACTAATATATACAGTACCAGTCAAACGTTGGACACACCAACTCATAGAAAGTTTTTTTCCGTTATTTTTACTGTTTTCCACATTTTAGAATTGTAAACACATCAAAACTATGAGATAACACAAATGTAATTATGCAAAAACTAAAAGTGTTCAAAAAAGTCTTATATTTTAGATCCTTAAAAGTAGCTACCCTTTGCCTTAATAACGGCTTTGCACATTCTTGCCATTCTCTCAACCAACGTCTGTGGTAAACAGGTATTCCACAGGTACACACGGTGTACATATATATGTGTGTGTGTGTGTGTGTGTGTGTGTATTTGATATATGGAAAACTTTATATACAAAGTAAATTCATTATAATGAATAATAATAATAATAATAATAATTATTATTATTATTATAACTAGTAGCACTATTATTATTATTATTATTATTATTATTATTCCTACTAGTAGTACAGGAAGTGGTGTGGGACTCATAGCGGTGGTATTACTAATAGTGGTAGTGGAAGGCTATAAGAAATTTAAAGGGTAACAAAGCACTAAAACCACTTATTTTAGATGAGAACTGATACATTTGGTTTTTTCTAAGTGTTACTGATTGATCCTTGTCCAAATCTTGATATTTTACTGCAGTCAGTGAAAAACAGCATAAACCCAAAGGATCTGGCTCAAAAGTGTCTCTAGTGGTAAAATGTTATGAACTGCAGTCTGTCCAGTCTGTCATTGGCCAGAAACTTCATCCAGCTGACGTATTCTTCCCGGTGATGAAATTGAAACCTGTACAGCTACGCCCTGAAGTTTTGGAGCGAGGGCGGGCTACGCCCCAGGCCCCAGCTATAAAAAACTAATCTCAGTGGTTGATCTCACCATTTTCTATATAGTTCGGTGGTTGATCTGCGTGGACGGAGAACAGATAGGAGAGCGAGCGAGTGAGATACTGTATATACGTAGCTAGCTTACAGTTTATCTTTTTTGAATATTCTAGTAAGTTATAGTAACCTATTTTTTATGGTTAGCTTGAATAGTCCCTTGTTTTTTGTTAGTTTTTCAGTCTAGCTTAGCAAGTAGCTAGCTAGTTTATTTTTAAAAAAAAGTATATATACTTTATTAAAAATAAATATATAAAGCATAGTTGAGCCAGGAGTATTATATGTATGCTACACGGTAACCTTTGCAACGTCCCTACAACAGACATTCTCTCTTGGAGAGAGTTCAGTGCAGTGACCACATGTGCACATTGATTTTTGAACAATATGAATCATCTGACTTGCCAAATGTTTACAAACTTATTATTTTTTGTTTGTTTATAATTTGAAAATCTGCAAAGTATGTTTAAAATACAACTTTTTTCTGGTTAGGGTTTAAACGCCGGACGCATTCATTTGCATTCATTTGAAACTATCCTATTCAAATTCAGGACCGGAGAACGTACCATGCAGTCGCTGCGCCACATCCGTCATGGACCACGCGATCGCACCACATCCTCTCCATAGAAGATTAATAGAATGCGTCAAACCGATGCCCATCGTCGGATTGGGTGAGAATCCACCTTGAGGCTCCTCCAGCTGATTCTGCCGGTCGCTAACAGGTCCCAACGGACCAACGCTAGATGACCTCTCGTAAACCAATGTGCAAACAGCTAGCAGCCAGACAGCATATATGCTGGGAGCCTGCTATCTGGGTAGCAAGCCAGCTAATGCTAATGTCTCAGTGTGAGATGATGAGGGAAAACAAAATGCCATAGAAAATTTGGCCATGCTGTAATAAATTACGGCCCAAACCCCAGCTTAACAAAGAAGATAATAACTAACATTACAGTATACAACAGAAGTGAGTACACCCTGTGCAATATCACTTAAATGTCAAATGATTCAAAATTGTATCACCTCTCAATAATTGCATTATTTCTAAGTTGACAAGTAGAGTGTTTCCTCTTATGAACAATCAAAAACAAATACTTTAGAAAGACTATAGTGAAAATACAGGCCTCAAAGTAGAAACTCAATGCAACAAAAGTGAATACACCTGTGATCACTGACACACAAGTTAGAAAGTTACACAAGTTAGTTGATAATATTTGGTCGCATATCCTTTGCATGCCATGACTTCCTGATGTCTGTGACCCAACAACATCATAAGACTATTGATATCTTATTTTCTGGTACTCTTACAAGCGATCCTATATCGTCTCTGCATTTGAATGGATCTCTATGGGAATTAGGGGGTGGGACTAGACTTAGCTGTAAATTATGCTGGAACAGTATGGAATACATGGTTGGTAAAATGGCTGTAAGTCATCAAGGGTCTGAGGTATCAAATGAGCCTCAAACCATCACTCTGCTGCCAGATATGCAGTAGATATGGATGGATCACTTTAAGGGTTGTTTCTGCTGACAAATTTTCCTATTGAACTCTATGGCAAAATAAGTCAGGAGAAGAAACCCTTCGGGCTCTATTTTAATAAACCAAACGCAATGGTGAACGCAAGAGTAATCGCTTGGCGGTATCGCTCTGAGGGCGTGTCGGCGAGAAATTTGGTAATTTCATGACGGCAATCTTGGCGCACCTTATGGCGGTATTGCTAAAAGGCTGGGTTTAAATGTCCAAGGTGTGTCTCTATGGTAGCCAATCAAATTGTTGTTCTCATGCTTTAAAAAAAAAGCCAGTTGGAACGCAATCGCTCCATGCAATTTCATAATGAGCAACCCAAACGCACTGGACCGTCAACGACAAGAGCGATTTTCCGCACAGGAATCAGACATACTTGCAACAGAAGTACAGGCTAGGACTGTAGTAATTTATGGATCGGAAGGCACGGGAGGAGGTGGCGAATGCATTAATTAGCCTACATTAGGTGATGTAGGCATAATTATGATTCAAATGGTAGGCTTATGATTCAACTGTGTCAATGTGTAATTTATATATTATAGGCTATTGGCCTACATGATCGCAAGTTTCTTGTAAGCTGTCCTGTTTTATTCTAGTAGTTTAAATTAAAATTAATTAATTAATAATAATTATAGGCTATTTGTTCATTAAATGGAAGTGTAATGTTGGCATCAGCTATAGACACTACATAGAACTACATGACGAATAAGTTGCCAAATTGCCAGAGTCTATTGTGTTCCCGCTAAGAGGTGGTTCCAGGTGATCATAACGCAATGGGTTTTCGTTGGTTCAAATTGTCACTGAGCCGAAAGTATTTTAGAACACGCCCCAGACAGCGCCACCCATCCCACTGCAGCGCAAGCGAAAGGATGTTATGGTGAGAATTTGTTGATCCTAGCGGTATTGCTGAGAAACGCCATAGCGCCAGTTTTAAGACGTTGATGCTGTCAACAAGCTTGCGTTTGACTATACCGTCCCCTTGCGCTGGTTTGAAAATAGAGCCCTTCAAGTTATCCATCCATATCTACTGTATTTCTGGCAGCAGTGATGGTTTAAGGCTTGTTTGATACTTTGAGGCCTGTATTTTCACTATAGTCTTTCTAAAGTATTTGTTTTTGATTGTTCATAAGAGGAAACACTCTACTTGTCAACTTAAATAGAAATAATGGAATTATTGAGAAGTGATACAATTTTGAATCATTTGACATTTAAGTAATATTGCACAGGGGTGTACTCACTTCTGTTGTATACTGTATATGTTCGATCTGATCTGATAGTTCGCTTGCTAGGTAATGTGTTATCTTATCGGTCAAGTAGAAAAGTGCGTTGCTTCTCAAGCATTGTGATTCTTTGAGCTCCCTCCAATGACCAAATACCGAACCAAGGTTGACCCTCGTCTTGCTCCAGTTCTTGTCATTAAGGACTGGTACTGGGGTTTCTTGGATCTAAGGTTACTGCTGGATGACGGCTCCGGTGGTGCAGCCGAGAACTCGCTTGGCATGAAATTCCACCATCACTGTCGGACTAGCTGAATCTGCCAACCAATTGAGACTCCTGATACTGGTGTGGTACCAACGTCGTAATACGACTGGCTCAGGAGTTTTTTAGAGCTGGGAACCAAACTCTGACGTCTTCTGCATCTTTCATCAAGCTCTGTGGAGGTATTATATAAAAAATGTTTTTGTCTCCATAAAAATGTTATATCTATAGCCTTTAATGCTAAAGGTCTGTGCATTAACCTCATAGTCAATAGTCCATTTTAAATCCAATTTGCAGAGCCAAAACAACAAAATGTGTCACTGCATTAATACCTTTGGACTGCACTGTGTGCGTGTATATATCATATGGTCAGGGCTGCACAAGAAGAATATGGACACTGAACTCAAAGCAAGAACACCTGCTGCTGGAGTTTTTGTCAAGAGTACTGCTCTCCTCACCCCTCTACTTACTTCTGTCTGGCCAAGTCCAGGTCTCTCTTGTGGCTATCTAGAGCTCCATCCATGTCCTCCAGATCAATCAGAGCATTTCCGATACAGCTGTGCAGATTGCCCAGCACCTCCTTCTTGTTGGGTACAGCTTCCTCTGAGCAGCGCTCTACTGTCTTCAGGACCCGCCGTGCCTTTTTAAGGCCCTCCATGACACTGCCTGCAGCCATAGCTGAAATAACAGCACGACCACAAGAAGCGGCATTATGAGCTTCAATGGGTCATACAAGTGTATGGGTAATATTTAGCTGCCATTTGACGATCCTAACTTGTCCCTGTAATCATGTAATATATATATAGCCCTTTCATGTAGAATCAGGCAGAATTTTAAAACAAATGTCTGGTGTTCTCTCTTCCATAGGAAGAGAAACATAGAATTATTTAAAATAAGCAACACAATTTCTATACATTTCATATGCATCAAGACTGAAGTGCAACATTTAATGAAATGTCTACGTAAAGACGTTGGTTTCTTACTGCAACCCTATTTGTTAGCTTGCAGTGGGACTCACTAGCATCAATCTCTTCCAAACTCTTCAGCACATAGGCAGTGGGGTCAGAGGGCAGGCTCTGCTGGGACTTTTTCCACTTCTGCTGCATAAGCTTGCGGTCCCTCTCTCGAGCATAAACTGGCTTCTGCTGGCGCCAAAACTCTGTGCGAGTGTCCAGGTAACTGATGCAGTTGAGAATGAGGTCCTGGACCCTTTCCCCGCTACGCATCTCTCCTTTGATTAGATCTGCGCGGCAGGCAAGTATCCCCATCATTAAATCATGGTTGAAGGCAATGAGAATCTATTTTATTGGGCAGCATGTATCACATGGTTGCACAGTTGAATCACAGTTGCATGGTCAAACTGAACTGTCTTGGTAAGTACAGTTTACTGGCCAACACAGCTTTATAAATGAATACATGCCAATTATGTTTACACTGGCGTAAACTCCTGGTCATAGCTAATGACACAGTCAAAGCTAAACCAGCAACTATTGTTGCAGGTCAGCCTGTGCTTGGGGAGATCACCTTCATCTTTAAGTAGCTTCTCAAGGTATTCCTTGTCACTGTAGAGTTCCCCCAGCAGCTGCTTGGCTGTCTTCTCGCTTTTGGGACTCTTCTTATTGTGTTGATTCTGCTCCTTCTTTGTGGTGCGTGGTAGTCCCTTTGGCTTCACTGTCTTCCCCTGCCAATCAGAAGACTTTATCATCACATGCACCCAATCAGTGGGCACAGAGTCTCCAACTGGCAGAAAATCAGAGAAACTCACCTCGTTCTTTTTGAGAAAAAAGGACAGATCTCCCTTATTCTCCAGCTTCACCGATGAAGGACCTGGGGAACAGACATTAACCATATTTTAATCAGCACAACACACATCAGTTGCTGACTATGTACCAGAGTGCCACAGTGACAAAGGTTATATTTGGGATGGTTTGTACATTTCTTTTAAACAATGAATTGTGGTTAGGAGAGATTAAATAAAACACATTCCAGCAATACACATAAAACTGTTGAAGATTAATTAATCTACTCTATGCTCAGATGGCAATATTGATAGAAAACTGAACAGATTGAATAGAAACTCGCCATACTGTCTATAGAATATGTGCAACTGCAAGAAGTGGCATCATTTGATGTTGGTCATATAATTTGGAGCAAACCACTGCTGATTTTGAGGGGGATTTTCATTGGGTAACACAGTTGACAGATTTCTCAGACACACAAAATGAATAATCTATATGTGCAGGGCCGGTCCTAAGCATAGGCGGTATAGGCGGTGGCCTAGGGTGCCATGACGCCAGGGGGCGCCAAGCCAAGATTGTTTTATTTATTTTTTTGTGGGGGGATATATTTATATATATTTCATAGAATACAAAATATGAAAAAATTTTCGGAACAAAATGGGCTACATTACTTACATAATATCGTCATTTTCAGGTCCAAAAAAAACAAGAAGCTATAGCACACTTGTCAAACCCGCAATGGAAGGTTTTAAATCATAGACATAAAACGAACATAAGTTATTAATGTAGCTTACACAGATGTAGCTTACACCAAAAAGTCTGCGAAAGTTCAGAAGCATTCTTCTCTAAACCACTGGTGATAGTCCGGGTGTAACAGGGGATCTAATTCTTAGAGAAATTAAATCATGGGCCCTATCTTACACCCAGCGCTAAGCGGCGCTAACCCAAACGCAAGTGTCTTTGCTATCTTACACCCGGCGCATGGTTCATTATAACGCCTTTCGTTCACGTCGTTTAACTACCATGTATTCTTGCGCCCATTGCAAGTGAACTGGGCGTGTTGGTCTTAAGATGAGGAGTGGCCAGGGTTATTTTTGGTGGATTGCTATCTTGAGCCAGCAGAAAGCGCTTGCGCTAGAACCACCACAAACCTGGTCTAAAGTCATGTCGCAGTTGTTTACATGTTATTTTAACCTCGCATATAAGTGCGTCTACATAGGCGTGTGCATAACGCGCGTACACCCTACAGTCTGTTACACACAGGGGCGCGCACAAGCATGACTAAAATATCAAGATTACAATGTGAAATATTATTATTGTGTAGGCTATATCAAAAAATGCATAATAATAAAAGGGTCCAAAGGTCAAAGACCACATACCTGTCCCTCAGCTCACTCCATCAACATCAAGGCGATGTGCGATGGTACGGGACAATGGCTATCCATTAAAAAGGAGCTGATAACACCTATATCACGCCTAATGCGCAAATTGTCGTTTACACCTAATGCGTGACTTGTCATTCAATGGAAAACTCGCGCACTGCAATAGACGGACATTTGAGTTCTGAAAATGCGCTTCCGATGTCATTACAATACAGCTCTGTTTATCTAGGAATACAGCCTGTAAGTAAATAGAATGGGTAAATAGAATGGGTGTGACAGAAAAAAGTTCAAAACCTTGTCCAGTGAATACTGCATTCATTTTTTCAAATAGCCTAGGCTACAGCGGATTCACTGTGCATAAGGTTTCTTCGATAGCCTATGGTTAAAAAACGGAGATAAATGTCACCATGTTAACTGAATTGCAACCTTAGCTATTCTTCATCCTTCATATATTACAGTGACAAGGTTTCCATACTCTCAGCTTATTAAAACCCTGCTGATTTCACCTGTTATTCCATAACGGAACAAAAGATTTTAAAGAGAACTAAGCGTCTAATGAGAGACGAAAACAAATTTGCAGCACGTTACACAATTAATTTACAATTAATTTTAATGCCATTATCTGCATGTGCACTTTACAGGAGCAGGTCTGTTTCCCCTGCTGTAAATCACACTTTTCACAGTCTTCCTGGGAAAGTGGATCGTTTTAAAGCATTACGCTACCAGTAAAACAGGTTGGTCACATTTCCATAAGTAGGACATTATAAAACAAGGGAAAATATGCTGAACCTATGGGTTGCCAACCTGACAGCTTTATTGTATTTAGTGTCTTCATTAATGCAAAATAACGTTACTTATGTTATTAATCGAAATTAGAATGCAGGTAGCCTAATGAACTTCGGATGAAGCTTGAACATGAGTTCATTGCATAATCAAATGAAATTTGTTAAACAAGCAGGCTAATTTGGCGTTTTCTAAGGTGAGACAGAAGCCATTGGTCGCTTATTCTCAGCTGTGGCAGGTGCGTTTAACGAAATTTAACTGCATATATTTTGTAAACAGCACTGTCAGGAATTACCGGGAACTCGTAATGGTTAGTCCGAATAATACTGATCATAGGCTACTATTGATCCATATAGCCTATTCCTTGATCGCACTAAACACGCACAAGCATGTCTGTTTCACCATCATAAGCAATCCACCAAGGTGGAAAGGCAGGCTTTTAAAGGGAATGGGATATGACATTTTGATTGGTTTATTGCATGTCACGCCCAAGACACACCTATAATTAATGAAGAGACTAGGTTCAGCCCATTTGCACCTTGCGCCGTGCTTAGCGCCCAAAAAACATGCCGTTAAAATAGCAAAACTGGCCTTGGACATGCCCTAAATGCACTTAACGCCATGCGCTTAGACGAAGCGCTAAGATCGCCAAGATAGAGCCCCATGGGTTTAAAAATAGATATTGATAACATTGCAGCTATTAACACATGTATAGCCACACCTAATGATGATGGCTGTAGGGGCAAAACTAGATTTTGATAACAATATAGCAGCAATTAACACAAGCATAGCCACATCTAATGATGATGGCTGTAGGTGCAAAACTAGATTTTGAAAACAATACCTACACCATGAACAGCTATTTTTACCACATAATGATGATTGCTGTTTAAATAGGATAGGTAGGCCTATGCAAAACTATCCCTGAGAACTCTTTCAACTTTCAACTATCGTAACAACAACGGGATCCGTTTATGCAGTCATGCATAGAAACCGCAGTCATGCATAGAAACCGCATGCATAGAAATGTCCGCATCTAGTCTCGTGCACAGCAAAACTGCTGGTGTACATTTAACATGATATCATATAAACACCTTAGGGTGTTAAATATACACCACCATTTTTTGCTGTGTATCACGTGCAGTTGTTTAGACTACGTTTTTTTTCCGCCAAGTTTGACACTTGATTGTAAATACATAATAAGCCTATATGGGCCATTCTACAAAAGTCATGCAAATTGCTGTCCCTCTCTGATAAAAGTAAGAAATTGACCAATAAAATCTTTCAATGCTATATAATTCATTAGATCATGTTATGTTCGGAGAGAATCGCTGCACGCATAGCGGCCCTGGGCGAGCTGGATTCACGGTCAGGAGCTCGAGAAGTCGCGCCCTGTAGAGGACGTGACGACCTCCTTCCTACTACCGGCTGACAGAGTTGTGTAGCGGTGGTTCTCTAGCGGTTGCTACACGGGGGGAAATTGAATTAGAATAGGGGGTTCAATTGGCTACTAAATTGGGAGAAAAATGGGGAAAAATCAGAAACAAATAAAAAATATATATATATATAAGTCAAAATAATGCAATCTATTTTGTAATCAATTTTATAATTCAAAAAACCTATTGAAAAAATGCTAGTAGATATGGATGAATAACTTGAAGGGTTTCTTCTCCTGACTTATTTTTCCATAGAGTTCAATAGGAAAATTTGTCAGGAGAAACAACCCTTAAAGTGATCCATCCATATCTACTGCATATCTGGCAGCAGAGTGATTGTTTAATGCTTGTTTGATACCTCAGACCCTTGTTGACTTACAGCCATTTTACCAACCATGTATTCCATACTGTTCCAGCATAATTTACAGCTAAATCTAGTCCCACCCCCCAATTCCCATAGAGATCCATTCAAATGCAGAGATGTTATAGTATCGCTTGTAAGAGTACCAGAAAACAAGATATCAAGAGTCTTTTGATGTTGTTGGGTCACAGACATCAGGAAGTCATGGCATGCAAAGGATATGTGACCAAATATTAAAAATTATTACTTTATTCTATATATAAATGCAGGGGTGGCAATAATTGTGGCCAATGTGGTTTTGTTACAAAATAATTATTTCTTGATGTGGGATTTTTTTTTCTCATAATAAATTAACGTCAATTAAAGGTTGGATTCTTCTTGTTTTTTCAGTGTGAGATTAAGCTAATTCACCAAACGGTTAATTTTTTATAACCCTTTTTGCTCATCTTTACAGGGGGTGCCAATAATAGTGGCCGCGACTGTATGTGTTTAGAATAGTTCTTAAAACACCTTACTCTTGCTTGAGGAATTATTATGAACAAATTATGATAAAAAACACATCCATTCACAAAACATTGTTCATTTGAAGAGCAAAACTATCAATTCAGCAATATTGGAGAGCACAAAAAGCAGAAAATTCAGGTATGTAATTTTCTATAAGATAAATGATGGAACTTGATGACTTTTTGTAAGAAATGAATGGTGTGCCCGAATATAAATGTTATCATTGTTTGAAGTGAATATCTAGTACAATTTATAAATACAACCCATGGACATCAAATGCACCCCAAAATATAGAATGACTGTCTTCCAGCAGAGGTCCCCTTTAACTATTAATGAATAAAGATGGTATCTATGAATAAAGTAATCGGCTGTACTTACTACCAACTGAGTTTTCAATAGCCTCCTGAGCTTTCTGAATGCCCAGCCTGAACTCCTGGAGCTCTGGACGCAGTTTATGTCCTCGGTGAAAAAACACTAGGGCAAATTCAAAGTCTCCCATTGTGTATAAAGCCTCTGCTTTTTGGTAGAGGCCCTACAGGGTTTGAAACAAGATTATTGGACAATCACTATCAAGTACTAACATAACTCCACGCTTATAATGTACACATTGTTAACATTAGCTCAGAACAACATTCAAGGATATTAAGTATTTTTTTTTCTTATTTTATGCAAATGTTAATTTTAACCTTAAGTATCAGTACAGTGTAGGACACTGGTAAAATAGCAAGCAGTCCAGGAATGATTAATTTTTGTACTAAACACGCTTACATGTAGCCTAACTTACTAAACTGTAATTTGCACCTTAAAAAATTCTTTGTCTTCTGTTAGGGAAGCCTCAGCATCCCTCAAAGCGTTTGCAGAATCCCCCATCTTCACATAGCACTTGGATCTTGCCACCAGACAGTTCTTATCATCCGGCTGCAGTACTAATGCCTACAAGAGAATTAACATTATTGCAATAAATTAATAGCTATTTCCCTGAAACTAGAAGTTAGTTAGCTAGCCGGCTTTTTACATTTTGTTAGATTTTTCTCCTTCTTACGTCACAGCTCAATGTGCAAACTTAGTTCTCTCCCATTTGTTCAAGTGTAGGTATTATTAGCCAACCGCCCAACGGACTAACTTGATTTACCCCAGAGAATCAAGTTAACGTCAATTTAAGAGCAATAAAGCTAGCCAGCTAAACTTACCGTTGTGTAACTTTCAATGGCTTTGACATATTCGCCTTTAATGTAAAGCTGGTCGCCTTCCGCCACATATGTAGAAAATGAACTTTTTGGTGCCTGATCTCCTTCGTCGTTGTCTGACATTTTTTATATAGCCTATTACTTTCCCTAACTTTCTTTCAAAACCAGCCACGTTGGTGTGTGTAAGCCCAGCGCTGTTAACGGTATCCTAGCAACCAGCCAAACACAAATTACCATTTATTACGTTTGGGAAAGGCTTTTAGTTACTTGCAACATTGTTCAACAGTTCTGGACCGGGTCGTTTTTGGTTGACAGGAGAAGTAGCCTAGAGCCCTTGACTACACTGTCGGATACTGAAATTTTGTTTAAATAATTCTGGGTAACGTCAGAACTTTAAATGTAGGCTACAGTAGGCCTATTCTTGGAGTAAAATTGTCACAGGAAAAATTGTCTGCATTAGCTAATCCGCTATTTAACATCACACACAAAGTGCAACTTTTTCCGCAAGCATACGCATCATGTCTGGCAATTTCTAAGAAGCTCAAATAGCTACAAGTTACTCTGGTAAAATTACTGTGCTGAACATAGGCTCTGCGAAAATGTGTGTCCAATGCAATGCGAAGTAAATATGTCACTAGGATGCTGTAAGAAAAACAAAAGGGCCGTTAACTAACCGAATTAATATTTATGAATGTTAAACATTTTTAAAGCCAGAGATTATATGATAAACACTTTATTCGTTGGTCTTCAGAACATCAATAATTATAACAACCCATGAATATTAAGTTATTAAAAACTTTGAACGTTCCCAAATCTTAACTGCATATTCGACTTAGGAACATTTAAGGATCCTTTTGATTTATACTACACAATCGCCATAAAATAATATAAACAAAGAAAAAACTCGGTTAAAAGATGATTCTTTAATTTCTATAACCAAAACAAAAAATGATGGCAGCGCTCCCAGTATATTACTAGTTATACTATAGTTACTATTCATTATAAAAATGGTTCATAAGTACATCAGCTCATTACAATGTACAGTGTTTCTGTTCACATACCGTTACATTCCACCTGCTTAATACAAGTGGAAAGGAATCATACAGGACTGAAACATTTTTCCATAGCCTTGGTGCAAGACAGGCACGGGTAATAAGGAGGCAAAAACAACCTGAACTGGAGCAGAATCCAAAGGTAGGAGACAAATCTGTCACAACATCAAAACCCTGCAGTGTGACCTACCACAAAAACAAGAGCATGAAGAGCCAATTGATAGAAGCCATGCAGGAGCAAGTGGTCCATTCGATGCTTGATATCCTGGCTTTGAACACTAAGTAACATTCTTGCAAAGCAAATATACTTTATGCACGTATTTTCACATGATACTTTAGCTTCTGCAGAAAGAGTAGTGAAATGAATGTGTGTGATTTTCACTGCGTTTGTCTGTACAGAGATTGGAGGCGAGTTCTCAGCAGTAATCTTTGTGCCTGACATTGGTCAGCCGTCCCATAAGGCACCACACTTCACTGTGAAGATTTGACTGATGAACAGGACACCTTCAGTACCAATAAGAATACAGAGCCCAAGCAAAAGAAGGAACAGACTAGCAGGGGCAAACCTTAAAATTCATGGCAAGCAACCCACAATTTTTGAGGACCAACAACAATGAAGGACAATCACAATAAAACAAAATACTACCAACTTTTTATAGGGGGGGGGGGGGGGGGGGGGGGGGGGGGGGGTGGTCACACAAAAGAGCTTACTTTTAAAAAATCTATTTTGGACTTGAATGAAAACAATGTGGTTGTACTTCAGTAGAAGGTCCCAAATGGGGTAGTATTTCTGAAATTCAAAAATATTAATAATAAAAAAAAATTCCAGTTGAGCAAATCACCCACTCTCCTTGACCGTGGGGAATAATGGTTTGTAATTTTACAATAAATATATATAAAAACAAAAGAAAAACGTAATCAACTATGAACATAAATCAATACTTCACATTGCAGTAAAATGTACAATGCAGCAATGAATTCAAATATCAATGAGAGCCTAAAAACCTTTTCCTCTTTTTACTGTGTGAAAATTCTGTTCCTACAGACAGGACGACACTTGTATTCACAACACCTTCATCCATTGGGTTACACATGCCACTTTTGTTACTAACATATTCCTAGTGTGAATACACTTCAGAATTACACTCTTCAAACCCTGAAAGTACGCTTTGTGAGTGCTTGGACAATAAATCACAGAAGGCTACAATGGGATTCAAGTTTTGCACACACTCCCCATCCCTCACCCACTGCACTTTATGCCTGTGCAGGCTTCAATGTTTTTGTTACAAATCTAACTTGGTCAGAGCTTCCTACGACTATGGAGAGTATTAATGTCTTGCCTCAGGGTCTGTACAATGCAAGCGTTTTTTCGGTTTGCATTTTAACTCCATCGCCAGTTTGAGCATAACCATACTATTCTCATAGGAAAACTTTCATTGGTGCATTTTGTTCGATGCATACCACCCCATTCCTTACAAAAGATTTTTTTTCACCTTAAAAAAAGGAAAGCATGCCATATACTTTGTTCAGCTAAATTTGAAATCCAATATTTTCTGTCCAGTTCTGGATTGATAAAGGGCAGCATCACAAAATGATAATCCATGATTTTTGGACAATGTCAAATTAAAATAGAAAGTGGTATATTTTTATTTTCAATTTTAGTTCTTTGTTGTCATTTTGTTTTTCTCAAGAATATCAATTCCATCATGGCATCAGACTGAGGAACACAAATGTCAAGAACGTTGAATGTAGGAGAGGAGGCGACTGAATAGTGTCCATGATGGGGCTAACGCATACACGTTGGCAATCTCCAATTTAGCCAAACTGGAAAAAGAAATTTCCTGGTCCGGATGCTGAGGGAGAAAAGGAGGGAAAACACGAATGCTTATCCATATCAAATTTATATTCTATTAAAGTAAAAGAATGTGAAAAGGTAGAAGTGCCACTTTCATAGCAACTGGCATACATACATTGATTAGCTTCAAAGCTGAATCCCCCAGGACCTCCAAAGAAAGCCTTGAAGATGTTGTTGGCATCAAAATCTGGAAGACAGACACTTCATGTGAATCTACAAGACCATAGGGAACCAAACAAGCTGACAAGCCTATTGAGCCAGACAAACTGTGAGGGATGAACACCAGCAACTGACAATATTTGCTACTTATTCTACTGCGCAGTTGTTGAGCTAGTGTGATAATTACTTCAACTTTGAAACTGAATCAGAGCACATAGAAATGACTGAATACAGCTACCTTAACCGTTGTTTTCCACAATGAACAGTTGAGAACATTTACCACTTGGTTGTGGTAAAAATCTGCATTTTCCCTTTAAGATTTTCATGGTGATTACTAGTTTTATATTATCTCCACCATGTGTATCTCTTTGTCATTCAAGTTAAAGGCGAAGCATGATGTCAACAAAGTTTTTTTTGGACCATGCTGGAATCGTTTCCTCCATTCTTTCTGGTTCAACTCAGGGGACCCTGCTGAACACAAAAGGAAGAGGGAAGGCTGACCTCCTGCATTCATGCCATCGTCCTCCAGATCATGTCCACTGTCATACCGGGACTTCTTCTTAGGGTCAGAGAGTACAGTGAAGGCCTCCCCCACCTCCTTGAACTTTTTCTCCTCCTCCTTCTGCACCTCAGGGGTGGCTGCACTGTGTCGATCTGTTGAAAAAGAGAGCGTTCTTACTTTTGTGCACCCCCCCCCCCATGACTTTTCCCAACATTCCTTGCTTTTGACTTTGTGCATATCATAAACCATGTTATCTTTTCATAAAACAGCCAAACACAAAAAAAAGCAATGTAGCAATGCTGAAATGTAACAGACAAGCAAACTAATTTACACTACTCTGTACTCTGCTAAACCACTTTATGCTAACGTTTGTTTTGTGCTTTTCACTTTTACTCCCAGTTTATAATACCCGATCATATTCACCATAACTTCTGCAATCAATTAATGTGCAGATCTGAACAATGGTGAGTATGGTCATCTTGGCCGACTGAAACGTTCCCTCCCTGGACAACACCGTCAATTAGTGTTATCCTGTGAGGCTGCCAGTCACAATCAGCACTGGCACAGTCTGAATTTGAAACCAGATCATGGGGCCCATCCACACACTAGAACAGCGACTAAACCTCACAGCAGACACAAGCTAAACATCTGGTTACTCCGTTTCATCATCAACCATTTTTTATGCTCCACCCCAGCCCATTTTCTCCCCAATGCAGAATGCCCAATCTTATTTATCAGAATTAATTTCCACAGCCTCTGGAAATGATTAGGGAGAGCACAGACAAGCATGTCCTCCTCCTCCGCAATGTCAGTGGCTGCTTCTTAACACACACGACAGTCGGAGGAAGATGCTTGCTGGGCAAGTCTGGGCAGACTTGCAGCATGTATGCGCCCCATCGACAAGCAGGGGCACGATGAGATTCTCAAACATTCCCAACCTTGGGCAATGATATAGTCAATACCCTGCAGTGGCTGCCGGCCAGAGTTGGCACAGGCATGGTCCAGATTGGATCCCAGACCATGGGGCCCATACATGTACTAGAGCAGGGGTTCTCAACCTTTTTTAGACCAAGGCCCCCCCTTTCCAATGTTCAGGTCCCTGGATGTTAAATTTCATTCTGTGAAGTTTATTATTATTAATAATATATTAATAGTAGAGCCCGACCGATATATCGGATGACCGATATATTGGGCCGATATTTTCATTTCTGTATCGGTCGTCAAGGATAACGTGACCGATATGCGGGACTGATATTGTGAAAAATACTGCTTCCCCTTTAATTCAGTTTGTAGTTATCATTGTTCTGTGGTAGTTACTCACGGTAACTTAATCCTACCCATTAGAGTGCTCCTAACGCTGAAGCTCAGCCAATCAGAGGCTCAGAGCATTCCTAACTTTCTCACAGTTTGCCTGGCTGCATCTCACGTGTAATACATTTCACTTCGTTTGTGGTGCCATGTGTGTGTATTGAACTGTAAGTACTATTTAATCAGTAATTATTGTCAGGAGTGTTTTTATAAGCTGTAGTTAATTGCAAATGTTATATTCTGTAATCCTTATTTGACAATGTCATAGCTAGTCATGATAGCTAAGCTGTGAGCTTGAACTCCTCTTGGAATGACACGTTCGGAACGCATTTGCATTGTCTGCGATATACACATTTTTATTGGCGCTGTTGATGTTACTTGCTGTATGTGTACATGTCGGGAATGTGGAGCATGTTATGTTGTGTTATCACAGTTGTCTGTTTAATGTAGACGGCGATATTATGGCTAGCAAAGGCTAGCGAGCTTAACCAAGTTGTGATTTAACTTTATTTCAGCCTAATAAAGCCCTGTCCGGACGGGATTGGTTTCCCCTGAGGTCGTCAGGTAATGTAATTTAGTAATTTTATTCACGACAGGAAAGACCAGATCCGTTTCCGGGGCACGGAGTAGAGGTGGTGGTAGTGGAGGAAGGGAGGGTGAATTCTTCGAGTATAGCAAACTCTGAGGTCCTCACTTTTCAGAATTGTTCCGTTAACTTTTTTTTAAGTACATGACAATTAGTACCCAAAGTATACTCATTTGGCATACTCAATAGTAGGCAAGCGCGCTGATTCGGACACAGCCCAGGTCTATTTCTAGGTTTATTAGGAACACAGCAAAACCAGTTTGGGTTACTAGTTCTATTAACCCTTATAGTATAGGCATTGCTATTGTACTGTGCATTATTTTGCTTTTATTACATGCATATACGTTATGTATGTATATTTGATTTATTGCAGACCCACCATAACTCTACTCGATGAAGTGAACATAAAGTGTGTTGGTTGTGGTGGCGAATATTAAAACAAAGTTCCAGCTGATGTCTCAGTTCCTACCGGGCAGTTATATCAAGAATTCGTGACTGGCATTTAACAGACAGCATACATACGCACGCACGCACGCACGCACGCAGTGCCCTCCACTATTATTGGCACCCCTGGTAAAGATGAGTAAAAAGGGTTATAAAAAATTCACCGTTTGGTGAATTAGCTTAATGTCACACTGAAAAAAATCAGAAAAATCCAACCTTTAATTGAAGTAAATTTATTATGAGAAAAAAAAATCCCTCAAGAAATAATTATTTTTAACAAAACCACATTTGCCACAATTATTGGCACCCCTGCATTTATATATAGAATAAAGTAATAATTTTTAATATTTAGTCGCATATCCTTTGGCTTTGCACGCCATGACGTCCTGATGTCTGTGACCCAACAACATCAAAAGACTCTTGATATCTTATTTTCTGGCACTCTTACATGCGATACTATAACATCTCTGCATTTGAATGGATCTATGGGAATTGGGGGGTGGGACTAGATTTAGCTGTAAATTATGCTGGTACAGTATGGAATACATGGTTGATAAAATGGCTGTAAGTCATCAAGGGTCTGAGGCATCAAACGAGCCTCAAACCATCACTCTGCTGCCAGATATGCAGTAGATATGGATGGATCACTTTAAGGGTTGTTTCTACTGACAAATTTTCCTATTGAACTCTATGGAAAAATAAGTCAGGAGAAGAAACCCTTCAAGTTATCCCTCTTGATGAGGGATTTTTTAAAGCTAATTCACCAAACGGTGAATTTTTTATAACCCTTTTAACTCATCTTTACCAGAGGTGCCAATAATATTGGAGGGCACTCTAATATATATTATTTTTTTAACTGACACATGGACATTCCTAGCACTCCATCTAGTGTTTAAATGTTTTGTAGCCATTTATTTTATTTTTATTTATTCTTTATTGAAATGGTCAGTAATTGACTGATACTCAACTTACAGTACTGATGTTTATTTAGCTATTCATTTTTATTCTTTATTTGTTCATTTATAAAATTGGTTGTTGTTAATCATGTTAATATTGTAATGTTAAATATTTTTAAATAGTTATTTGTTTAAGAAAGCAGAGTAACTTTGCAGTCATATCAGTGCTAGAAAAGGTCTATTATATTATCTATAGAGAGAAAAATAATCAACAAAATGTGCTAAACAATGAGTTCTGACATGATGTCCGTTCTGCAGTGATATTCACTTAAAGTTCACTCCTGATTGGCAGTCAAGTAACGGATGCACCAGTGATTAATCTGTAAATTTCCAAAAGGCTAACAACCAACCACCAACATCACTGCAGTAGGAATACATGATAGAATGGCATTACAAAGACATCATTTTGAAATGACTCCAGAACCACTGTGTACCGAGATGCTGTGACAGTTCATGCACATGTACTGGACAAAGACAATCGCCTTGAGAGCATCGCTTCTGCCATGGTGCTATGCATAGGGCTTGCCGTACCTGGATGGTGCATTAGAGCCCGTTTCCGGTATGCCTTCTTGATTTCATCGTCTGTGGCACTTTTTCCCACCCCCAGCACCTTGTAGTAATCTTTCCGTTTACTCTTCTTAAGCTCCAACTGTGCAGTCTTCAGGAGGTGTTTGTGTTCTGAGGAAAAGAGGTACATACAGTGGTGTTCCAAAAAATTGCAGTACAACATCAGTAACCTGATGAACCACTGTTATTAGTAGTAGTGATATTTCTGCATGGCAAATAATTTACTTGCAGATATAGTAGTGTAATAGAAAAACAACAGACCCAACTGTCATGACATGCACGTTGCTTGTTCTGAGTAACTGACTCATTCATTGAAAGGGGCGTGTTCAAAATGATAGCAGTGTGGAGTTTAGAGAATTCATTCATTCTGTGAAAAAAAACAGGTCAAACAGGTATTCCACAGGTAAACAGGTGATGCCATCATGATTCTGTATAAAAGGATATCAAAAGACTCCTGATATCTTATTTCCAGGTACTCTTAGAAGCAATACTATAACCTCTCTGCATTTGATCGCTATGGGAATTGGGGGGTGGGACTAGATTAAGCTGTAAATTACACAGGAATAGTATGGAACACATGGTTGGCTAAATGGCTGTAAATCAACAAGGGTCTGAGGTATCAAACAAGCCTTAAACCATCACTCTGCTGCCAGAAATACAGTAGATATGGATGGATAACTTGAAGGGTTTCTTCTCCTGACTTATTTTTCCATAGAGTTCAATAGGAAAATTTGTCAGGAGAAACAACCCTTCAAGTGATCCATCCATATCTACTGCATATCTGGCAGAAGAGTGATGGTTTGAGGCTCGTTTGATACCTCAGACCCTTGTTGACTTACAGCCATTTAGCCAACCATGGGTTCCATACTATTCCCGTGTAATTTACAGCTTAATCTAGTCCCAGCCCCCAATTCCCATAGAGATCCATTCAAATGCAGAGAGGTTATAGTATTGCTTCTAAGAGTACCTGGAAATAAGATATCAGGAGTCTTTTGATATCCTTTTATACAGAATCATGATGGCATCACCTGTTTACCTGTGGAATACCTGTTTTCTCACAGAATGAATGAATTCTCTAATTAAACTCCACACTGCTATCATTTTGAACACGCCCCTTTCAATGAATGTGTCAGTTACTCAGAACAAGCAGCGTGCATGTCATGACAGTTGGGTCTGTTGTTTTTCTATTACACTACTACATCTACAAGTAAATTATTTGCCATGCAGAAATATCACTACTACTAATAACAGTGGTTCATCAGGTTACTGATGTTGTACTGCAATTTTTTTTAACACCACTGTACATTAAGCAGGGCTCAAAAATAATGCTTGCCCTGGGCAAGTAAAACCAGGTCTCAGACAAGTACAACTGCTCAGCCACCTGCTTGATTGGGCAAGGGATGATTGAGTTCTCAATTCAGTTTGTACTAATCTCCTTTTGGTACCACTAAACTAACACACAAGTCAAGTCGCGTGTGAGAAGGGGAAAAAAAGGTTACAAGGCAGGGTTACATTGGTCACTGAGACCACTGGCCAATCACAGAATCAGTACATTATTACATTAGACTCGTGACCACACTTCACAATAGTTCACATGGCATCTCATTAGCTTTTAAGGATGAGGCTAAACTAATAAAGTAAAGTAAACTGGCAAAGAGCGCAGGCATTGTAGAGTATTTCATTTCACTTCTTTTCTTTTTCACCTAAGTTAATAAACATTTGTCACTGTCTTTAGACTTATTCCATGAACTGAGCTAATGTTAGTCAATGACTTGTCTTAAAAATAACATTAATCTTGCTAGCTAGCTAGCTGGTTCACGGCAACATTAACTAGAAATTTCAGGGCAATGGATAAAAATGAGCTGGGATATATACATGAATGTGAAAACTGAATTGTTCCTCAATGTTGATTGTCTTGGTCAAATTAATTTCTTAAAGTCACTGAAGATAAAACAAAACAAAAATACAACTTAGTTGGTAATAGTGAGTGTAGCGATGGCAAAAGAAGAAGCCACGTTGGCATTTGCAGTGTGTCTGCCATTCATGGCCATTTGTCACCATTTACACAAATAGTTTGCAGCAGATTCAATTCCAAAATCTAATGCTTAATCTAAGATGAATCCTCACCTAATGCTTAATCTAATGACATTTAACACTTTTTCAATATAGGATGATGCCAGATAATAAGTTACATGTTATTACAGATGATGTGTTTTTTACGCGCTTCATGTCACAGGTAAACTTTGCCGCATTCTGGCAAGTATAAATTTAGACTGGGAAAATATGAAAGAACCTTAACATTGAACCCAAATTTAATTTTATAGCAAGTCATTTACATTACAACTGGTTAGTACTGCTAGTTACCTTTCATTTACATAAATATATACCACAGGAAAAGTATTTTATGATGGACCAAGTGCACAACAAAATCAATAGCCCTCAGTGTTACACTCTTTATGTTCTTAGATCGCCATCAGGTGGACTCTTCTGATATTGCAGGGTGTAATTTGCACAACATTACAGCAGGTGGCTCTCTTCTAGCTTGGTCCAAAGCCAGTTTTCTAGTGCTTGGCCAGATTTTCTAATGCTTTTCTCCTCTTCTCTCAATTTAGAATGCCCAATTGTACTCAACATCACTGGTCATTGCCGCAACCTCTGCGGTCGACCTGGGACAACATAGTCAAGCAAGTGCTCTCCTTTAGCCCATGCAATGCCAATTGCTGCTTATCACCACACTGCAGTTTGCAGGTTGGGGTCACAGACACAAGGCAGAGGAAGATACCTCGCTTGCAGCTCCACAGGTAGATTTACGAGAGCCCAATCGACCAGCAGGGGGTCACTGGTGCATGAAGAGATGCTATCATCCCAGCCAACTGAAACGCTCCCTTCCCTGGGCCACGCCATCGCCAATTGCGTGTTGCTCTTCGGAGTGCGCACAGACACGGTTCGTATTTGACACCAGACTGAAGAGCTTATGCATATGGTAGAAGTAGCGTAACAGGACGAGCGACCAAGCAGCCCCGATACGGATTCATTTTCAAGATTTCACACCCATACACACAGGTCACATGTTCATTTTGCCAGTCAGTCTCAGCTTGCTGCTGTGGTCTCATGCAGGCAAGATAAATATTTCCTTTATGCAGCTGGCACTGTTCAACAATCTTATTGTCACAATGTAAATTTCTTCTTGTAAATTATTGTGGGTCACAAGTACAAATTGGGAGGAAACTCTTCTGTGCCCCGTCCCAATGTTTGGGAAAGGCAGTGCGTATCATTGGGGTTAGCTCACCTTTTGTTTTCTCCGTCTGATAGACCTTCTCATAGTCCCGCACGGCTTCCTCATACTGCTCTGTGTCCATGTAACTAAACATCAAATAAACAATTAGGGCTGCTCCTAAATAGTCGACTAGACCATTAGTTGATCAAAAGAACTTGGTCAACCAAAATTTTAATAGGTCGAATCGTCGCAGTGTGAAAAAACCCGAGAGTGGAACTATTCATTCTGGACGTGCGCCTTGTAACTATCAATTGGTGTCTATTAATTAAGAAATAGATCAGTTGCATAGAATGTCTGATAGTAAATCAAAAGTATGCGAGCATTTCGAGCGTCTAAAGGATGACCCAAAAAAAGTTAAATGTAAATTCTGCAAGCAACAATTCGCCCATCATTCAGCGCATCTTCTCAAAGGCCGGCTTCATTGTCAGCAAAACGCGGAGCCCACTTCTCCCGAGCAACGTAAACAAAATCGTGTTCCTCGCGCATAATATAAGCAGACTGCGATCAGAGGAAAAACAGCAGTGAGAAGGCCACAAGTCACAAGTAGGCAAAAACACACTTTTACATTGCTAATATAAATTATAATTAATCTTTTGTTTGGCCTGTTGTTGATACTTCGCATTTAAGTGTTTCAGTTTGCTGTGTTTTTCATTTAATCTTTTGTTAATATAATTTATAGCCTATTTATTTGCATTTTAAAAAGAAAATAAATTATTTATTTATTCCCCCCCCATCTAGTTTTGATAACCGTGAAGTTGTTAAATTAGCTAGGCCTACATTGTTTTCGCTCTTTCGTATTACCGGTTATTCACTATTTTTAAGTTGTGTGTTGTTATAAAGAGTGATAATAAAAATAACAATAATAAATGTCTCATTGCTTGTTGTTCCGATGCATTCATTTACCGCTTCGTCGATGCCGTTAATAGGCAGCACAGGCCAGCAAATTGCAGCCTGTGCTTGTAGCTATAATTGATATTTTAAATGCTCATAATGACGGTTTTGTATTTCTCTGTAATATAGTAAACTTCCTATAGATCAGATGGAAGTTAAACCATTTTCTGATGATCAAAAATACATATTTAAATAATTAAATTAATATTATAAATGTGCAACGGTTAGTCGACTATGGGTTTGAACTGACGACTACAGGTCGACTAAGCAAATCTTTGGTCGGGGGCAGCCCTATAAACAATGGTAACTTGGTGGTGCTTTACATCTTTTTTTCAAAAGGGCTCACCATAAAAACATTTTACCCTAAATCCATGGGGCTGAACATAATTTGACAGCAAGCCCAGGTCTAGTCTGGTCTGACCGTACATTCTGAAGATAACCCCCTGGAGGCCAGAAGGACCTTCATATGGAATTCCTTACAAGATTCATTACAACTTGGGCAGCAATGTGATGTTAACACTACATCTTTGGACATGCAACAGCGACATTCCTTCAGAGATAAAAATAAATATTCCTTCACGAACCACTGTGCTCTCCGCAAGTAGGCTTTGATATACGTTTCATCCAGCTTAATGGCGCTTGTGCAGTCTTCGATGGCTTGTTCTAGTTTCTTCAGCTGTGGAGAGAGGAGAATGAAAAACGAGGAAGAAGATTTATCAAGGGTGAAAGAACCCCAGGGAAGCTCAGCAGATCTTGAGCCTTTTAGCAGAGGCTGCTGCTGCTTCAGTCTGACCCACAGTGAGAGGAGAGAACACAAATTAATGAAGCCGTGTCCCTCTGGTGTGTTAACGGTTTCAGGCTCATGGGAAATCCACTGACAGTAAAGCAGGGCTAGAATTACTCCTCCTGAGCAGCAAAGGCGAGCAGCACAACCCCTGCACCTGATGGTGGCGTGTGAGTAGGACTGGACAATAACAGTCATCGCCATCATGTGGTGTATTGCCTTTCTTTCAGTGTTTTTCTTTAATTATACCTCATACGGTAGTAAACATCCAAACTTTTGAGGCAACATGAAGTGCTTTTCAGTGATGACAGCTGGTAAAACCTGTGGGATCTTTTTTTTTTTTTTTCTTGCAGCGCAAACTCTCACCTTGGAGCCCACGGTGCCCCGGTTGCAGTAGAGCTTGGCATTGGTTTTGATGTTGTTGGGGTCTATTGTCAGCGCCTCCGAGTACAGCCTGTAGGCATCCTCGTAGTTGCCATCCTTAAAGGCTTTGTTCCCCTCCTCCTTCTTGGCTTTTAGGGCTTTGGCATTCTGATTGGATGAGATGACAGTACAAGTCAGTAACAGCCAATCAGACTTCTGGAACAGGGTACAGTAAGGTATGGAAAGTTGCATTTATCTGCTACATATTGCACAACACCACAAGCAAAATGGCATCTATGAAACCAAACCTTTTCATCCTCAAGGGGATCTTAAAGCTCCAAGTTGTCTTGAAATAAGTTGAGCATGCGATTTATAACCTCGTACTCAATGACTACTTGCAACAGCTTAAATATTTAGAATGAAAAGATTTGGCTGTGTAAATAATCATCACTGAGCATTCAGTGTGGATGACAAAGCCATCATTACCATTTTGAGATCCTACATTCTGCAATTCTTCCTTGCTGATTAATTGTGCATCTCACCACTTTTTAAATGGAAATTATTCCGTATAGCAATGAGGATTTGTTTAGTCAAAACATACAAAATAAATGAAGTGTGTAACTGTTGAATGGATGCTTGTAGCGATGCAGAACAATCAGAGCTCAGGCTTCAAATGCTGCCATAGGCAGGGAATGTAAGGGATTTACATAACATTAAATAACATTGCAACATACGGCCACACCTGTCCTCAATTCTGTGTAAATGCAGTGAAAAAGCTGAGAAGACGGACCAGCGGACTGTGGGGTCCTGAGAACAAGGTCCTGTGAGGATGGGAGCACTCACTCTGCAGGCCAAACGGGCCTTCTCGTGGTCGGGGGCCATGCGCAGAGCCTGCACAAAGAACTGCACTGCCTTGTCGATGCAGTCCTCGTAGTACAGGCACAGGCCTCGCACATACAGGGCGTCCCCGTTCGTAGAGTCCATCCGCAGGATGTCGCTGAGGGGGACGAGACGCAAATGAGACAGGCTACCGAGGACGTGGGGAGGTCTTCCAACTAGCGTTTTAGGAGCCACTGGTCCAGAGGAGGAAATGGGAATGCTCTACAGAAAGGGCTGGCTTAATTTCTTCATGCTGCCGCACGGATTCATGTCAAGCGCATTGCATTACAATGTCATGTATTAGACCGCAGTCTTGAAAGGGAATTAGATTAGACTGGGGACACAATTATAAAGGCAACTGCTGTAACGTGTATTACACAGTGAGGAAACTAGTCCCAATTCCAACTCAAAATCACTACAGGCATTTTCACGCTTACCTGCGTTTTAAAATGGCATTACTCAGTACTGAATGGACACTTGAAGATAACGCACTGCTAGCTCATGCAATAAATGTCAGTAACATCTGTAGTAGGGCTGCACAATTAATTGTATATTAATCGCAATTACGATTTTGGCCGCTGCGATATTATAATCGCAAAAGGTCACGATTACTGGATCCCATTTAGCATTCCTGCTGTGTTAAAATCAAGCTTTCCCAGTTACAAACTGCGCTATTCAGCAAATGAGCGCTGTAACCAATCAGATATGTCTGTTGAGTGCTGTGAGTGCACAGGCGAGGCGTTCTCTTAACCAATCACAGGCGGTCCTGCTGAGCGTGCTATCCCTGTGAACCAGGCTGTGTGTGAACGTTAGCTTATTTAACGTATTTTTTTCCTGTTTGTGGTAGCCTCCAACAAAATATTGAAGGTAGGCTAGACTTCGAAAATGCACACCATTCGACCCGACACTGAAAACGTTTACCAAACCGAGTACCAAAAAACAGCATCTTCATTTGGAATTATTTTGGTTTCAAAATCGACGATGCAAATCAAACACAAATAATTGTGGCAGCAGTAACGTTACGTTAGACTTCCTCAATCAAACACAACCAATTTATTCTACCACATGAAATTCAATCACAAGTTGCCGTAGCCTAAGCTACGAGAAAAAAAGCTGTTAAAGGCTATGGAGGATATTTTTCACGTAACGTTACTGCATGTCACTAAACAGCAGGCTATGCAGTAAGCAGAAGATACAGTATGCTAGTACACAGGACGCAGTAGATAGGGTTCTGATTCGGACACAGCCCAGTATTGATGCCTAGGCTACTCTTTCTGCGACAGACAACCATTACAGGTTCACTATATAACATATCCCCGTATCCAGCAGGCTCTCGAAAGCAAACGAAGATAACCGAAACCATCTCATTTTATTTAGCAAAAAACACAGCTCCTTTTAACACTGTGAAAGTTTTAAAAAAAAATCATCAACACCCTGGACAAGTTAGCCAACGTCATCCCCTCCCGCAATCAGTCTTCCAATTTCCAAAGTTGTGATATAGGCCAATTGATTAATGTATACTCTGGCATTTACCTCTTGTTTGTACACTGGCTGTTCATTGTTCATGTGTGTGAATAAAAAATTTCCAAAGTTACGTTACCTTAAAGGGACTGTAAAGGTAAATCCGTAATTTGTTTCATACTACATTATATGGGGTTGTTGTGGTATGTATTAAACATCAGCAACAGTATTAGATTTCAATTTAATTGCAATCTCAATCTATAGCCATCTATTCATTTCCATCCATTTCATGACGCCATGAAGGACCTGCCGTAATGGCCAATAAATGTTTTAATGTCATTGCATATCTCCTCCCATAGTTGGAGGCAAATAAAACTATTCTGCCCCACTAACGTTAAACAGCCTATTTCTGAGCAAAACAATCGTTTGCTATAGAAAACCTTTGTCTACAGTTTTGTAATCCTTAGCTGTAGTTATTTTGATATTTTTCAGTTCTTAATCCCTCTCCCAGTCTCTCTCCTTCTTCAACCCGCTATTTAATTTCTCCCACCTTCTCTATCTCTTTGTGGTGGTGCTACCTAGCTGTCTAGCTAGCAAGGCTACTTTAGCCCTAACGCAATTTTCGCGGCTGAAGGGGTTTTTCTCAAAAACATGGTTTGATTGCCTTCCAAATATAATGGGACAGATATTTGGATTATTGGTATCATTAGAAAGCTTACATCCTCCTTCAGGTAGTATATAAACCCAACATGTTACATATTTAGTGCGTATTCACAAACTTTGCTACATGCGGCCCCAGGTCCGGTAAATCCGTTATGCTCAGTAGCTATTATACTAGCTAGCTATTTTTAGTTATCTGATATGCTTCCTGAGCATTTTATTACCCAATTTGATCAACCATGGATGCAGAATGGCAGTGTGATCCAATCCATCTGCCTGTAAGGGGGAGGCGAGGTGACAGCGCGGTCCTGACCAAGCCCACACAATCAAAACAAGAGGTTTTTTCAAAAAAGATTTTATGTCTGACTTGAGATGTGTGTTTATTAGTTAGACATTACTTTGAATATATATTTGGTGGACATGTAGTGGATACATCCCTCTGTGATACTTTATAGTTACTTTGACTACTTTTCAGCCCCTTTACAATCCCCAACTAAATAAATAAATAAATAAAAAGTTTGCATGTATGGCCCAGTCTGATTTATTGTTAAAACTGAGAAATATTTAGGCCAGATTTCTTACAAAATAAGTATTTTATCGTAATTCCATTAATCGCAATAACAATATCAAAGAAAATAATCGCAATTATTTTTCTCATAATCATGCATCCCTAATCTGTAGTGAACCCTCTGAATGCATTTCACTAACAAGTACAAATTGCAATTCCTTAAAAACTAACCATCTACTGTTCCAGTATTTTCCTCCTTAACCAGCACCGGCCCATATTTGTGCCGGAAGTGGTTTTGTTTATTTGCATGCATTGTTTTTTTTAGAGTGAATTTTTAAAAAATAATCTGGGCACAGAATATACTGTTTTAATGAGTTAAAACTCACAATTCTATCTCTGTAAACCATTTTGCTACCCAATGTTATAGCGACAACAGTTCCTTATTTTGTAACATGACACAAAACAGACTCAATCAAAACGATGACTCCCTACGTGTTCCAAGGAAATCCAGAGATGACACGAATAACGGCAAAGTTTGTGTTAAAAAAAAGGAGATGTTAGAGAAGCAGTTAACCAGAAAAATTCAATTTACAACAATTACGAAGAGTTATACTCAACAGGTACAGCTGATTAAAAGTTAATGAAACCATGATAACAAGGGTTCTATATAATAGCCTATATGCTAGACATGGACAGCTCTCCATAACATTCCTTTTTTCAGCCCTTTTGGTATCCCAAATGCTCATGTGTTTAGGCAAGGAGGGGAGAGCAGACCCCAGCCACGGTGAACTGTACCTGGCCACAGACTGAGCTTCTGGGTAACGGCCGAGCAGGGCCAGACACTCCGCTTTCAGTATTTTGAAGCGGTGACAGGCGGGGGCGAACAGCAAGGCACGGTCCATGCAGTAGACCACCTAAAGGCACCAGAATAAAAGAGTACTCTTGTGATCTTCCAATTACACAACTGTGGAACCTGTGAACCCTTTGAGAAAGTTAGGTTAGCATGTATATGGCACTTTGCACTTTACTCTTTAACCCCAGCTTCTGACAGCATCTACAATACTGTAAGGCACTACAAGGGATGGGTATCGAGAACCGGTATTAAACTGGAACCGGCTCCTGGTTGGTCAGGACAAAAATACCGATAAGCTCCTGGACAAACGGTGCTGCTGTTGACATTTGAACATAATTCACTTGAATTAATTCTAACATAGCTGGCAGGCATTTTCAAATTACCTACCGTAAAATATATGTTTCTACTCTGGTCCTAATGATGACAAATTTTTTTTTTTTCTTTCTAACGATGATGAGTTGCAGGCGTCAGGCGATTACGTTCGATGTTGTCTGTTTACATTCTGTGCACTCCAGTCATGGCACGGATGGCAGACAGGTTAAAACGTTCAAAAGTGCGGCCGCACTTTACCAAAACGAACGTTAACACAGCAAAATGCAATTTATGCAGAAAAGCTGTTGCATGTAAGGGGAGTAATACTAGCAATCTAATGAAACACTTACAAATACAACATGCCATAAATTTGAAGCAGTGCAGTGTATTTGACTGCTTGAGCAAAGCGGCCGCTGCGCCATTCCCCTCAGTGCAGCCCTCGATCCGGCTCTAAAGCTGATGCGATTCCACAAAATAATGTGACTGTCTGGACCTCATCAAGTCAAGGTAACATTCGTTAGAAGATAAAACAAGTCCATAGTTATTTAACTTTGGAAAATAACACAGTCAGCATTTACTAGACAGTCAGCCACATAGTAACAGCGCTGGACAATGTATTGTATGTTTGACCTGGAATGACGACAGTATTCAATTTTTGTGGCTGCAAAGCATTCTGTGTTACCTGTTCGTAATGTACATAATAGCTGTTGTTATTTCTGCTAAAAGTAATAAAAACGTAATTATTTTTACAACTTCTCCTTTTTTAAACAAAACTATGGAAAGTATCGATAAGTATTGGTATCGATAAGCAGTACCTGTATCGGTAAAATCCTAACGATACCCATTGTAGGGAAAAATACATTTCCTGCTTCAATGTTCTTGGATGGTCACCTAGCACAATCAGCCTTACTCAATGATCAAGGGGGGTTAGAAACAAAGCCTGGTGACGACGGCACCACTAGGGTGTGAGACGGGAGTTAGCCAGCTTACCTAGGTGACAATAACCATTTGGTATTCTCCCACACCACATACAATGTCCATTTGTTTGCCTGTCACCCAATCAGGGACAGGAACCTGCATTCTATGTCAGCATTTGTTTGCCTGTTTGGGGTATAAAGCTTGTACCACACACAACACTATTTTGTAATTGAACTGCCTTACGATTACCCGGTATCTTGTATACTGTAATGAAGACTATTTTTGCATTGTAATTAAATTGCTATTGACCTAAACTTTGGAACTCCGAGTTTTACTTTACAAAGGACAGAATTCCTACACCATCCCTAGGCACTACAGCACTGGGCGCGTTAAGTAACTGAGCGCTCACGGTGAGAATGCTCAGTGTGATCACTGAGCGGATCATTGAATCACTTAACGTTCTGCACTACGTGAGCACTGAGCAACTGTCAACAACCGTCTGAGTTTGGAAAAATGGCGATGTACAAGATTCAAGCATAGCCTACTTTTAGGTTGAATCTGGTCAGTTGTTAGCTGTAAAGTCAACTTTGCATTATCACTAACTTATCATTTCCTATAGCTAATGCTATATAAAACTAGACGCATATGGTTCGTGCGGCAAACAAAAGCACGTTTCGTTCCTGTCAACCCCAGTAGACCGACAAACTTATATGCTGTATAAAAACACAAAACTTAAATGGGTCAGGACTATTATGCAGTAGGTTATAAAAACAAACAACTTAAATGGGTCAGAGAAAAGCGAGGGAAAAACATACCTTTCTAAAATCTCTCTTTTCAAAGCCAAACTCTGCCATCTTCTCATATTCCTGCACAGCTTCTGCATTCTTATGCTGAAACCAACAGGGAAACTCAATGGTTTTGTTACGCTTTCAAAACAATGAGCATGCTGCCTAAATGTGTGACCATGAATAACTGACAATGCCTGATTATGAACAATTGGCACCTTAAAGCATACTTAAAATCACATCATCCATTTTAGAATATTCTGAATGTTTGATAATGCATGTAATTACTATTACAGAGGCGGTTCCTTGGTCAAAAGATTACCCGTCATGATCCAACAGGCTGACAGACTCACCTCCTGCTGTGCCTGGCTGTTGTCGTGTTCCAGTTCTAAAACTTTCTGGAAACAGCGGCTGGCAGCCATGGAGTTTCCCAGAGACAAGTGGCACTTCCCCTCTCGCAGATGACCCTGTGGGCAGACGCCACATGCTCACAACCAGGCTCAATATGGAGAATAGCATGAGAGGACCATATATTCTCAATAGCATGAGAGAGGACCATATATTTAACCAAGAAAATACATAGATCATTGTGACCTGTTAGACACTAGACAGATCATTTGTTGTGTGAATATGAATTAAGAAACGGCAACATACCGCTGCCATCAGATGTAGATATGAGCGGAGAAGGCTGTATGTGATGCAACAATATTATGACCTGTTGCGTAGGCCTACATTCTGACAAATGAACCCATGAAAAAATGCCTATTTAGGTAGTGTTACACTATTCCTTACAGATGAACTAATAATAGAATTGATCTAGTAGATTATTAAGGCTACACAAACGAAAATAGGCTAATTATACGTATATCAATGCATCGTGCTCTTGTATAAAAGACGACCTGTTACGTGAATAGACAGGTGGAAGGCTATTATCGGAGGCTCGCTCTGATGTGTTAGTTCGTAGCCTACTTGTTTACATATTACAAAGACGACGAGGAAGGTAAATATTCTCCTGAGCAATATGTAATGATCATAATAACTCAGCAAAGAGAAATGTGCGTTAGCTCATGAAACAGATGTTTTCAACCAAAATGCATAGCATGTTTGGATCATTTCCAGCAATTGGGTCAAACGCTCCAGGGTACGATTAAATCATACCAAACACAGTCGGTGTGAAAGCACCCTAAGACATAATTCTGTCTAACGTTACCTTACATGATATTAGTTAGTTGAATTAGCCAACTCAGCCTGCCATGACATTAATGACAAAGTGCCTTTACTGATGGATACTGTTAAATGGTTTTGGATCCTTTCCGAATGTAAAACTGTATCTTGAATATACTGCGTCTGATTTAGTTTAAAACGTCTGTATGAACCATGTGTAAATTTATGAATTTTGTTTTAGCAATATCAGACTACTTAATATTAAAAACAAACTTTAAGAATGGCTAAGCCTATTCTTTAATAAATGATCATCTTTGCACTAAATCCTTAAGTGTTCTATTTCTCATTAAAATAATTACTGCAGTTGGGAATGGTTGTTTTGCTTATTAAACTGATTGAAAATTGCATAGGTGACCATCTAAGATAATATAGTGCAATTTAATTATTTTGGCCAGTAAAAAAAAATATGTCTGGTCGGTAATTCTTTTTCATCTACCCACCACCTTGGCAGGTAAGCCAAAAAGTTCATTTTGGACCCTGATTTTCCATTGGTCCCGTAATGCTCTTCTACTGCAAACTTCACCAATATAATTCCATTCAATATCACGTTCCGCTTAGGCTAAGCAAGCCCGGCCACCTAGCCCTGTTCTGCACTGACCTTCATGAAGCAGTCATCCAGTCTCACAGCCTGCTGGGAGTCCTCCAGCGCCTCTCTGTATCGGCTCAGCATCATCAGGGTGGCTGCCCTGTTCCCGTAGTAACTGGCATTCTTTGGGCAGGTGTCTGTGAGAGGTATTCAGTTCACATTGATAGTCACAGGTCAAAACAATTCATTAGTTACCACAGACTATCAATAGTGCCCACTTTCCTATCTCACCCAGAAAGGCACTGAGGTTTATCTCTTCTTAATGCAGTTCAACTTTTACTCATTTTACTGAAGGAGAACTCAATAAAATCCACAAAAATTTTACCTGGACCTTAAAGAGAACACCTCATATCAGCTGTGTTTGTATTTCTGAGCTTAGGGGGTCTAATAGTTATGCTGCAGAATACTTTCAGAGCAGGAATGCAAGGCTTTATGAGGGGGTTTAAAACCCAAAAGAGTCCAATGGCTTCAAGCAGCATGAAACATTTTGTATGCGAGTTACAATCCAGTTTTGGGAGACGGCAAAGTCTTACCTATAGCCTTTGTGTAGTAGTTAAATGCTTCCGAGTAATCCTTCTGGATGTAAAACGCATTCCCTTGTTCTTTGAAGCCTTCTGCTTCCCTGGGGGTGTGTGTGAAAAAAAAAAAAAACAGTCATGGGTCATTCCATGTCAAATCAACCAGTGGTCCCTGCATGACCCTCTCAGATTTTGATGAAACTCCATCATAATAATCCATTGTACGAAAAATGAACACGCACAAAAAATTTGCCTCATACGACATGTCGTTTCCGAGATATGGCCTCCTGAAATTTGCTCAAAACCTCGCGAGTCGTGAAAACGTGTGAATGTGATTTCTTCCGACTTTGGAAGCTTATAACTTGGGATTGGTAACAGCTATAGAGCTCAAACTTGGTATCCTAACTTACTTACTTCCAAATTGCAATAATATGACATAAGATTACTTGTACCCCCTTCCCGTTTCAAGTTATATGCACCCAAAGTAGCCACTTTGTTCAGTCGCACCCTGTGCCCATACGAGTGGACATATACATCCCATATCAGAGATGTATTATCTATAGGTGTATGTCTATGGTCACAAGCAAGTACAGGCTAATCAATTCATTTGTAAAGGAATGACATCCATCCAAATTTGGGTCCGGGTGAAAAAAAGTCAAAAACACAACCATCCGGCTTGTCAATGGATCACCATGTGGACAGTTAAAGCTTTTTCTGAAATTTACACCAGTCAAACAGATATATTAGATCTTATCAACCAAATTGCAGCTTTGGTACTCAACTCCTTCATGGTTAGATAGCATTTTGAAAAGTACACATATTTTAACATATCGGAATTCACATAAGTCTTAAGAGTTACGTTACTACTTAAGTGTCAAATTATGTATCAGACATCAAACAGAATAGTACATGTACTTTAAACCATACATTATAAATGTTAAATTACCACATATTCTGCCACCCCTTTCACCTTCTCCACGTGTTATTACGTTACAGACTTATACTACAATAGATTGAGTTAATTTTTTGCCTCAAACATCTACACACAATAGCCAATAATGACGAAGTTACATATCTGTACACACCCTTAGCCTAATAATTGGTTGCTGCACCTTTGGCAGCGATTACAGCTTCAAGGCGTCTTGGGAAAGAAGCTACGAGCTTGGCACACTTGTTTCTGGACATTTTTGCCCATTCCTCTTGGCATATCCTTGCAAGCGCCGTCAGGTTGGATGGGGAGCGTCGGTACACAGCCATTTTCAGCTCTTTCCACAGAAGTTCAATTGGATTCAGGTCTGGGCTCTGGCTGGGCCACTCAAGGACATGCACAGACTTTCTCCGAAGCCACTCCTTTGTTCTCTTGGCTGTGTGCTTCGGGTCGTTGTCATGTTGGAAGGTAAACCTTCGCCCCAGTCTGAGGTCCAGAGCGCTCTGGAGCAGGTTTTCTTCAAGGATCTCGGTGTACTTAGCTGCATTCATCTTTCCCTCTATCAGGACTAGTTGCTGCTGCTGAAAAACATCCCCACATCATGATGCTGCCACCGCCATGCTTCACTGTAGGGATGGTATTAGCCAGGTGATGAGCGGTGCCTGGTTTCCTCCAGACGTGACGCTTGGTATTCAGGCCAAAAAGTTCCATTTTGGTTTCATCAGACCAGAGAATCTTGATTCTCATGGTTTGAGAGTCCTCTAGGTGCCTTTTGGCAAACTCCAAGCGGGCTGTGATGTGCCTTTTACTAAGGAGGGGCTTCCGTCTGGCCACTCTACCATAAAGGCCTGATAGGTGGAGTGCTGCCTGGATGGTTGATCTTCTGAAAGGTTCTCCCATCTCCACAAGGATACGCTGGAGCTCTGTCAGAGTGACCCTCGGGTTCCTGCTCACCTCCCTGGCCAAGGCCCGTCTTCCCCGATTGCTCAGTTTGGCCGGGCGGCCAGGTCTAGGAAGATTCTTGGTGGTTCCAAACTTCTTCCATTTACGAATGATGGTGGCCACTGTGCTCTTTGGGACCTGTAAAGCTGCAGAGATTTTTCCGTACCCTTCTCCAGATCTATGCCTTGACAATCCTGTTTCTGAGGTCTGCAGATAATTCCTTTGACCCCATGGCTTGGAGTTTGCTCTGACATGCACTGTCAACTGTGGGACCTTATATAGGCAGGTGTTGGCAATCCCCAATCATGTCCAATCAATTGAATTTATCACAGGTGGACTCCAATTAAGTTGTAGAAACATCTCAAGTAGGATCAGTGGAAACAAAATGCACCTCAGCTCACTTTTGGGTGTCATATCAAAGGGTGTGCACACTTGTGTACATATATTTTACATTTTAATAAATTAGCACAAATGCCTAAAAACCTGTTTTCACTTTGTAATTATGGGCTATTTTGTGTAGAATTTTGAGACAGAAAATGAACTCAATCTATTGTAGAATATGTCTGTTTGTCGTTCACTTGATAAATGCTGGCAGTTTGCCTTGAATGTTATTGAAGTCGTTAACAGTTAAGGGCTCTGCATGCTTGTGCGAAACTTGTGCAACTTCTTCATGTTCGAGCAATGCAACAATGTTGCAAGCACTCTGCAATTTATACTTCTGCAAAAGCTACGCGCAGCCTATGCAACATTGTATCCCGTATGTAGCTAGCTCCCCCCTAGCAACGCAACTCATTTCAACGTAACTAATTTCCCTGCTCAACCAACCCATCGATAACATGCCGTCTTTATGTTTGTTTGTTGCTCGTGTTCTTGTATATAGTGTAATATAGTTATAGTTAGTTAAGCTAGTTAGTCAAGTTAGTTAAGTTAGTTAGTTAGTCAAGTCCATCCCAATACTCTCGCCGATCTCTTTCCATGAGTTCATGGTCATTTGACTGTCTTTGTAATCACTAGCTACAAGAATAGTCATAAATGTTTATATTTTCTCACTTCTTCTGATAATCGTTCTTGTAACTGGTTTATGATTTAACAAATGTAACTATCTATTTTTATATATCGATAACGTAAACGGCTTTATTTTATTTTGGATCTCGATCGCTAATTTTAGATATCGTTAGCAACCAGCAACACTTAGTAACCAATATTATATGACAGCCCCGCCTCCATTCGCTAACCAACCAATCAATGATGCGCAACATCTACGCGAACGGTTGCGTTGCAGTCGCTAGTTTGATTTTTGTGCTAGGTACGCAACATCCTCTGCAACCCCCTCTGCGAAGGTCGCAGATGTTGCGTTGATGTTGCAGAGCCCATGTTGTGTTGCTGTCGCGTTGTTGTCGATCGAGCATGCAGAGCCCTTAAGTCTGTAGTGATGGCCTCCATGTCCCTGCAGCTCTGGAGCACTGATGACACAAACTACGTCCTGGAATGGTACCCAACACTCATTATGGACATCTTGGGGCCAGGAGAGTGCATTTGAGTTCTTCGCTCTTCTCATGAACTTTACAAAGACATCATGTTGCTCCTCTGATCGCTCCACGATAGTGCCTATGTACCATTCATTGTCATAGATGCATGCAATGTACCTCCCTGGTTGGTACTCGGTCGGGTGAGTCAGAGTTGGAACATGAACAGAACTGGAACATGACAATGTTCGTACAATGGTACATGGTATGACAAAGATGTATGCATCCACTGGCAAAATGACTAAATTTACCCACACTGAAGGACGCAAAAAAAATAAATCACACCAAAAAAATGCTCTAAAAGAATTACAATGCTCAAACACGAGCCTGAGCATGTGAAAAAATGATAAGTTACAGTACACTATTAGGCTAATTATGGTCACATTTTTGTAAACCAGAGTGTGCCACTAATGCATGAGGTTTTAGTACATATGAGGGGATAATCGACTTGACATAATTTCTCAGTTGATTTACCCATAAAATTGTGCTTAGAAAACGTGACCAATTTAGAATAAACATGATTTATTATCATTAATGAGGTTTCCAAATTGTAAGATTGCAGCTTTTATTCAAATTAAAGCTGAGCTCTGCAGGCAGTGCATATAAAAGCATGATTGGCATGTTCACCTCACTGCAGAGATGAGCTGGACAGCTCTCGCTGGCCCTAGTCTAAACATAGAAAGAGCAGAAGCAGCAAGAGCAGCAGCCAGATGGCGTAATCCAATCAGAGCGGAGAAACTGCTCAGGATGTGGCAACAACGATTTTATGGGGTCACTGCAACAGAAGGGACTTTTCACTGTGATCTGAGGCAGAAAGAGCTTCACAGTCCTCCTTGCTCTGGAAAACTTGCCCGTCGCAATCGAATGGCACGGTCTCAAAAGTAGGTCACATTTTTGAAGCATGCATGTACTGAACTAATTACAGTCAAGCTATGGAAATAAAATATAATGTTGCCATCCATTACCACGTTAATAAAAGGTTGAGAAAAGGAACTCTTGTGAATACAACAGGTAGCCAAAAATGTACAAAAATTTTAACACTGTGCACATAAATGAATGAATCACATAAGTTACTTGTAATTGACAGTAAACATAGAAGCATCATCTCACACATGGGCCACTATTCTTATTCTACTGGTACGAGTGTGCTTTGTGTGTAAGATGTGCAGTGCTGTGCAACAACTAGCCTATATTTACAATTGATGCACATGAAATTTAAACCAGGACAGAATTCCGACAGGGCCATATTAACACTCAGCGAACAATAGGTTTTCACCCTCAAAGGCTGAACATAGCAAACTGACTTCTTTTCATACAGACGTCAGTGTCAGACTCTCAGAGCCACATTTTCAGGCAGGTAACAGACAGTCACTGCTAGTACAGTGCATCCGGAAAGTATTCACAGCGCTTCACTTTTTCCACATTTTGTTCTGTTACAGCCTTATTCCAAAATTGATTAAATTCATTTTTTCCCTCAAAATTCTACACACAACACCCCATAATGACAATGTGAAAAAAGTTTTTTTGAGATTTTTGCAAATTTATTAAAAATAAAAAACTAAAATTTCTCATTTACATAAGTATTCATAGCCTTTGCTTTAACGTATTTTTAAAGTATCATATTTCATATTTGGTCGCATATCCTTTACATGCTGTTACTTCCTGAAGTCTGTGACCATCAACATCAAAAAAACTGTTGATATCTTATTTTCAGGTACTGTTACAAGCGATACTATAATCTCTCTGCATTTGAATGGATCTCTATGGAAATTGGGGGGTGAGACTAGATTCAGCTGTAAATTACACTGGTACAGTATGGAACACATGGCTGGCTAAATGGCTGTAAGTTATCAAGGGTCTGAGCTATCAAACGAGCCCCAAACCATCACTCTGTTGCCAGATATGGAGTAGATGTGGATGGATCACTTTAAAGGTTGTTTCTCCTGACTTTTTTCCCCATAGAGTTCTATAGGAAAATGAGTCCGGAGAAATAACCCTTGCAGTGATCCATCCACATCTACTCCATATCTGGCAACAGAGTGATGGTTTGGGGCTCGTTTGATAGCTCAGACCCTTGATAACTTACAGCCATTTAGCCAGCCATGTGTTCCATACTGTACCAGTGTAATTTACAGCTGAATCTAGTCTCACCCCCCAATTTCCATAGAGATCCATTCAAATGCAGAGTTATAGTATCGCTTGTAACAGTACCTGAAAATAAGATATCGACAGTTTTTTTTGATGTTGATGGTCACAGACTTCAGGAAGTAACAGCATGTAAAGGATATGCGACCAAATATGAAATGTGATACTTTAAAAATACGTTAAAGCAAAGGCTATGAATACTTATGTAAATGAGAAATTTTATTTTTTTATTTTTAATAAATGTGCAAAAATCTCAAAAAAACTTTTTTCACATTGTCATTATGGGGTGTTGTGTGTAGAATTTTGAGGGAAAAAATGAATTTAATCAAGTTTGGAATAAGGCTGTAACAGAACAAAATGTGGAAAAAGTGAAGCGCTGTGAATACTTTCCGGATGCACTGTATATGCCAGGCAAGGCCTTTCCTGCCTTCCAGAAAGTACCTCCAGCTTTGCTTAAGATGCAATGACAATGGAAACAGAACCTCCCAACAAAATAATTTTTAAAGAATTAATCGAGTAAATACTAATTTAAGAATGATGTCAGAGGGTGTGGTTTTGAGGGTGTAGAGAGATGCTACAACTGCATTTGCATCAAGGTATGTACTTGCTTGCCTCACCTGGAGCAGGACTACTGAGTAATTAACTCTGATACAAGCTTACCTTCCCCAGTAAGAGGCCATTTGCATTCCAGTACCGCCTGTTTTAGAATTAAATCTAAAATGTACCATTACCTTCACAATTAAAGAAAGTATTTTTTAAGTGGTGCAGCCGCTTCTATACGTGACGTGTGTCCGTCCGTCCGTCCGTCCGTCCGTAGCATGAGATTTAAACCAATCAGGAGTCGCCTATACGTCACATGCCTGGCAATACAATAGTAGCTTGAGAAAAGCATGCCCAGCTTCAGACAGCTCTATCTCAAAAAATATACGTCACAGCTTAGATATTCACACCGTAGGAATCCTGGGAACCAGATGCACATCTGTATATAATATGTCTTGTGTAACTTAAAAACTGTAGTCGTGGTCACAAGTTAGAAAATGGGTTTGAAATTTAAATTACCAGCTGCCGCTAGAGAGTTGAGTTTTGAACATTCCATCATTTGTGTGAATGGGGAGCATGGTTTTCAAATAACACTGAATATTTTACAAACTAAAATGTCACAGCTTAGATTTATTATATTATGTTTGTGTACCTTAAAAACTGTAGTCGTCGTAACAAGTTAGAAAATGGGTTTGAAATTGAAATTACCAACTGCCGCTAGAGTGGAGTTTTGAACATTCCACCTGCTAGCAAGGTGAGTCGCCGTAGCAACCCCCCGAAGCAAAATCAATACAAAATCTACCACCAGTGTTCTGCTGGACCCAGTTATGGAACGGCCCAACAATCCATGCACCCTCTTGTTGAGTTTGGAATTCCATTGATATTGTTCAAGTAATAACTGTAATCTTTCCTGTTTGTTATCAGAGTACTAACTGTCATATTTCCTGTTTCTTCTGAAATACCAATGGCTGTCCTTTTATATCTTTCTATCTCTCTTTTACATGTTTGTTAAATGCAATGTCTGTAAGTATAGTAATTAATAAGCATAATGTAAAAATATCACCAAACCAGAGGCCATTGTTTTTGTACATGTAAACAACACACACAATTTCTATTGCATTTTTTAATATGATTGCTCAAAACCTGCACCGCTTACTTCACCACCTGGGTGTGATTTTTAATATACTGAATACAACTTAAGCTGTAATAAACAGTCAAGGTATATATTGAAAACCTGACCACTGGTTATCCATGGCAGCAATGAGACATTCTAAGTAGAGGACTGTCGCCTGGAACAGGCAGTGATAATTAAGACATTACTGCTATTACGTTACCTCTTTTGAAAAGAACTGGCCCAGCAATGCTTGTCCACAGCTCATTCACCTTAAAAAAAGGCTCATATTGACAGTTTTATCACTTTATCAATATCCTTGATGTGCAATAAACTTGACAAATACCTCTACACTGAAAACCAGCCATTAACTAACTTAACTAATTTGTTACAAACTAACGTACTGCAGTGTAAGCGATTTCATGTGACATGGCAACGCTACCTACCGAGCATGTCAACATATATGTTAAACTTTTGACTAGACTGCTTTGTAGCTAGCTAGTGAAACCGGTTAGCTAAGTTAGACTTCAGCTCCAGTGGAAAGCTCTCAACACGTTGCTTAGTGAAATGAAGTACCGGTAACCACGTTTGCTAGAAAGATCCCAATTAATTGATACGGGTAACGTTACTTTAACTTGCCAAACAATACTGCATGCACTTTATTTAAGAATTAAAGTAGCTAACTAGCAAGAAAACCACATTATTGATAGAAACGTCTAGAAAGTTAAGAGGACATAGTAAAAAAAACACCAACTCTTGTCCAGAAAATAAAAAGGAGTCCGAAGAAAATCAGGGTAACGTTAGGCTTCCATTACTACCCAGTTTGCTATTCGCTTTACCACCACGATAATACATAAACTAACGTTATATCTGCTATCTATAATAAAATAACAAGCTGATTTGTATATATCACTAACCCATGCAGCGCCCACAGTAGTAGTAGCTACCTAACGGTGGCTGTCGCTAAGTTTGAGAAGCAATTGAGATGTTAGTCCTCAAGCCATTACAGCGAGCCATGTTTGCCAGCTGGCTAGATTACGTTATCTAGCTAAATAACGGCGACTGTATCTCTTTGTAGGACAACCACTTTTATACTTAGCTATGACAGTTTTTTTCTTTCAGGAATGTGGGTTAATTGTCAGAATTAGTGTCAGATATACATTATCTCCAAAAAGTGTAAATGGCAGAATGGATCATGCCGAGTCTCTAGTGAAGTCAGCTTGCTAAATTAGGGTTAGCCAACTAGGCCTCGATAGCAGCCAACGACATAAGGCACAGAGCATGTAACGCTACTGAAGTGAGCAGTGGTAACTAGATCCGATTTTCACCATTTCCAACAGTAACGTTTCGGGTTCTATGCGACCTTACAACAATATATTGAGACTCATTACTAACCTCTCCATCTCCTCTTCACTCATTATTTCTGGCTCCAGGTCCATGGGCACATCGCAATCAACAGCCGCCATTTTACTGCCGGCCGGGGAGAGAAGAACGACACTTCCGGGACCATAGAGATTACAGTTCTCACCGCAAATGTTTTTTTTTATCATGTAGTATTAGAAGAGACCAAAAGAACTCTCTTTACACTCTTTGGTATTAGCTGCATAAAATATGTCAGACAGAGAGAGAGAGAGAGACTAAAAACCAACCTACATGAAGTGGGGGCACAACTTAACAGAATTTTGAATCTATCAACAGGGGATACATGTATTACATCTCTGTTGGAGTATTTACATTCAACAGGCTTAATAAATAGAATTTGAGTTTTTATTATTAATATATATTTTAATTTTATTAGTAGTATTATTATTATTAAGCAAGGGTATTATTAATTCCCAGTCCACACCCCCAGACCAGTGGGTGGCGGTAAATGCACCACTAAAGTTGTTTAGCAACTGCCAAAAAATAAAAAGAAATGTTTATTTATTTTATTTTATTTTATTTATTTATTTATTTTTTACCACAAACGGTCTATGCTGCAAACAAAGTTCAAACCACACAGACACACCGCAGAATGTCCCATTGTCCCTCGCCTCTTAGAACTGGTTTTTCCCATAGACTGTATAATAATAGGGTTTTTCCGCATGAACGCACGACACAGGACCTTCGATTTCGATAATACAAATGCATTGGAATCTACACGCCTGGTGATGGCTCTGGCTAGATAGTCACTATTAGGAAAAAGGCACGTAGAAAACATCAGTTAGTAACTTAGCGTAATGTAGAATTGTGCAGAAAGCACACACTGTCAAGTTAGCACCCTTTCTAAAATAAGATTTTCGGGTCGACTGAATATTCGGAACATCACAAACGTAGCAAAAGTCCGAATGCAATCCGGTTCATTAACGACCTCCTGACAACAGGGGTCGTGATACGATCCACCTTTCTTCACCCCCTCGCGACAGTTAAGCACATATATATATATACATCTATGGTTATTCACGTCAATGACAGTTTATGCACAGTTCTGTGGTTTATGCCAACAACAGTAAACAGGAAGTTCTGTAGGTGAGCCCAGAACTATAGTTCTGTGGTGGTGAGTGTTTGCTGAAATCAGTTATCATTTGTAAATGACTGTATATATACTGTATATATACTGTATATATGATTACGATTAGTTTAACTGACATATATTTTATTTTAAATGTTAGGTAGCTCAATGAATTAACCTAAATAATTCGTTAGCGAATCCATGTTTTCGCATGAAACTAACTTAGCTAGCTACAGATGTCAGGCCCGCTGTTGCATATTTAGATAATGTTATCTAGCTCGTCTCATATAACGACGTAATGGTTAGATGCAACAGTCGGTGTGTAATGCTATTGGTTTTAATATGACACATATACGAATGACAACGAGGTACTAGCTAAAAGAAAGCTCTTAGCCAACGTTAGATGTTTGTAATATGTCGTAATAGTGAACTATTGTTGCTAACGTTATCTCCAACAAAAAAAAAAAAGGCTGGCTGAGATTCGTTTATAGCAAGTACTATACATTTCGTCGTTAATAATGATAGCATGGCTTAATACTAATATACTAAACATCGCAAGCTAGTTGTATTGAACGTTACTTCAATTAGCATGCCACTGAAGCATCCATCTTAATGGACAGTGCTGTATTGGTATTTCTGTATCATTCAGTTTCAGTGTGAAGTTGGATGTGAGCTGCGGAGAATCAGACAGGGATCATAATGGGGAAAAGCTGTAAGGTGGTGGTATGCGGACTGGCAGCCGTGGGTAAAACTGCTGTCCTGGAACAATTGCTTTATGCCAATCACGTTGTGGGTATGTATGTGCTCTGCTCTCTACCACAGATACCTCAGTAATACTAAATTCTTCTTATGTAGTTTTTTAATCCCATAGTTGTCACCTTGAATTTTCGAATAACATTGTAGTGCTCCTAAAGTCTTTAAAAAGGTGCCATGTAAAAAGCTGGATGAGAATAGTGTAGTGTTCAAGCATAGCTTAAGGGCCCATCAATAGTAAGGAAATGCATGCAAATTTCCCATAGACTTCAATGCATTGTATCGTGGTTGGAGGTAATCCCCCCCCCCCCCCCCCCCCCCCCCCAATCATATTTCATTATATCATTTTCATAATTGAAATTGCATAATTCTGTCTATTTTGAATGCAATTTACATGCAAGAAATTACATGTACTGTATACATGTACAGATGATTAAAACATGTTTTTTTTAACGTAATATCAATTTCGATCTTTATTTCTCGATCATTTAATGTTACCAGAACAACCTCCAGATGACTAATTTAAACAAACATTTATTGCAAATGACTACATGTACAAGACTCATATATGTATCATTGTCATATTCAATCAAGACAATACAATCTACACAACCACTGATTCATTGGTTGTTTCATTGGTTTCTTGAAAACACGTCTCTAAAATATCTCTGTATTTCCATTTTAATGTGTAATGTTTAATGTTTAGTGTTCAGATATGAAGGACCTATGTAGCTTACATTATAATGTAAATGCTAATCGCAATGGAAGTGAATGACTGGGTGTTTCTACAGGTTCAGAGCCCATGGAAACTTTGGAGGACATCTATATTGGGGTCCATTGAGACAGACCGGGGTGTGCGGGAGCAAGTGCGCTTTTATGACACACGAGGGCTGAGAGATGGCCTGGAATTCCCACGCCACTACTACTCCTTTGCTGACGGCTTTGTACTAGTATATAGTATAGACAATAAGGAGTCCTTTAAACGAATGGAAGCGCTGAAGAAAGACATTGACCGTTACCGTGATAAGAAAGAGGTGAGTATGGTCCTACACATTAAAGCATTTTCTGGTTTTTCATTGGTGCGTTTTTCTCTCATCAGTGAAAAGAGAAAATCAGTGCACCTGTTTTGCCATTTTCTTGTTCCTCAATTAAAAATGTGTGCTCAAGTTAGTACTGTGTCACTGAAGCTAGTGTACCATGAGCACTGTAGCTGAAGCCTACAAGGTCATCTGATGCACTGAACTGTGAGCCAGTTAATATTTTACATCCAACAGGCTACAACACACTATATGAGAGAACTGCTGGCAATTGGACGAGAGGTGTATCTCTCACTAATGACAACTGGTAGCCTTTAGGCTGGAGTTGTAAGGAGTCATTCCTGGTCATAGTTGCATAGTGAAATAGCGTAGCTTGCAGCTATGACTACAGCTCTAGGGATTTTAATGGCTTGGTGAACTGACAAATTGACGACCCTGCTGTGGACAGGTCACCATCGTGGTGCTGGGGAACAAGGGCGACCTGCAGGACCAGAGGAGGGTGGACTCGGAGGTGGCGCAGCACTGGGCCAAGACGGAGAAGGTGCGCCTGTGGGAGGTGTCAGTGGCTGACCGGCGCACACTAATTGAGCCCTTTGTCTACCTGGCTAGCAAGATGACCCAGCCACAGAGCAAGTCCACATTCCCGTTGAGCCGCAACAAGAACAAGGGTGGTGGCTCTCTGGACAGTTGAGAACCAGCAGGAGTGGGAATGATGAGAAAGCCCTCAGCTACTATCCAACCAACAGGCAGACACACACATGCATAAATACTCAGGAGGCTTATTGTCTGACAGACACATCAGAAACAAGGGACAATCAGAGGATCAAAGCAGAGTGTAGCTGTTTAAATAATGAAAATATGGAGGTATGTGATCATATGGAACTAGTGAGATATACCTTTCTGCATGTGGGAGTAGTAAATTGGACTTGACCACAACAGAAATTGGGAACATTAATCTAGAAATGTTCTTAGTTGTAAGACAGGATAACACAGCTATGTGTTTATTAGCACTTCAATCTCTTTCAAAGGGTTCAGTGCAGGTGATTTTGCCTCCCACAGTAGCTTACTGTTCAATTTAAGGTTCAGATGGGGCTTTAAGTATGTTGTTAAAAAAAAAAAAAAAATGCATTCCTTCAAAGCATGTCTCAATAGTATTTAGGATTGAACAAGTTGTAAATTACAAGACAATGTACACCGACTGAATGTGGACCAATAATTTCAGTGCCTGCTCAGAGCTATTTACCTGTGCAGGTCCATTATTATTATTTTTTAAATATTAATTTTCCCTGATGGCACTTGCTAAATTATGGCTGTGTACTACAGGTTGACCAGACAATGGGGCCGTGGCTGTTGCATTATTTAACTAATGGTTTGTGGGTAAATGCTATTACTATTGCCTATAGTATCAGGTCACTCTGGCTGACTGTCATTGGCGTTTGAACTAGTTTTTAAAAAATCCTGTATTTTCCTTCATATCAACTTCCTGAATACATAGGGTCTCGTTTTATGCGACGTCTCAACAGAATACACTGGTGTAATAAGAACACTTGCACTGTTAATTGCAGTGAGTCATGCAGGGATGTTTTATGCATTATATCATAAATCATCTACTCTTTCAATATGAAAGATATTGTTTATGTTACAAAAAGTAGATCCTGTTTGCTTATGTTTATGTAACAAAAAGTAGATACTGTTCGCTAGTGGAAAGCCATTCCAACGTACTCTGTATCCTTATGTGAAGTAAATGACCATTTTCATTCTTTATATGCTTCCAATTTGTAAAGCGTGACCACTTTATCATTGTAAATATTTCAGCTTGTGGTATAGGCCTAATTCATTAGACAGGCATTTCCTACATTCCGATTAGCCTTGATCCTGGGCTAAATCACACATTCCGACAGTCACTTAATCCAAATAGTGATTTTGTTTTTTTATTAGGGCTAGTCAAATTTGTTGAACTCATAAACATACTATACTATGATCCACTGTGTCCCATTGTTTCAATGGCAATGTGTCCTGAACACTTGAACATTCAATTCACAGAAATTATTGAACATAGCTCATTTTTGGCTATAAAGAAAACAATGTAATGAGTGACATTTGGTAGACGCTCTTATCCAGAGTGACTGACAGTCCAAACAAAGTTCAAGGATCAAAGAATGTATAGTCCCAAGAGAGACAGCAGGCGCAAGAAGTGCAGAGTCGATTGACAACTTGTCAACTACCCTATCAAACAAAGTTAAACAAGAATAAAGCTACCTGAACGAGCATTATATACTGTATGATGAACTAGCAGAGAACCACGGCTCTGAAACTAATAGAGGTTACACCATATCAGGTGTTTCGGTTTGGTAAGCATGCGAGAGAGGGGTGGGGTGGATGAGCTGAGATAGTCTAAGGAGGTGGGATGTTAGTCTGCATCAAAGAAGATAGCCAACATCTCTGCTGTTCTGAACCCTGAGAAGCTATATTCAACAACAAAGAGGGGCAAGGACAGACCGTAGACTTGACCAGAAAGTGCAGCCTAGAAGAAGGGGACAAGCCAGACATTTCCAGGTTGAAGAAAGGAGGGGTCTGGAACATGTGTATGGTCTGATGATCTTCTAAATGTATGAAGGGACAGTCCCCTTGCTAGCCTGGTAGGCTAGCACCGAGGTTTTAAATTTGATTTCAGTGGTGACAGGTATATTGTAGTGTATGAAAGTAAAATGTTTTTTACAACATATACAACTACTTTTATTTAACTCTTTTTCATCATGTTGCAATGTGAAACTAGTTAGATCTATTCAGTAATTAATATAAAAAGTTCAGTACTATAATTCAGAAAGTTGAAAATAATCTATAATGTTGCTAAACCCCAATCATAGTCTATGTTTGTAAATATATTGATTGCCATTTTTATAGAGTTTAATTTGCTTTATGAAAAATATACCAAAACCAAATATTAAAAAATGTAGTGTAAAAGGAAGTGTACAGTTTCACACTGCTAGATTGCAATTCAGAGATGATCTGCCTCCATTGTTGATAAATCTTTGTGCCCACAGTAAGTCTGCTATCAGGCAGAAACAGCTTATCTTAAACTTCCAACAGATAAAAGGATGCATATTTAAACAGGCATGGAACATCCCTTGGGAAGAATTATGCTTCTCTGAAATTGTCGGCTAGCCTATAGCATTCTCATTAATGCAAAAATATGTAAATAGACATACTTTTCTGGATGACTCTGTCATAAGATTCTGTTGCAAAATGTCAGTGTGGAGTCTGTTGGCCCTGCCTGATATTGTCACACACTGATAAGAACCTTTTCAATCTACTTTCTGTGCCAGTGGCTGATTTAGATTTGCGAGGAAAGTGCAATTACCTCTGATGACCAGCAGAGGTCAGTAACATGTTTTACACAATACACATTTCAAGAACAGTTCTCTGATTCTGTGGATCTGTAACCTTTGAAGCAGGATGTGAAATTTGACTGGTAATGTATTTCTGTTGGTAGAAAGTGCACCAAGAAGCCCAAGGGAAAGAGGGCTCTAAGCAGAGATGGATGGGGCCTACTCCCCTGGCCTGCTCTCACTTTGGCTTAAAAAAAGCATTTTAAACAAATTGAGAAACGTTCTAACCAGAAACTATCCATGGAACAAATCTGGTCCTAAAAATCCCACAAAGACCTCTGGTTTTAACATGATGTGTAGTGATATACCATGACATGCTTTTTAAATTTTATATCATGTGATGTAGGGCTGGGGATGTCCTCTGCATCACGGGGTGAACAGACAGAAAAGAACACAAAAGGGTGATTAAAGTTGCTTTAATTAAATGAAAACTCACCAAACTGAAACAAAGGACACAGCACAAAAGCCAAAACCTCTCTCTTCTTGGAGGTTAAATCAGACAAGTCTCCCTATTTTTCCTGGGAACCAGGCCCTTTTTAAAGGCAGGCCGATCATGGCCACTGCGGTGGTACAATGGTAAGAGCGCCGACCTTCAGTCGGTGCAGTTGTGCCCAGAGGATGCTCATGCCCCGGTCACGCCAGATCCGAGCACGGCCAGCGCCCTGTCGGAGCGGCAATCAGCGGCTGCCTCCGGGTGGGGGGAGGGGCCCGGAGAGAATCGCCGCGCGCATAGCGGCCCTGGGCGAGCTGGAATCACGGCCAGGAGCCCCAGGAGGAGCCGCGCCCCGAAGAGGATGTGGCGCACCCCGTCCCACCGCCGGCCGACGGGGCTGTGCAGCAGCGACCCCCCAGCGGTTGCTACACGGGGGGAATTGAATTAGAATAGGGGTTCAATTGGCTACTAAATTTGGAGAAAAAAGAAAAAAAAAAAAGAAAAGGCAGGCCGATCATCCTGATGGTGCCCAGCTGCGCTAATTTCAACAGGCAGCAGCTGGTTTCTCTGCCTAGGTGTCATGAGGGTGCTGTCCAACAGAGAGCAGCACCCCAACTCCCTCCCTGCCACCACAATTATTTAACTTGATTTACCTTTTCCCATTTATTTTAGTCACAACAGTGATTTTGAGATGTTTTTTTCCAGTTGCGTAGCCTTGTGTAGCCTATCTAGTTGGCCTGACAATGTCCTTGCCCTTTATCTACAACTAGATAATTTTCATTAGCATGAATTTAAGAGATTTCAAAATTTAGATTCCCAATGTGTGACATGTCTCACAGGCAGTTATAGGTTATAAAGTAATCACTACATCCTTTTGCAAACACTTTAAAATCTCCTCAATCCCTTTTGTCAGTTCCTTGCAAGTTAATGAACTTGGATACAATGACATACAATGGGAATCTACAGTACATTCAAAAGAGCTGAAATAGCAGCTATGTGCAAAACCGGTGAAAACTTCAAGCATACTAATTTGCATAATCTACAGTCAGATGCCACCAAACATTCAGTAATTAGAAAATAGTTTTAATTCTAAAATGTAAAAAAACTTTCAGTAGATCAGCTTGTCCTTCCTCCTACCTCCTACCTCTCACTCCACCTGGCAGCAGTAAAAAAAAAACATCCATGTGCAACTGATTGTCTGGTTGACATAACAAGTGAGGCGTGATTAAATCACTGCACTTTTCAACACTAAAAGCAATTTGGAAACACCCATCTTAGTGGGTGCTTTGGACACAAGTAAAAGTGCCAAGGTAATTTCACTGTAAATCTGTGAAAGAAACATAGTATAACATGGCGCTAATTGGAGATCAGAATGCAGAAGTCCACTCAAAAATGCCCCATTTATGGGCGAGACGGGCGGCCAGCTTTGAAGCCATATATGACCCCTGCTGGTCGATCAGGCGCCCCTGTATGGCCTTAAAGCTGCATATGAATGGTATTCCTCTAACTCCACTCTATGTGAGCTTACTAGTAGCCTGTGGGGTGAAAAGAAGCAGACTGGCGCCACCACGTTGTTGGGAGGGGAATCGCGGATGTCTGAAACTCGTCCGAATTAGCAGTAGGGCTTGTGCATGAACGCAGCTGTGGTTGCAGATATCTGGCCATTACAAATTAGGGTGAGAATTGGACATGCTCAGCCCCACATTGGGCGCCAAAAATAAGCTGCAGGGAGGTGGACCTGCTCTCTCCTTGACTCTGGTGCTTGTAACAGACACACCAGGGTGATATTGATGTAAATGGGCCGTCATGTTCAACGGGTTATCCACCACCTTTTCCCCATCACTACTGTTGTTAATGCTAAATCCATAATGCTTATACTTAAACACTATCAGAGGATCCTCTAACTGTGGTTTTTCTTGAGCACTTGCACGGCTATTGCACAAAATCAAAAAAGCCATGCCTCATTTTTCCACCTGAAATATCTCTCTTAAACCTCACAAATGATCTCTTGTTAAATGCTGATAGAGGCCACTACTCAGTATTAGTTTTCTTAAATCGCAGTGTGGCCTTCGACACTGTGGAACATGGTCTGCTAATTAACTGTGTGCAGGAATGGATAGGTCAGTATAAATAGGTCAGCACTTGACTAGTTTAGCCCTTATCTCTTGAATGGGTCCTTTTTCGTGACCATTCTGCATCCCAGATTTTGTGTGGTATTCCCAGAGTGTCTATTCTGGGCCCAATCCTTTTCAGTGTATACATGCTCATCCTAGGTCACATAATTCAGAAACATGATGTTTCCTTTTATTTTTATAATGACAATACTCAACTGTATCTGCATGTGAAACCAAATAATTCCACTAGAGTGTTGCTACCCTTAATCAGTGCCTTATGGACATCAAGGTCTGGAAGTCTCAAAACGTTTTACAACTAAATGATAAATCGGAAGTGGTTGTGATTGGTCCATGCAACTCCATTAACCTGATCCATAACAAGTTAGGTAACCTGTCCGCTAATGTGAAACCTCTTGCCGGGAATCTAGGTGTATTTGATTCAGAAGTGGTCATCCAGTCTTGTTTCCTTCAGCTGAGAAATTTCCTCAGCTACAGTTATGCTACAGAATGCTATTGCTAGGCTCCTAACTAGCACAAAAAGAGATGTTCTCATCACCCCTGTTTAGCCTCTTTACGCTGGTTGCCAGTAAGGTATAGAATCGATATTCTAGATTTTACTGATCACTTTCAAGGCCCTGCATTGCTTAGCCCCTACTTATATGCCTGATCTTTTATCCCTTTATGAACCAGTGCATAGTCAGGTAAGATCCTCGGGTAAGAACCTTCTGGCCATTACAAAGTATAGAATGAAGATGAAGGATGACCAGGCTTTTGCTATTAGGGCACCTTGACTCTGGAATGCCATGCCCGAGAAGCTCAGGCTAGCTAGTTCAGTGACTTATTTTGTAAATCACTTCTTAAAACACATTTTTAGGCAGGATTTTCATTGAATGTTCTTATTTCTTTTCAGATTTTCTATGCAATTTATATTTATTCATCTTTCTCCTATTTTTTCTTTTCCTTTTATACTTTGATATACATATGTATATTGTGTATTGTGTATTTTTTGTTCTCGGGTTTGTGCTCTGTATAATTGCTTAATTTACCCTACTCTTTGTGAAGCATTTTGTAAACATTTTTAGAAGAAAAGTGCTATGTAAATACAATTATTGTTATTATTAGTATTATTATTATTACTATTATTATAATATTGCAAACTAACCGACTGACTGGCACCTGAGCTGTAAGCTGGACTTGCCGCAACTTCACCTGTGCAAATAAATCGCAAATAGTTTTTGATTTAAATGGAAGCAGCACAAGTTAACTGATCTTTATATTCCTTATATTTGGTGTTGTATGACATCAAATAAAAATGGCCAATATATCAGTACATGACAATTTGCCTAAAAAAGTAGTGAGTGCCTTTTTCGAAAACATAGTGAGACATAAAAGAAGTTAATACGGCAAACTTAATACGGCAAACAGAACCGTGGGTGCTGAACCAAACGGTTAATTTTTTTTACATGAACCAATAATATTTATAATAGGTTGATGTCATTGTAGGTGGCTATTTTAGGCATGCTGTTTGACATGCCATGACATTCATTAGACACTGTAGTGACTGGTCCAGTACTGTTCATGGTACACCGAGAGATGTGCAGAGTGACTATGGATATAATTAGTTGTGTGATGAAAATGGATGAATATCCTATTTTGTTTTTTAGATGTGAGGTCAACTCACATACAATGCATAAGGTTGCTCTGCAAGGTCTGATTCAGCCCCATATTATGGCCTTAAACATAAAATATATAATACTGTACTAGTGGTGGTGGTGGTGGCTGTTATTTTTGTTATGTAAAAACAAATAAAAATACAACTATCATGTTAGCAATTAAACATTTCTGTGTAATAAGTAAAAGAGCAATAATTTAAACAAAGTGTTATTTCACAACAATTATAGAACAAATGCACTGACAAGCAATAAAATGAAGCATTAGCATCATGAAAAGCAGATTTGATGACATTCAGAAGCTTCACTGAATGTGATATTTGTGTAGCGGAGAAGCATGGTCAGATAGCTTTGTTCTCATGTTGACATGGCAGTTCAGAGACAGATACGGAAAAACAACTAAATTCAGAGGTAAATCCAGGTTCAGAAAGTAAAACTCCTCCCCAGTATTCTGTTCCAATTACCTGGGTTTGCTAATTAGCAGGATGCAAGAGGTTTCACTAATTGGTGAAATCAGCTGGTTGAGTTCATGGGTGGAAAAAATGGCAGGAGTTTTACTTTCTGACCCCTGGACTGGAGTTTCCACCTCTGACTAAATGGAGGTGCAAAGACAATGGAAATATAGTCTACCATAGGAGCTGATCTCAGTAGACAAGGGAGAGCATTGAAATGGTGAAGTTGCATTGCTTATATTGAGGAGTAAAATGGTAAACATAGAAATAGGTTTCTAGGGGGGTCAGAGCAGCAACAGGCAGCCAGACAGAGGCACTTGGACAACATTGCTGATGCAGTAAGAAGAGAATACAAGTCTGTTAGAAGAAATCTGTATTATCCGTCAATTATGTAGATTGCAAGAAAATATATATATAGGAGATGCTATAATCAACAGGAGAGATGACCTGCTTCTAGCCCTCCATGAAGTACAGAGGATGTATGTCCTTTCACTGGACAATGATTTACTTGACTCAGCGGTTTCACTGGAACCATTTCCCAGTTGTTATAAAGCGAAAATTTTATTTATTTTTATTTTTATCACTTTATATTGCTGCATCTGAAGGAAAAGGGTGCTCCTTTATTTCACTTGGAGTGGCAAGGACAAAATGTTAAATTCTCATATGCTAGCCAAGATATATTTTATGTCAGCCTGGCAGTTGCCGTGGTGACCTCCTAATCCAAGGCATTCTCTCCCAGCAGTAGTTTGTCAGAAGCTTTTCTGTTCATCATTTGGTTTGAGCTGAGTGAATGTTTTTCTGTGCTATGCTGTATTCCCTGCACTGGAGCTCTAGGGTGGAGGGTTCATGAACATGCCCAGCTCATAAGGCCACAGTTCCCAAACCTGTCTGATTAAGCTGTGCTACCATGTCTCTCTCAGATTCTACCGAGAAATGTGCAGTCATGCCAGCATATATGACATATTTATACCTGGTTGTATTGTTTTTTGCAGATTAAATACAGTTTTCCAGTGTATAGAACTGCACAAATGGACAATCGTTGGTTAAACAAAGTATTCAGCTTGATCCTTTCCTCATCTAATGAGTTCCCTGCGCAAACCATCCCAGTGTTAGTTTATATCTGAACAAAAAAGTTTTCAACATAAAAAAGCCAGGTTACTCACGCATAACCTACAGAGTGCTGTCTATATGTCCTTAATTCCAACTTGCAAAAACTAGGCCTGCCTTTAAAAGTATTGATATCAAAATGTGGCCAAGTTACAACTAACAATATTGCCTATCGTAGCTCACACTAAATAAACTAGCTCTATCCCTTTCCTAAATTATTTAATGCAACTTGGCCCTGTGTTTCTTCATCTTAGCATGTGAAGAGATTGTGCCTCATGGAACAACATATGATTTCAATGAATGTTTTTAACAATTGAATAATAATTACACTCCAGAAAGGATATGGTTATACTTTGTTGGCAAGTTTACTTTAGAAAATATACAGGTTTTAAAATGTTCACTGCTGCTACAGATTTCTTTACAATTAACAAACAGACATTTATATCAAGAAACATCATGTACAATAGAGAAAGGGGGGATGAATAAATAAATGCAGATAAAAATGAGTAATATTTTTACTGAGAAAATAGCGTACATATAGCATTTTTACAAACGTATCCAGACGTGTGTGGGTCAGATGGCAAATAAGTAATAGTACTAATTTTCTTAACATAACAATAGTTATGAACACAAGGATGTCTATGCTCTGTAGGACCACACAGGTTTTGATAAAAATCCAAATATTCCAAATAAATAAATAAATAAATATATAATAATAATAATAATACATTTTATTCATTCTGTGTTTTTCATAGACCCAAAGCAGTAGATGCAGACAATTGTTCAAACATGCCCTATAGTGAACCCCACATCTGAAGTATTTCCATTATAAATTATTCTCATTTCGCAGTTTGATGTGGCACATACAGTTTCATTGACCACATTTTTTTGAGATGGTAAGATGAAAAAACATAGGGTTGCATTAAAGGTATACTATGTAGTTTCATTGTAAACAACTCGTTCTTTGTTTACATTCTAATTTTCTCTCCGAAAAACATTGTATGTGTCCTTGTGGTCTAATAAACATGTTGAAAGTATTTCCTACCTCATAAGTTGTTCGCAAAGTGTTTTTTTGTTAATGTTTTGAATGCTACACTGTTGACATCCCGCCGCCATTTTTAAAGCCAGAGACAGCTAAAATTGTGTAGACGTCATGAATGGGCGGTTCCTGCCCATTTGATTGACATGGCCAGGTCATGTGGGCAGGCTTCCCAGTAAACTCTTATTTTATAGGCTACTTACAGTTACATACGCGTCGTCAGTACAGTTTAGACATTTACTCATTAGCAAGATGTTTTCAGCCCAAGAGGTAACAATATCATTATAAAAATAGCAACCATACACCTAGCTAAGGCTATCTAGTGTCGCGATGTTTGTTTGTTGACAATAGTCTATTTATCATGTTGTTTGACCAAACCTTGATCATGTAAATGGAGACTACGTTACATGCTCAAAGCATATAAGTTATTAATCTTAGCTATTGCTCTGTAAATTTGACCACTGTTCATTTTCATAAAATAATTCAAAATCATAATTTTGTAGTTCTACTCGGTTCATTCTGTGGCTATCAACATTCAGTGGTCGCGGCCCCAGCTATAGTAAGGGTGAAGGGCAGTCGTGTTCGTGCCCAGTCCCGGTTCCTGTTGGATGCCACGCTCTGCTGGAACCGCCAAACTCTCCCGTTGTTCGCCCTGGTTGATTCTGGGGCAGACTCTAATTTTATTGATGCCACACTTGTCCGCCAAGCAGGCATTTCTACCCAACCTCTCTCGGATCCCCTCAATGCCTACTCTCTGGACGGGAAGCTCATCGCCCGAGTCACCCATTCGACCAAGCCCCTACTGCTCATCCTGTCTGGCAATCACCGCAAAACGATCCAGTATCACGTAATCTCCTCCACTCAATCACCCCTGGTCAACCATGGCTGAGACATCACAACCCTCATCTCAATTGGGTCACTAACAAAGTCCAGAGTTGGAGCTCCTACTGTCACTCCACCTGCCTACAATCTGCCCAGCCTCCGTCAGAGGGTTCTAACCCTTCTTCCAAACCACAACCTTCTAACCTGTCCTCAGTTCCATCTGCTTATCATGACCTAGCTGAAGTGTTTAATAAATTTCTTGCTCTATCATTACCCCCTCATAGACCGTATGATTGCTGCATTAACCTGCTTCCAGGAGCCTCTCTGCCGTCCAGTCGCCTGTACAACCTGTCCCGTCCAGAGAGAACAGCCATGGAGACTTACATTCATGACTCACTCACAGTAGGTATCATTCATCCGTCCTCCTCCCCAGTCGGGGTCGGGTTTTTTTTCTGTGTCCAAAAAGGATGGGACCTTACGTCCTTGCATTGATTACCGTGGCTTAAATGCCATCACCATCAGGAATAAATAGCCTCTGCCACTGATTAACTCTGTTTTTGAACCCCTCCGTGGAGCCACAGTTTTTTCTAAACTGGACCTCAGAAACGCCTACCACCTGGTCCGTATCCGGGAGGGGAACGAATGGAAAACCGCAGTTAAGCTCGCCCTGGAGGAGTGGAGGCATTGGCTGGAGGGGGCGGAGCAACTGTTCATAGTCTGGACTAACTATAAAAACCCTGCCTATATTCAGTCCGCTAAACGTTTAAACTCCAGTCAGGCCCGTTAGGCACTCTACTTTGGGATCCCCTCTGCTGTCGTCTCCGATCACGGCCCCCAGTTCTCCTCCCCTGTGTGGAAGGAGTTCTGCCAGTCCCTAGGGGCCTCCGTCAGCCTATCCTCTGGCTACCACCCCCAAACCAACGGCCAGACTGAGAGGGCTAACCAGGACCTGGGAGTAGCCTTGCGCTGTGTGACGTCCCGGAACCCCTCCTCCTGGAGCAAGCTGCTTCCTTGGGTTGAATACGCCCACAACTCGTTAACCAGCTCTGCCACTGGGTTGTCCCCATTTGAGTGTTCCCTGGGGTACCAGTCACCCCTGTTTCCGGCCCAGGAGGATGAGGCTTCCGTTCCATCTGTACAGGCCCATCTCCAACAATGCAAAATGGTATGGAACGACACTCACGCCGCACTCCTTCGTTCCAACGCCCACACCCAGCGCTTGGCGGACCGCCACCGTACCGTGGCCCCCCAATACACACCAGGACAGCAGGTCTGGCTCTCCACCTCCACCATTCCCAACCCCGGTTCATCGGCCCCTACACTATTGATTCAGTCATCAATCCCTCTGCTATCAAACTTAAGCTCCCCCCAACCCTCAAGATCCACCCCATGTTCGACGTCTCTCAAATAAAGCCCATCTCCTCCAGCCCACTTAGCCCTCCAGCTGATCCCCCTCTGCCTACACGGTTCACCATATACTGGACATCCCCTGCAGAGGACGCGGGTTCCAGTACCTGGTGGACTGGGAGGGTTACGGCCCCGAGGTGAGGAGCTGAATTTCTCACCAGCTCACCCTGGACCCCTTCCTCATCCGGGACGTACACCGGCACATCCAGACAAGATAAAGCCCGGTGGTATGCCAGGAGGTGCCCGTTGGGGGGGGGGGGGGGGGGGGGGGTGTACTGTAACATCCACCGTTTCCCTCCAGTCCACCTCACTTTCGTTTCCTTTGTATTCCCATTCCTTATGTTTCATGTCATGTTTTTCAGTTCATCCTGTTCGTCTCTGTACTGTGTTTGTTGCAGGCTGGGCGTGGTTCCTTTTAGTTCCTTGTTTCTCCCCTTGATTTGTTAGCCTATCACTTTCCTACTCTCTCACATTCCTCACTCCTTTCAGTTGTCCAATTAGTTCCTTCACCTGTTCCCTTCACTATTTAGTTTCCCCTCTCATGCCATTTCGTTGCCAGTTCATTTTCTCTGCTCCGTTTGAGATCTCTCCCGGCCATTCTAATTATTATTCCTGTTTGTCTTGTAACCTGTTTTGCTCTGTTCCTTCATCCAGCCCGTCCAGCCTGCTTCCTGCCTGCCCCTACCAGCCCTGACTCCTTTCCTGCCTCGCTTTAGTTCGCCAACCCCCTATCCTGCTTTCCTCCCTTTATTCGCCCTTTGCCTGCATTCGCTTGCCTTGCCTCTAATAAATATTCTCACTTGTGGAGTACTTGAGATATACGTTATGGTTTTGATAAAGCAGGCAAGTTATTGAAGAAACGTGTCTGTCTAATCCTATTACTTTGTTGCAATATAGGCAACCTCAATGTAGTGTTCTTTGTTGTGCTGAAGCGATACATTGTATTCAGTTTTGAAATCTTTCTGCTCCCTGGCACTTAGGCCTACAGTGCAGCCCATAGCATAGGCCTACCGTAGACTAATTGGCTATCTTTATTTTTTTGATGACGTCATACAAAACTGCCCCTCCAGAAATGTCATGCTAAAATCACCACTGGATTCTGTGATGTGTCCAAATTAGTTTGAAATGTTTTTATTGGTCGATAAGCTTGGGATAGCAGGTATGCGATGTTGTTATCCAATGAAGAATAGAAGAAGAAGAAGCAGAAACAAAAGAAGCAGAAGAGGATGGAGAAAAACCGGCAAAATAAACCAACTTTGGGGCTTTATTGTGTGGATGTGTGAAGTTGTATCTGAATGCTGTGTGGTTACATGAGGTCAGAACATACAGAAGTTAATGTTATTTAGGGCTGAGAGTTTGTGGTCATTGTGGTTACTTCTGTAGGAAACCCTGAAAAGTGCCAAACTTTCTGTGCTGTATAGGTTTAGGGCATGCCCCGCCAAGCCGTAACTTGGTGGATGGCATACCTGCCATCCCAATCCTGATAGTGTGACCGTGAACACATTTGATAAAAAGTGCGAGAGGAACTTCTGGTTTTTGCTGTTGTCGCAAAATTGAGAAGGAATAACGTATTTTGCAGGAGAAGGAAACATTCAAATAATGGACCATTTAGAGGGGAGAAAAAAGATGCCTGTGATGGCTGAAACTCCGGTGTTTAGCAGCACAGGTGCTGACCGGTGCTGACACATCGATCAACAGATCCACAGGGGGTGTCTGGCTGATAAAACTCTTCTTATGATTAATGACCCTCAGACTCTGGGCCAGGAGGTCATCTGCTGTCCAGTGTATGACTATGGCTGTGGTGCTAAGTGACTGTCTTTTAAAAACCACATCACATATATTCTCGCAAAAATCAATGCATCCTTGTGAGCGCTATTAGATGTTAGAGGATTTCTGCACTCGCACAACTATTATCTCCAAGAGATTTGTAAACTGAGATAGTTTTTGTTTTATGTGTGTGCATGTGTCAGTCTGTCTGTCCATGGGGAAAAGGTGCAAAATGTTTCAAGGTGTATAAAGCTTGAATCTATTGCTTTTCTCACTGTTTATCAGCAAGATATTTGTTGCAACTAAAAACTCATGGGCTTACAGGAAGCTTTCATAAGGTCTGGACGACACCAACTCCTGTTGTAACCCAGGTATTAGCAGCATTGTTAGTTTAGTGGCACACACCTTCCAGAGATGGTGTAAACTCTGTTTTGAACAGGTGCTCCGCGATCGCAATTGACATCTCTGAGTGGATGGCTACCCATCACCTGAAGCTCAACCTTGACAAGACAGAGCTCCTCTTCATGCCATACAAGACCTCCCCACTACATGACCTCTCCATCACCATTGACGGGACCATGGTGGCTGCCTCCCGCTCTGCAAGGAACCTGGGGGTGGTCCTGGATGACCAGCTGGACTTCAAAGAGCACATCAGGGCAACGGCACAGTCCTGCAGGTTCCTCCTGTACAACATCAGGAGGATTCGACCACCTACTCCACCCAGCTTCTTGGCAGACCATGGTCACCTCATGCCTGGACTACTGCAACTCCCTGCTCGCAAGCCTACCAGCCTGCGCCATTCTGCCTCTTCAACTGATCCAGAACGCAGCTGCCTGGCTTGTGTTCAACCTCCCAAGATTTCTGCATGTCACCCCCCTGCTGAGGTCACTCCACTGGCTGCCAGTTGCAGCCAGGATCAGGTTCAAAGTTCTGACCCTGGCTCACACTGCAGCCAATAGGACAGGCCCCGCCTACCTGCAGGACATAATCCAGAACTATGTTCCTGCTCGACTACTTCGCTCTTCTACAGCAGGGTGACTCACACTTCCCCCCCTCCGTGTCAACGGCTCTCACTCGTCCCGACTGCAGCGCTTTTCCACCCTAGCTCCTCAGTGGTGGAACGAACTGCCCATTCCCCTACGTTCTATTCCAACCCTGCCTGCGTTCTCTCGTGGCCTGAAGACACACCTCTTCAGGCTCCATCTTGACTGATACACTAATCTAGGACCTTTTCTCATGGTACTTGTTCCCTGTGTTTCTTGTCTGTAACTGTTTGATGTTATAGTTTATAATAGTATTTAGAATAGAATTATAGATTTACCCACAGCTTACTGTGAACTACATTCAATGTTCATTACTAGGGATAGCTGCTACGTTATGGAAAGGATGGGCTTTGTCTTATCTGTTCTGTAGTTGCTTCGATGACGTTTCTGTATGCACTTATTGTATGTCGCCTTTGATAAAAGTGTCTGCTAAATGACAGTAATGTAATGTAATGCAACCCCCACCACCAAAATTGCACCCCAAAATCCCCTGAATGCAATTCGCCCCAGTCCAAGATCATAACAACACCCCCCCTGGTCCTTGATCATAATTCCTCCCCATCCCACCAGTGCACAATCTATATAAAATCTTAATATAACCCTTCTAACTTAGGATGGGGGTCCCTAGATCAAATAAGGTTGGAAACCCCTGGGGCTTCATCCATAAAATGGTCTTACTATGAAATTATATCTTCAATCGTGTCCCATGCAGAAAACCATGACTAAGTAGTAATTTATAAAATCCCCTTTGATGTGGATATGACCATATCTCTACGCAGGTTACACTTGACCTGAGTTAATTACCTGCCGGTTATGTGGAGGTGTAATGGGGAATTTCAGGTGCAGAACCACAATCCTGATCCCGTATCCCTTACCCCTATTTTTGCAGGAATCCCACACTCCCAAAACAGCACACCAACCATGGAGTAAAAGGTAAAAAGCAGGTCTTTATTTAACAATTCATAAAAACACGTTTAACATATGCAGCCGCCTGCCCGGCCCAACTACTACTCAGAGGAGGCACAGATTAAAGAACTGGGGCTTCAGGCAGCCACACACACACAGAACTAAACCCCATGCACACTGTCTTATGTGTAGAGATCACAACAGAGAGCGCGGGTTTAGTTTAGTCATGTTTACTGTAACCTACCGGGACCACTTACAACAAGTCCTTATATTAGGGAAGGCGGATTGATATCTTGACATCCCCCTTTTTTTTTTAACAAGTTGAAAATTTTCAATGGAGTGTGGCAAAATCCGCGGTGGTTGGAGTTGTCATGCAACTGAAAACAATAATCTCAATGTCCACATGGCGGCAATTCAATTTATATCGCAATTTTATTGCTGTTTGCAGGAAAAAAAAAGTAATGTTTAGCGGGAGCGTCAGCCAGTCCGTAATCCGGGAGAATCGTCGTTGTCCGATGCCAGGGTTCGGTACACTTAGACGGGTTGTCCTACGGTCCAGGGCTGATGCAGGCGGAGGGATGTCAGACAGGCGGGGTTCGGTAACGGGGCGGGTTCTCGTACAATCCGGGGGTCGGGCACACAGCAGACTTCTCCTGGCAAAATAGATCATACACAGCGCTTTTTAATTCTCTCTCCAACAAACTCCAAAACTCAAACTCACTCTCTCCTCCAATGTTGTTTGGCAGCCCCTTTTCTAGGGTGCTGATTAGCCCGATGATTCGCCGCAGCTGTCTTACTCTGAGTCTTCTCCAGGTGCCGGGGATTCCCTTGCTCGGGCGCCAGAGGTACCTGCCAATATCCCTTTGTCAGATCCAGCGTGGTGATGAAACGGGCTCTTCCCAGGTGTTCAATGAGTTCATCTATCCTAGGCATAGGGTAGGCTTCAAATTTAGATATAGCGTTTAATTGTCTGAAATCATTGCAGAAACAGATCGACTCATCCGGTTTCGGTACCAGCACAATTGGACTACACCATTCACTATTGGATTCCTCAATGATTCCTGCACTTAGCATAGCTTTTACCTCGGCCGCGATGGCTTCTCTTCGGGCCTCTGGGATCCTGTATGGCCTCAGTTTCACCCGTTTTCCTGGCTCCGTGATGATCCGGTGCTGGATTAAGTCGGTGTGCCCCGCCTCGGCAGAGAATACGTCTCTATTCTGGTTGACCAGGTCCTGGAGGTCCTGTCGCTGGCTCGGGGTCAATTGCTCTCCCATCGGGACTTGAACGGGCTCTGTTTTCACAGCGACCTGGGGGGGTGTGAGAGAGAACAGCACCTCGCGGGCCACCCATTTTTTTAACAGGTTTACGTGGTACACCTTAGTGGGGGGTCGTCGTCCGGGCTGTCGTACCCGGTAGTTGACGGTACCCACCTTTTCTATTACCTCGTAGGGACCATTCCATTTGGCTAAGAATTTACACTTCGAGGTAGGCACCAAGACCAGCACTTTGTCCCCGGGGCCGAACTCCCTGGGTTGGGCCCCACGGTTGTAGACCCGCGCCTGTGCAGTTTGGGCCTCCGCCATGTGTTCTCTCACCATAGGCCAGATAGTTGCCATTCGTTCTCTTACCTCCTCTACGTGTTCCACCATGGTTCGATGGGGTGACGGTTGCTGTTCCCAGGCCTCTTTGGCCAGGTCCAACAGCCCTCGGGGTCGTCTCCCGTACAACAGCTCAAACGGGGAAAACCCGGTGGATGCCTGGGGTACCTCTCGAATTGCGAAGAGAACGAACGGCAGCAGCTGGTCCCAGTTTCTCCCATCAGCCTCCATCGTCTTTTTTAGCATCTTCTTGAGGGTTTGGTTAAACCTCTCAACCAGCCCGTCCATCTGAGGGTGATAGACAGAAGTACGTAACTGTGTTACCTTCATCAGTTGGCACAGATCTCTCATGATCCGTGACATGAATGGTGTGCCCTGGTCGGTCAGAATCTCCTCCGGCAGCCCGACCCGGGAGAAGAGTAGCATCAGCTCCCTCGCAATCCCCTTTGTGGCCATGGTTCTCAGTGGAATAGCCTCCGGGTACCTGGTGGCGTAGTCTAACACGACCAGGATGTACTGGTGCCCTCGGCTGCTCTGGGGTAGGGGTCCCACCAGGTCCATGCCGATCCTACTAAAGGGAACAGATATAATGGGTAGAGGGATGAGAGGGCTCCTCAGGTGAGGTCGAGGCGCCACCTGCTGGCAGTCGGGGCAGCTACGACAGTAGTCCTCTACGGCCTTTTTGACCCCGGGCCAGTAGAACCGTGTCTTAATCCTTTCCAGGGTCTTCTCCACCCCTAGGTGGGCCCCCAGCAGGTGTGTGTGGGCAAGCTGTAAGCCCGAGGGGATAAAGGGACGGGGCACCAACAACAGTTCCTGCTGTACCCCCGCCTTCATTACCACTTGATATAATAAATTGTTTTTAATGGCAAAGTGAGGAAATATCAGCTGTCTTACCCCGTCTAATAGCTGGCCGTCCACCACTGACACCTGCTGGAGTGAGCTGGTGAGGTTGGCGTCCTCCAGCTGGGCTGTCCCGAATCTCCCGGCGAGAGGGGCTGGTAGAGGTTGGTCGTCTGGGTTTTGGGGGAACAGGTCAGCCACGTCACCGTCCTCCTCCCCGGGAGGGCTTTCCTCTTCCTCCCTCGCTGTCTCCCAAGTGGCCTCTACAGCTGCTCGTGCCTTCTCGCTGGCCACTCCCTCTGAGAGTGGCTCTGTGGAGGCCTCCGGATCCACCTCCTGGTAGCCACACAGCTGCTCTGGCTTTTTTGGTTTCTTTTGGGGGTTTCTGGCCCTTCCACTCCCCGCCAGACCATGCCACAATCCTGGAACAACGTCGGCGTCCCTGTCGATGAGGATTTGTACGGGGAGATCTGTTGCGATTCCTGCGGTCCCGCTGTACCGCCCTCTGGTGGTTTGGAGGTCCAACAAGGTGGTGGGGTACTCCCGGGTCTCCCCATGTATGCAGGTGACTGCAACCATCTCCGACAGATGGGGAAGCCTGGCGAAATCTGGACGGACGAGGGTCACTGCGCTTCCGGAGTCCAGGAGAGCCGTTGCGTCCTTCCCGTTGGCCTTGACGGGGGTGAGAGGAGACCTGCCGCTCTCCTGGGCCCAGCAGGCCGTCAGTAGCCCACAGGGTCGGCTCGTCTCGCTGGCTGAGGCAGTGGGCATGGGGACATCCCCCGGTGAGGGCAGCTCCAGGCGATGTGGCCCTGTTCCCCACACTCATAACACCTCCGGCCATCTGACGTCACGAGTGGCCGGCACCTGGGTGGTTCGACCGGGATCTCTACTGCGGGGCCCCGAGCGTGGTCATCCGCCCGTGGACGTTCCTTAGGCCTGGGGGTCTCTTCAGTCTTCACCGCCCGTCCATTGCGCACTAAGGCTTGGGACGCCTGATATCCCTCAATCACTTCGACTAGCTCCTCCACGCTCTTAGGGTTGTTCTGACCAGCCAGCTTCTTTGCTTCGAAGGGGAGCACGTGTAAAAAGCGGTCCATAATCACCCTCTCTACGGCTCCCAGGGTTTTGGGCTCCGACATCAGCCATGCATTGGTGACCCGGGTGAGCTGGTGTATTTGCGCTCTGGGTGAGACTGATGGGTCATATGTCCAGTCGTGGTAATGCTGTGCCCTGGTAAGCAGCGTGTATCCATGTCGCTGTAGTATTTCTTCTTTTAGCGCTTCAAATGTCACCGTTCTGCCATCTGTTAAATCTTGGTAGGTGGTCTGAGCCACGCCCGTCAAAAATGGAGCCAGCAAATCCGCCCATTGTTCCTCTGGCCATTTCTCCCGCTTGGCGGTGATTTCAAAAGTGCGGAGGAAAGTTTCCACATTGTCTGCGTCTGTTTGTTTCACCAGAAAACGGGCGGGGTTTATGCGTCCTATCTGCGAAGCCTCTTTTTGCTCGATGTGGGCTGTGTATAAACCCTTGAGCTCGGCTTGTAGATACTGTGTCTGCTCGAGCTGTTTGGCCATGAAATGTTCCATGTTCAGCTGCTGTTGTTGAATCTGCTGTTGCTGTAGCTGCATGGTTTGGTCATGCCTCTGCTGTTGTTCCTGGTTGCTGGCGACAAGCCGCACGAGGAGCTCTTGGAACATTGTGGGAGTGGTCATGATATCTGTGGATTGAGTATTATTGTTTTCAGTCAAAATGCGTTGCCCGCATTCTCCACCATATGTGGCAAACTCCGCGGTGTTGGAGTTGTCACGCAACTGAAAACAATAATCTCAATGTCCACACGGCGGCAATTCAATTTATATCGCAATTTTATTGCTGTTTGCGGGAAAAAAAAAGGTAATGTTTAGCGGGAGCGTCAGCCAGTCCGTAATCCGGGAGAATCGTCGTTGTCCGATGCCAGGGTTCGGTACACTTAGACGGGTTGTCCTACGGTCCAGGGCTGATGCAGGCGGAGGGTTGTCAGACAGGCGGGGTTCGGTAACGGGGCGGGTTCTTGTACAATCCGGGGGTCGGGCACACAGCAGACTTCTCCTGGCAAAATAGATCATACACAGCGCTTTTTAATTCTCTCTCCAACAAACTCCAAAACTCCAAACTCACTCTCTCCTCCAATGTTGTTTGGCAGCCCCTTTTCTAGGGCGCTGATTAGCCCGGTGATTCGCCGCAGCTGTCTTACTCTGAGTCTTCTCCAGGTGCCGGGGATTCCCTTGCTGAGGCGGTGACGTCATCGGAACTCTTATTATGGGCATGCAATCTTTCCACCTCAGCCTGACATACCTTCCTTCTATCACTTCACCGTGGTTTCGTCCCCGCCGGCTGCCACAGGAGGCATACATAAACAAATTCAAACAATAGTATGCTTTTCAAGTTTTTTAAAATTATTATTATTTTTTTTCCCTCAATGTCCCATTTTTCCAAGAGACTTTTCTTTTTTTAATTATTTTTTTTAACTATGTTCAACCTACAAAAGTCCATCAGAGGAACTTATTCCTCAATCAGTCTCTGTGGCTTTGTGACAATTCTTCCACTTGCTGTTTTGACAGGTGAATTTTGAAGCTCAACAGGACCAGTGTCATTCGGTCCTGTGACATTTTGGTCAGGTGTTGTCAGGATTCTCTTCTCTGGGACATCTGTCGGATTCCTTTCATGTTTGTCTTTGTCGTTTCAATGTCCTCAATTTGTCCTTTTTCTTTCGTTTTCATCAGAAACTTCCTCCCGAAACTCTGGAGTCCGCACGATGTAAGATCTAGGTTGCTCTGCAAGGGCTGTTACCTGTGCTGGTTTCCAGTTTCCCTCACGCCACATCCGGACCGTCTCACCAACAAGAAGTTTCGGAAGAGGTTTGGAGCCTCGGTCGAAATACTCATTTTGGTTTCTTTGTCTTTCTTCCAACAGTTTCTTCACCGGGCCTTATACCGTCTTAGGCTGCAGAAGCTGTGGAGGGGTTGGAAGTCTTGTTCGTGCACGTCTTCCCAACAGTAGTTGAGCTGGAGATGCTCCAAGGTCGTCTATTGGAGTGTTTCTCAGATTCAGCAGTGAGACATATGGATCTCTGCCACCCGCTTTCGCCTTTTTCAGCATGAGCTTTACAGTCTGCACTCCTCTCTCTGCCATTCCATTGGATTGTGGGAAATGGGGGCTCGAGGTTGAGTGGCAGAACTCCCATTCTTTAGCAAAGGCTTGGAACTCGCTTGAGCTAAACTGTGGTGCATTATCACTGATGAGAACGTCTGGTATGCCATACCTGGCGAACTGCGACTTGAGGTGTGTAATGACTGTTACACTTCTTGTATCCTTCTTCAGCCATTCGACCTCAATGAACTTGGAGTGGTAATCCACTATGAGTAAGTATTCCTGCTTGTCGAATGTGAATAAATCCACACCAATCTTTTCCCAGGGTCTCTCAGGAACACTATGTGGCTGTAGTGGCTCTTTCGTTTGCAGTCGTCTGTGTGTATTACATACAACACAGTTGTTAACCATAACTGTAATGTCTTGAAAGATCCCTGGCCAAAAGAGTAGATCTCTCGCTCATCGTCTGCAGCTCTCAATTCCAGAGTGGCTCTCATGAATGCAGTTTAGCATTTATTTTCTCATATCTGCTGGAACTATGATTTGTTCTACTTTAAAGATGATTCTGTCACTGAGATCTCTTCCCGAAAGTTCCAGTATTGCTGTAGCTCCTTTAAAACATGACTTCTTTTCTCAGGCTGGCCGTTCAGCACTGTTTCTTGTAATTTTGTCTGTGTCTCATCATTTCTTGTTCTTCTTTTTATTTCTTCAAATTTTTTACTTGAGACAGGCAAGTTCATCATCAGCATGTTCACTTGTGCTTCTATCTTTTTTTCAGGTCCTTTTAGATCTTCACTGGAGTCAGGTAAGTTTGTCATCAACATGTGCACTTGTATTTCATTCTCCTTTTCAGGTTCTTCTCTGTCTGGTAAGTAAGCTTGCGACAATGCGTCTGCTACATACATCATTTACCTGATTTGTACTTAACCTTAAGCTGGTACTTTTGAAGTCGCATTAACAGTCTCTGTATTCTAGCTGGAGCACTGCTCAACGGTTTCTGCATGATGACCTCCAGAGGCTTGTGGTCTGTTTCTACATCAACCTCTTTGCCGTAGATGAATTGATGAAATCTTTCTGCTCCGAATACTATTGCCAACATCTCTTTTTCTATTTGCGCATAGCGCTGTTCGGTCAATGTCATCGCCCTTGAAGCATAAGCTACTGGTCTGTCCAAAACATTAGCATAACAGCACCTAGGCCACTTTTTAATGCATGAACAGACAGTGTGACAGGTAAGCTAATGTCATAATACTTCAGTAGCGGTGCTTCAGTAAGCATGGTTTTCCAGCGCACACTGATGTTTCTCCTGCCACTGCCACATGACATCATCTCTGGTCAGCTTACGCAGCGGCTCTGTGTGTTCTGACAAGTTTGGGACAAATTTTGCTAAAAACGTCACCATTCCCAGGAATCTTTCAACATCCTTTTTGCATTCCGGGTTAGGCATTTCCTTAATTGCCTGTATTTTACTCTTATCAGGTTTCATTTTTGGATAGTATGTGACTAAGGTATTTTATTTCCCCCAAATCAATTTTGCACTTCTCCTTATTTAGTTTGAAGTTCTTCGATCTAGCCCGTTCCAGCACTTGCTTTAACCTTTGATCATGCTGTTCCTTCGTCTCCGCCCATATCAGGATGTCATCTATGTACGTTTCTACACCGTCGATGGCCTCAAATAGTTGTCTCACGGTCCTGTGAAACACTTCAGGAGCTGAATTTAATCCAAAGGCGAGCCTTAGAAACCTATAACGGCCAAAGGGCGTATTAAAGGTGCACAGATGAGAGCTTTCATCATCTAGCTGAAGAAAGCCAAAAGCCAGAGCTTGCGTCGAGAACTGAAAAATAGTTTGCTTTCACAAGCTTGTGAGTGATCTCGTCTACTGTTGGTAGCTGGTAATGTTCTCTCATGATCGCTGTATTTAAGTCACGTGGATCTAAACACACACGTAGGCTGCCATTTGGTTTTTCTATGATCACTAACGGATTCACCCACGGGGTTGGTTCTTCGATTTTCTCGATCACGTTTAATTTCTCCATTCTGTTTAGTTCTGTTTTTAGTCTCTCTCTAAGCATGACAGGTACCTTTCTAGGTGGGTGGACTTTCGGTGCAACATCCTTGTTCACTTGAATGGTATGTTTACCTTCCAGGCACCCCAAACCCTCAAACACGTCAGCATATTCAGTGAAAATGTCTTTGTGTTTTTCATTTGTGTTTACTGTCATCACTCTTTGGATTAACTTCAATTCCTCACATGTTTGTATTCCAAGTATTGGTTTGGCTTCCTTTTCTACCACGATGAATTTGATGACATGGGTTTTCTTCTTGTGTTTCACCTCTAGGTGGCACATCCCTTTAACTGGTATTTTCTCACCAGTGTAAGTTGATAGCTTTACTTCTGTGTTTTGGAGCATGCTCTTTTTCCTTAATCTCTGTAGGAGGCTGTATGGGATTACATTAGCCTGTGCTCCTGTATCTAATTTAAAGCTAACCATTCTTGTTCCTATTTTTAGGTCAGTTTTGCACTCTTCCTTACGTGTCTGCGCTTACACTACACATACGAACAGACTGGAGTGTTGATCTGTGACATTTCCATCCACTGCGTGCACTTTCTTTGCTGCTCTGCACATCTTTGCAAAGTGATTCATTTTTTCACAGTTCTTACACTGTTTGCCAAAAGCAGGACAATTGTGTGCAGTATGCTCATTTCGACAACGTTTGCAACTGAATTTATTAGCTTTTCCGTTTGCACTCACTTTCTGTAGGCTTTTCTGTTCGTTTTTTCATGTTTGCCTTTGTTTCACAACATCTACTGTTGCATTGCTCTCTCGTGCTGAACTGTGTGCATTGTGTTCCTCAACATGCATTTGCTGAAGTTGAGCTTTAGTAGTTTCCGATGCTGCACATATTTGCATGGCTTTATCAAGAGTAAGATCCATTTCTCTTAAAAGTCTTTCTCTCATTGCGTCCGACGTGATCCCACAAATAACTCTGTCACGAATGAGGGATTCGTGTGATTTTCCGAATTCACACGGCTTTGCTCTGCATTTCAATTCGGTGCATATTGGCTAATTGTCATTTCCCCTTGCACACAAGTAAAGAATCTGTATCTCTCATATGTAATGTTCGTTTTTGGGTTACAGAAATTCTCAAACTTCTCCATGATTTTATCCAGTTTATGCTTGTTGTCCTCACTGTCAAACGAGAAGGTATTATACACTTTGAGAGCATCTTTGAGGGCAAAATGGAGGAATAACAAGGACTTTACCTTGCTAGCATATCCTGCTGCGACCAGATATAGCTCGAAACGTTGCCGAAATCTTCTCCAGTTTTCGGACAAATTACCGTTCTGCAGGTCGAGTCCAGCAGGTGGCTTCAGTCCTTCCATTTCGAGACAATTTGCTATAATTATTATTAGAGAGCGCGGGTTTAGTTTAGTCATGTTTACTGTAACCTACCGGGACCACTTACAACAAGTCCTTATATTATGGAAGGCGGATTGATATCTTGACACACACAACGCCACAGACAGACTACAAAGAACACAAAGAAGTAGAGTCCCAACCAGTCTATGGTCCCAACCACGCCACGTTGACGTAAGGGACTGCCACTAAAACAAATTTTAAAAAAAGAAAAAAAGAAAAGAAAACAAAGGCCTTCCTCACACTCCCACAGATCACACACACAACATGAGAGGACAGCTCCGCTGCCCTCCAAGGTGGTCCCCCCTGCTGTCCCCCCGTCTCAAGCGGACCCTGGCTCTCCCTTAACAGCTCCACAAAATCCTCCGGTCACATTGGCTCCCGCCACACCGACCCGATCTGCAGTTCACCGCCAGTACTCGGTTCGCCCAAACAGGAAGTAATGCCGTCTCCTTCTTTGTTTGTCTCCTGCAGCAACTGCAGGCTCGGGAATCCCACAATCGGTTTTCCATCAGACAGGTAAGTGGCTTCGCTGTTACACAAGACACAACAGTCACATCCATCCCAAAGAAAAATAAAAGTGTTTTGCTACAGGAGATGTTCAATGTTTGCGAGAGACATAGGCGGCGCTAGAGGGGGCTTGAGCACCCCCAAGAAAGGCCATAGCACCGCCGTAGCACCCCCAAGAAATTTTGTAACTTCTTCACACATTTAATTTTTTCACTGAATAAAATTAATTGTTCGACTGTGTGACATTATCTGGTCCTATTAATAGATGACCGATAATACATTATTTACGGTATTTTCGCTAGTACCCCCCGATAATACATTATTTAAGGTACGTTCGCTAGCGCAGGTGTGGTTGGCTAATGGCTAGTTGGGCTGGTTTAATGATCGAAGGCGCATTTTCAACGCAGAAGTCAGTAACTAATATCGTCTGAAATCGATCGTTTCTTGGTCTCCAAACGGCCACGTTTTGTGGATGATCAACCCGCAACAGTTGATAGCGAGTCTCCTGAAACACCCGGAACAGTAACCTGGCATTGTTGGCTATCAACACCAGGAGGACAAAAGATGTGGACACCGATGAAATCATCGATGCCTTTGACAACAATCACAATAACAGACGCATTGTTCTTCTGTGAATGGTGAGTGACTGTCTTATAATGGTGCTGTACTATTACTAGGCCAGGTAGTGCTATATATTGCCATAGCCTACTTGTATAACAGATGTTCTCATGCTTCACCATTATTCTTTATTTATATTCTGTAAGTTATTCTTTATTCCATGTGCTGTGCACTCAGTGCAAATCGCCTAGCTCAACAGGTAAAGTGGGGGTTCAATTTTCACAGGGAGAAAAAAATTGTGGGTTTGCTTCACCAAAAATTCTGGTCAGCAGCCGCCACTGGTTCACAGGCCATTGTTAACTAGCTCCAGCTAAAGCTAGTTTCAAACCTCCCTCCATTTTAGTTTCTTTGTTCTCTCTGAACACGTGTCTGAGGCAACCCCCCACACGCAGGAGAACATAAACCCCCACGTGTGCTCAACGCAGGCGCACACACACACACACACACACACGCACTTGGACATAGTTTGTCCCAAGATTCCCCTGTTCCAAGATTGTCTGTATTAATGTTGCTCTTGTGTTGAATAGAGTCAGCCAATGCTAATCACAGGGATTCCCCCAAATGCCTTCACCTTTTAGCTGAATCATTTATATTAACTCTGTATCAACTGAGTACATGATATTGTGATTTTGTTAAGATAATTATTAACATGTATTTTATTTTTATTAACATGATAATTAATTGAATTCATTTGCCCATTTTAGTTAGTATATTTTCTTTTGAGAATAGTATATAAAATTGTATTTATTATTTATTATACTAAAACTATGCCACCACTTGTATAAGGATGATTTGTACGTATTCCCTACATGCTCAAACATAATATCATCCTGATGGAACCAACTCCAATCTGGCAGAGGCCTTATGGGACCCCAGAGAGCATGGTGCAAGTGATGGAAAGGCAGATAAAAACAGTGCTTGAGATGAACATCATTGAACCCTCTATTGTCTTGGTTCCAAAGAAAGCTGGAAGCATCCGCTTTTGCACCGACTTCGAAAAGTTAAATGCAGTGTCATGTTTTGACTCTTATCCCATGCCAAGGATTGACAACCTCCTGGAGGTTTAAGGGGTGTAAGGGGTATTGGCAGGTAACGCTTCACCTGGCTTGTCGTGCGTACACTGCCTTCAGAACACCGACTGGGGAATATCATTACACAGTCTTTCCATTTGGTCTGAATGGTGCTTATGGACAGAGGCTTATGGACAGTGTGCTGAGGGGTTGTAATGGATATGCAGCCGCTTATCTGGATGATGTAGCAGTGTATAGCGAGGACCGGAAGAGCCACCTGACTGACCAGGAAGATGTCCTGAACCGATTGCAAAGAGCCGGGTTGACCATGAAGACGTGTGCATGGGCACAAAGGGAGGTCAAATATTGTGGTTACCTGATCAGCAAAGAATAGCTCAAACCACAGGTGTAAAAACTGGTGTCTATCCAGAAGATTCCAAGACCGGAGACCCGGAAGCAGGTGAGATCATTTTTGGGCATGATTGGGTGGTACAGAGGAATTATACCTGGTTTTGCTGGAAAGGCTGGATCCTATAGAATTTACTGGACCCCTGCGGCATACCAGATCTTTGAGGAGTTGAAGTCCCAGATGTGTAAGGCACCTATCCTGCAAAGTCTTGATTTCTCTAAGCTTTTTACTATGCAGGTTGATGGATCAGATGTTGGGCTGGGAGCTGTCTTGACACAGGGTGAGCCAGGCTAAGATAACTTGTGTTGTTCCTCAGCAGGAAGATGTTTTCAAGGGAAATCAGGTATGCCACTGTAGAAAAGGAGGGCCTAGCCATAAAGTGGGCATTAGACTCATTAAGGTATTACCTGTTGGGTGAGAGTTTTGTCTGCAGACTGATTCCAAGGCCCTGAAATGGATGCATTCAATGCAACATCAGAATGCACGCATTTCTCACTGGTGTCTCGCCTTGCCACCTTTCCGGTTCAGAATTGAGAATTTCCCTGGAAAGAGGAATGTCATCGCAGATTACCTGTCAAGGCCACATGAGATGCATCCACTAGAAGGGGAGGGGGTGAGTGATGTCACAGAAGCACTGCGACAGACTACATTTGCTGCACCTGCCCATTCATTCACACAACACAAATATATGTATAATGTCATTCATACATACACTTCTGCACAGACACTCCAATATAAAGAGATAAAGAACTATAATCACTTTTATGGCTAACAGTCATTTTGGGAGAGACTGAAACTGGTGAAACATTGTGTTTGTGTCAGCTATTGTTAAACTATGGAGATGCCATTTGCTGTTTTAGCAAGGTGCACATTCCTTCACAGTGCAGTACAACAGAGTCAAACACCATGCTTAAAAATTAAAAAATGCATTATGACGAACACATGAAGCCATTCATGAATGAGGAACATTTGATATGAATTGTATGATTACTAAAACGTTTAATCATTGGTTGTAAGAATTGTTGTATTTTAGTGTAGTATGACCCTGTTTTAGTTTGGCTTGTTTGTTTGCATTTCCCTCCGTCGCTGTAACAGGAAGGCGAGTTGTCCTGGGAGCAGGTGATGGTGACGTCACCTGTCAAGCAAGTGATGTGAATTTGTGGAAAAATTTAAGTATTGCTTTAACAATAACATAGTTAATATTGAATTTGTAAAATGTCATATTCAGTATGTCATTATGGTAGAGTGATTGATTTAAAAAAAAAAATGCAACAATAAACTTTTTTTTGTGTTAAAAAGGGAAGTCTATTGGTTTATCCCTAATTAGTGGGTGGTACTTTGTCATTAACAGGCCTGTTGTTTGTCCATTTCGGCAGTGGTGTCTAGACTCTAAGCAGGTGTGGAGCTCTGTTTAACTGGGGAAAAGTTAAAACCAATTTTGATTATGAAGATACTATTATTATTTTGCCTTATTCTTTACTCTCTTTACTTTATTTTGGCTCTAATGCCTTATTTTTTGTTGTTGTTTTGTTTGTTAAATAAAGTTTGAGTAATTTGGTGCCAATATTCTCTCCCGTTGCCTATTTTCCTTCACCACATCTCGGCCTCACATCCTAGCATAACAGCGCACTTTAAGAATAAGGCCTGATACATAATCTATGCAAGGAATGCAAATACTAATGCAGATTTGGGGACATACGGTAGCTCTTTGCTTCCATACGATATGTGCGTTTACTGGCTTCTTTCAATCCTGTCTGAGGTTATTCACTTGACTAAATTATTCTACTTCATTAAGGAAAATGGGTGTATATTATTTTGAGGCATCATCACAGTTAGTTGCATTGTGTGACTTGGATTCAAAATATTGGACACAGATAAACAGAACAGCAGTTTGTTTAGATTAGTCAACAACTGTAACACTCCCTTTGTCTTGTCTGTCAGATTCTTCAAAATGTTGCCATCTTGCAACATCCATGATGCTGGAAGAGAGATTTTCTTTAAATCATGTTACTTAAGTCAAGGTGAACTAAAGATTGCAATCCTCCTAATCACTCTGAATTACCTGAGTATTTTCCATCACATCCATGATCCATCCCATTCCTTTGCTGAAGATGCTGTTTCTTTCACAGACCAGAATACTGGGCAAACATGCAAAAATTCACCTTCCTTGGGCCCCCTGAAATTATAACGTGCATGAGCCAGGTAAATACAGTGAGCACCATAATTCATTGGACAGTGACACATTTTTTGTTATTTTGGTTCTGTACTCTAGCACTTTGAGTTTGAAAGGATACAATGACAATGAGGTTGAAGTGCAGACTGTCAGCTTTAATCTGAGGGTATTTTCATCCATATCGGATGAACCGTTTAGAAATGATAGAACCTTTTGTACATAGTCCCCCATTTTAAGGTACTACCACTGATAAGCCTGAATAACTGAAAGGCGAGATTACAGTTAAAAGAGCCCCAAGAGTTCTGGAACAAAGTCTTGTGGACAGATGAGACAAAGATTAACATGTACCAGAGTGATGTAAAGAGGAAAGTGTGGAGAAAAAAAGGAAATGCCCATGATCCAAAGCATACCACCTCATCCTTGAAACAGGTTGGAGGCGGTGTTATGGCTTAGGTCTGTATGGCTGCCAGTGGAACGGGCTCACTTGTCTGCATCGATGATGTGACTGCAGACAGAAGTAGAACAATGAATTCTGAAGTCTACAGAAATATTTTATCTGCTCAGGTAAAACCAAACGCCTCCAAACTCATTGGATGCCACTTCATCAAGCAACAAGACAATGACCTGAAACATAATGCTAGAGCAACAAAGGGGTTTTTGACAGCCAAAAAGCGGAAAATCCTTGACTGACAATCACCGGATTTGAATCCAATTGAACATGCATTTTACATGCTGAAGAGGAGACTGAGGGCAAAAAGTCCCCGAAACCAGCAGGAACTGATGCAGTACAGGCCTGGCAGAGCATCACCAGGGAAGATACCCAGCATCTGGTGATGTCTATGCGTCACAGACTTCAAGCAGTCATTGTATGCAAAGGCTATGCAAGCAAATATTGAAAATGATTACTTTAGTCTAGATTATGTTAAACTGTCCAATATTTTTTGATGCCCAAAAATGGGGGGGGGGGGGGGGGGATATGTACATAAGGTTCCATAATTTCTAAACGGTCCATCAAAATACCCTCAAATTATTGCAATTTTATCCTTTCAAATTCAAAGTGCAGAACCAAAATAACAAAAAATTTGTCATTGTCCAATGAATTATGGTGCTCACTGTATGTATGTCAAATTTGTTTGTCTGCACCCTGTCCTATCTGCTTACCCTCAGTCATTCCATAAATGGCTACACGGCACTCTTCCGCCCCCCCCATTCCTGAGACTCTGCTTGTCACCTGAGAGATCCAATGGGGACAAGCTAAAACACATCTAATGTCATGAAGCAGAATGTGGGGGACTCAGGCCTGCCAGGTTCCTGAATCCCAATAAAGTAGGACGTGACACCAATAAAGTGGAAGCTCTAATTGATTTATTTTGCCCTCCACCCGCTTTATTCCCACTTGCTCTTCTCTATACAGCAATAACAATAAAAGCAATGAGCAGTCTCTTATCAAAATACATGTTCTTTTCTTTCACCTTACAGTTATTATGATACATTAGAGAGTAGCATAAATTGTACAATGAACGTTACAAAGGGGAATACAATAAAATACTGGCCAAGTCCCGGTATAGTTTTCTTTTTTCCTTTAATGTTTCTTAATTTACATTTTTCTTCAGATCAAAACACAACTGATCACATGACTTGAAATATTGATATATACAATTGGATGCACAAACAATGACCTATGACTAGCGCCTCCAGTTTATCTCCACCATGTGACCTGCCGGAATTTAAACTTGTATTTCAATGGTTATCCTCCAGGGGTTCCCATAGGCACTCTTTAACGGCACAGTCAAGTGACTAATCAATTGAGTTTCTAATTGAGACATTTATTTAAACAATTAGTTGATCTAATATGGGGAGAGTCAGGAAGGAAAGTGAAAATGGGTGGAAGCTTAAATGCTATGAAAGGAGTGAGGCAGTGATCCTCAATCTTGGTCCTGGAGAGCCGCAGGGTCTCAGCACTTAGAGTAGCACAGCAATTGATCAGGTAAAGCAGTTGATTACCCAGTTAACTCAGGTGACCTAATATCTTGGGTCTGATCTTAAGGAAAAAACAAAAACCAGCAGACTATGTGGCTCTCCAGGACCAGGATCACTGCAGTAAAAAGAAAAATTATCCACACAAACCAGGGATGTCCAGTCTTATCTGAAAAGGGCCAGTGTGGGTGCAGGTTTTTATTTTAGCCCAGCACAAAAACACCTGATTGTACTTAATCTCTTGATTAAAGACAATGATAGTTAATTAGTTGATTCATTAATTAATTTTTTAAAATTTTCCTTATATGTGCTATTTAAATGTAATACATAATCTAATAATTTTTAATAATATAATATAATATATAATATAATATAATAATTTTTACTGTGGGCATTTTCCAATGGTTCTAACAAAACCTAACATGCCCCTGTACAACGTTTAAAAATACTGCAGCATGTCCACAGTCGTAAGTAATAGAACTGAATTTAACACTTGAGTGTCGTCTTTAAACGTAACTGTCAATTATCATCTGTGCTTAATTAGAGGCAATTACTTTATCAGCTTAAATTATTGAGGTGGTGCAAATTGAATAATTGTTTGAGACTGGCTTGATAAAGAGGCTATGGTGACCTGTAAGCTGGCGGAGGACTGAAGTACCATATGAGAAAACAAGGGGAGATAAACTGGTGACTCTACCTATGACAACATCCTTTCAGTCAGGTGATACTCACAGTGATTCGTACCAGAGGAGGCAACGGTGAAAGGTTAGGGTGGGAATTCATTCTGTCAGTTTTAACAACCTGGTCAGTCGAGATGGGGACAGATCAGACCAATTGTGCTTTTACACGACCTAGCAGCATGCTTTGAAATTCCTGTCATGCTGAAGTCTGGGGGTTGCATTGTCAAAGCAAACAAATCTCTCCTTCAAAAATACAAAAGAAAGACATATTACATGTAAGATGCACAGACGGAGAATGCCTAACCAATTTACACTTCAATTCACCTTCCGATCTTCTTGTGCTTAAATGATTCCAACACAGATGTGCTAATATTGCGTAACATTGGTAGCATTAAGCCTTTAACTCAGGTCAGTGCTTTCAATGAGTGGGAAAAGATCAAGCACAGCCATTTCCGTGGCACAGTCAAGTGAACTCATGTATGGTGCTTCAAACAGTCTGCTTTAGAAACATGCTCCTTAACTGTCTCCATGACCTCTCCTTGAATCTCTGAAGCAGCTCTTCAATGCTTTGAAGCAATTTGTGCTTCCAATGCGTAAAAAACTTGAGGAGTCACATCTCAAGTTGTACTTTAAAGTAAACATTGATAATTTGACAGAATATGACAAAAAACAAATGGGTAAACCAAAAGCAACAAAACAAGCGTATTGTTTTGAGTAAGCACTTGCCGCAAAGATTGCTGATTAAACAAATAGCATTGAGTTATTGCCATGATTGCATTATTACTAGACTTTTTTGGCACAAGCTCCACTTGCTTCACAGCATTTATGTACAAAGTAAAAGAGGCTAAAGAAGCTGAAATGGCTTTCCAGCAAAGATTAAGAACAGTCTGCTGGAAACACCACAATGTTACATGTAACATTAAAGCTATAAAACAACAATATGCAAGTAACGTAGTGTACAAAACGGCATCTTGTCCCATCTAATCCTTAGAATTGGAGGAAGTGAAATGTGTGACTTCTCCTTCAGCTTGGAAGACTTTTCTCTAACTAAATCACTTTGCATTGACATTATACTACTGTGAGAACTTGGATCTGATAAGACATAACCAAATACTTCAGGCGTCCCCTTGAGGAGAACAGCAAGAATAAAACAGTGTGGTGTAATGGTTAGGAAAATGGGCTTGCAACTCAAAGGCTGGGAGGTCAATTCCCAGCTGGGGCACTGCTGTTGTATGTTTAAGCAAGACACTGAACCTGACTTATCTCAGTAACATTTCAAGCTGTATAAATGGATTGTATGTTAAAAAATGTGGTCTGTGTAAGTCAATCTTGATACGAGTGTCTGCTAAATCCAAGCCTGTTAATAGCTGAAAAAGCTGGTCGATTTAAGTAAAAAAAAGATTGTACCTCTTGTTCTGGAAAAAGCTGTACTCTGACACACCAGAGATGAAATTTAGTATTAATATAATTTGTGCTCATGTTCTACTGTAGCTTATACTTCTAGGGTGAAATACAAATTAAATACTTAATCACGACTGAATGACTCAACATCTGAATCATTGTTAAGATACTGTACATCATACATTAATTAAGCAAAAAAAAACAATTTATTATGAGTAATCTGGCATTTAAAAAAATACCTCTGAGCATGTAAGAAAATCATTCATCAGTAGATTGTAGGCTTATCAATCAAAATGCATTGGATGCATCATGCACTGTATGGAATTGGCTAAATGCATTGTGCAGGGATGTCTGAGTAGTTCTCACTGATATTTTGAGCTGTTGAGATAAATCAAAGCCTACAAAATCTATAATAAATGTGCACCCCATTGCAAGTACTGGCTGCTCTCCCGTCTCCCTTTGAGTGTCATTGTGGCCTTTTGAGCGAACATTATTCCTCCACTCTCGTGTTTTGACAGCACTGACAAAGAACACATCATCTTTCTTGTCAGCAATATAGTCAAAGTCAAAATATTTTTGAGGAGGTAATGCCTTCTTTTCTGCACCCAGAGAGAAAAACTAGTGTTGGAATACATGTAATAAATGTGTGAAGTGATAAACTTGGGTGAGAGGAGTGGTGGAGCTTTGGGCAAAAGGCCTGAAGACCTGTTTGAAAGTCTCCAGCAGATCTGAGCCACATTCAGCCCTCAGCCACCTTGGTTTCTTCATGCCTCTCTTCCTTATCCTCCCATCTCTATCGCCAAAAGGGTCTAGAGACAATGTAGCCATCTGAACGCCTAGAGCTTTTCCACGCTAAAATCTTCAATTAAAACCATAGTCTCACTGATAACATGGATGAAGATTTATAATAGGCCAATTCCATACTTCATTTTCATAATGCTCACAGAGGAAGTTTTCAAGTTTAGCAAAGATCTGTAGCCCCAATTTTAATGCCTCCGTTAAGCTGTGGCCATTGAATCACACCATTATTGCTAAATAACCAAATGTCTTCAAAGGTTACTCTTGGAGGTGTACTCTCTACATTTTCCAATCAATCCTAGTAGTCCTATCTATTAGCCACAAAATCCAATGGGACAAAGGAGAAGGATGTGTCGGATGCATTCTTTGTCTGAAAAAAACAAACAAATCTAACGTTGTCAAGACTTTGCTTCCACTGCATTTCTCTTCTTTGGAAAACATATAGTATCTGCTGTCCCTAACATGAAACATCTGAAGCTTTTTTCACAGTTCTTGTCCTCTCGCTTGTCAAAGGGCAAAAATCTCAGCCTGTGGAGGGTCTGCAGTGATATTCCTCTATAGTCTCAGCTCACCACCCTCAAGAGATGACCACACAATGCATTACAGATGATTGACGAGGTAAGATGAATGGGAGAAATTTCAAAGACAAACTCATTTACAAAAGAGAAAAATACACCTGTAGATTGCAAAAATTGTTTCTTCCACACAACACATCTAAATATTTTCTGTTCCAGAGAACTATGGCAGACATTTATTGTGTCAAACAATTTGACCCCCAACTGATAGTCTGATCATCAAAAAATCAAGCCAAGCAAAATGACAAAATTAAGTTACTATCAGAGGGTGAGTGACTTTTTGAAACCAGAATCAATACTGCCAGTTTGGCAGGATGGGGTCAACACACCATAAATTGAGCTGTATATTTCATTGAGATCTGGAGACCTGAGAAGGCCAAAGACTAATCTGTGAGTGTAGGCTGCCTTGCCTACAATGATGCAAGTCTCAGAAAGGCCCCTTTATGTGTTGTTTTCCCCTACTCTCTTTGTTCGTTGAACACATTTTCTTATAATTATTTTCTAGAAATAAAAAAAACACCCAAGCATAGTCAGCATTTGTTACTTTTGTGTTTTAAAAAGGAATAAAACTGAAGAAAAAAGAGAAGACAGCAAAGTACTCTTTTCTCACCTTTCTTAAGCACATTTGGACTATACATACATCAATGGAATCTACAATTCCCTCAGATAAATTTCAGTTTAACAATAACAATAACAATAATGATAAAGATAATAATTGATAAAATCTCTATATTTACTCTATTATTATATCTATCTATTTAATATATACTTTTTTTATTATTTTTTTTACAGTTTTTGATAAAAAATCAACATTTTTGGAGATTTCCCTTTAAAAATGTAACAACAAAACAACAGGCTGTTCAATGATCAGGGACTTAAGATAACTGGATTTCTATGGCATGGAAACTGGCTTTGTATTCCCAAAGACCTGCTGTTGACAAAAAACAAGGACAGAGGAGCAGTTTCATTTGAATCGGCAGGAAGTCAGGGATGTGAACTGTAGATGGCGCTGCTTTTCACAAATGAGACCGAACAAGACAGGGAGAGAGAGAGAAAGAGAGAGAGAGGGAATGATGCTCGGGATTTTGTCATTATGGTTGATTTAAATGACAAACAGAGCAAGAGCATTAGCTCTGCTGTGTAAATTGTCTAATATGTTGGCCCTAATTTAGTCTTTTCTGACTGCAGTAGCCCTGTAATTCGGCTCAACTAACACACCTTTAAGAGAGCAATAGAGATCTACTATAAGACAATAGCAAACAAGAGCTGACAAAATGTGTGGCATGAAGAACAAGGTTACATTGTATAAAACATAATTCCAAATGACCAATAATGAATAAATCCAGTTTAAAATCCACTGTGGTGAAGATATGGTTCTCTATGGCCCACCAGCAGGCACTAACCATATATGTTTCTAAATATTTGTTGTCTTTCAAACAAGGTTTTCCGGTGCACAAGAAAAGAGTGATGGTGTGCAAAGGTCTCCTTTTCTCTCCTTCTTCCTGTGTTTGGCCCTGGTGATGGAAGCAGCACCTTCACGGTTCCCTGAGGGCCTCAGAAACATGGGCTATCCACCATTGGCTATTCAACCCCAAGAACCTTGTTTATAATTTCCATCCTCCTCAGCCTCGGCCCCCAAACTGAAAAGCCCCAACCAAGTTACATCACTTAAATTTATTGCTTTGAGAATATAATGCAGGATTTAAGATGCAAGTTGCTGTGTGTGACATTATTAAGGGAATTAAGGGAAAGTTCTTAAAGTGACTGCTGGTATGATTTAAATTGGAGTCCTTATGAATTGCTACTTCTTGTTAGAAACATAATTTATTACTCAAAAACAAAAACTTGGTGGGAGCATTTGTTAAATTGTTCCTTGTATATGATACATTACGCAGATTTCGAAAGCTTTAGATAATAAAACTGTATCATTATGTGCTAAAAGCATTGTATACTCCATGCTGTGTTAGTTCAAAGATTTGAGTGGCGAGAGTCTGGGAAAGGTGTGCTACAGGCCTGCGGTTATGCCGCCTGTTTTCGTGCTTTGTCTCCCAGCCCCGAAAACAGCCCCCGACAACCTCCCGCAGATGGCAGAACAAAGACGAGACATTGGAAATTTCTGAAAGCCACTCCCCCCCCCCAATGCACAGCAGAAAGACTAAGCGATACGCCTCACACCCAATAGATTAATCCGTTTTTTCTTTTAACCCCTTTATGCCATTTTATGTTCAAAGTCATACTGGCCATTGCTGCTGCTTCTGTTCATATCTAGTATTAGCCCTGTCCAAAGGGTATACCTCACATACTAACATTAGCCAAATGTTTTGGGGCTTCGAAATGTACAGTATTTTGTTAAAATGTAATGACACAGATTATAGGTAAGGATATACAGTATATTGACAGAATTAACAGTTTTGTTAATTGCTTACAGTATCAAGTCCAGCAAGTGATACATTAACTTTAATATAGCTTGATATGGCACAATAAAACCAGAATGCATGGAGTATAAAAAATGTTAAAACTAGGAGTTGTAGCAGCTTGGAAATATGACTTTTTTTTTAAGACTCTCATGATGGGTTTTATTATTATTCCATTTAAAATACTATCCAAAGTTAATTATGTACATGCCATTTGGTGCTATGACTCACTTCTCTCTATCAGGATATGAAAAAGAACTGGGTTCACTGAGTTACCCAAGGCTCTTTAGTGTGTTTCGGGGTGTTGCAATCAGGAGGTTCTTATTTGCTGTGGAATAACCCATGTTCCTAATCAGCCTGAGGCTCCCACTGTGAGACGTGCTGAGTCCGCGTCAGGCTATGGCTATGGGATGGACGTCACCCCCATCCACCTCCCCCAAGCCCCCTGAAATTTACGCCTTACTCTCTCTCGCCAAAGTCAAATAGGCAGATTGTCTAAGACTGGATTCCTCCAGGTTTGTTCTCACAGAAATGTGCCCCCTTTTCAGGGTTAACGCCCCCACAGTGCATTGCAAGGACAGGTTTGCCACAAGCATTTGCCTGTGTGGGCTGCCTGACGGGTTCAGAGCAGGGCCTTCTAGAGTGGAAGCCCTCATGTAGCCCCCTGCAGATTCAAGTCCCTTTCCCCACCCACTTTAGATGCAGGGGTGGGGCACAACCATCAGTGTCACCTGACCCACCTCCAGCCCACCGGTTGTGCTACTGAGTGGACTTAGACAGCATTGTCAAGGAGACAGAAAGCACCTGCCCTACCAGGTAAAAAATATCTAAGAAGCATCAAGTAAAGGGATCTTGTTGGTGGCAGTCACGTCACACACATATATAGGCTTACCTCACTATCATTGTCTAATAAATAACACAAACAAATAAACTTGACCTAATGCCTTTTTTCGCAACTTCTGTATGTCCATTAACAAAAGCGCGGCGGGTCCGTCCGGAAAGAAACAGCAGAAGGAACAGTTGCGTGACTTCGTGTTCTGCTGTCTCTTCTCCAAATCTCGCTTGTAATGGCTGAAGCCCATGGGATCGATTAGGCGCATTTGTTCCCTGACTGCATAGTTCCACTTGGCTGTGTGTGGGAGGTCACAGTCGTGGAGACTAGTAAGGGGAAAAGATAATGGGGGTGTGCGTGGCCCTCAGGGGCCCCAGGGCAGACCTGAAGAGAGCGGGGCTCAGTAAGGGTGACTGGATGAGTGTGGCGGTACCCGCTGGGTGGCGGAGGGCCAGGGGGTTGGCGGCCCATGGTGCAAAGGGTCGCAGGGTTGAGTGGGCCGGGTAGGAAACTCGCTGTCAGGCTCTTGGTCAACTGTTTCTGAAGGGCCAGTTTGGTCTGGAAGAGAAGAGGACCACACACACATCAGTATTCAACAAAGCAAACATGTTCACTTAATAGTGTTTACAATGCATGCAATTACTTTTTACTTATTGCACAAATTCAGGCATCTGTTTATGTGCAGGTGGAGATTAACTTTGGCAGTTCAGAAAAAGTACTTTGCTGAGGCTGATTTATCATTGCCAGCTTAATGAGAAAATGCCTTTCACCGTAACATCTTTTAGTTCATTTTTGTAGACTGTTCCCCCATACCATAGGTCAATTCAATTTCCCTGTTGCAATCCAGGCAAAGATCCTTGTTCAAGGGTACAGCAGACAAGTCCCATCCTAGACTGGAAAGCAACCATACTCCACCCTTGTTGGGGTCCCAAAACTCCTGTGACCTTCACTCTCTATAAAAAGGCACACAATGACCACTCCAGACTATCAACTGGGACAGACCGAGTATTCTGGACTGTGCCAACCTGGTGATCAGCCTGAGGATTAAGAGCGTCTGCCCTGCACACCAACGCTGCTGTGCTAGGCGGGTGGCGTGGTCTTTGTGTGCCCAGCCTTCATCCCTCCCATAGTCCAGCATGGGTGGCGTGAGAGCTCACCATAAAATCTAAGACCTGTGATTGTATAGAGAGAAGTGGAGCCTGCAGATTCTCGCTCTGGCTTTAAATATCCCAGACAAGAATATGCACTCCTCTGGGGACACTTCCCTAGCAGCTGGATAAATATGAATCCCATGGGGGTAATAAGCGAGTGTTTGCGTGGTCCCTCTCTGTGTGAGTGCGCTTTGTCCATTTGTTCATTTTGGTAACATTTATTTGCAGTTATTTTGAAGCTTTCCAGCAGCAGACCTGCTGTAACCAGTTGGTTGCAGGTCAATGGCTCATCATTCCCTCATTCGTCACACTCCACAGACCTGGTTTAGGTTGGTATTTCTTTAAGAAGTAAATGGGTGTGCATTTGCCATCTGTAAGGACAACCAGGTCTACTTTTGAGCTTAACCTGCTATGGCGCATTAACTTTGAGCCTTGAACAGTAAGCACATCTACTTGGCACAACCTTACTATGGAACACCAGTTCTCTGTGAAGCCATTCTCCTGCTTTAGTCCTGTCTAAACCTTTATTGGGCCCAACTGGCTCAACCCTCAAGCCCTCACCTGAGGGGAAAGAGCGGTGAGGTTACTGTGGTTGAACACTTTCTTCATCGCAGAGATAGCTCCACCAGCATACCCACTCCATCTCACGCTCTGTAGGGAAAGAGAGAAGGGGAGGGAGTTGGAGATTGTGAGTGTGTGTATATGTGAGTGTGTATGTGTGTGTGTGCGTGCGTGAGTGTGTGTGAGTGTGTGGGTGTGTGAGTATTATTTCTGTACTGTGCACATTTAAGTGAGCAGGAAGGTTGGGGGACTGACCGCTAAGACAGAGTTCTGTTGGCTCTTGTTGTATGGGCTGAATTTAGGTTTTGGGGGTTTGCCAGCAAGCCGGTCCTTGTGTCTCCGACTGTTCATGTGCTGAAAAGAAATTTGGGGTTAAGGAGTGAGACGCCTCCGTCCCCCACCTCTCGGTTCCCCCTCTGTGGTGCCACACACCAGATTCAATGATTCTGTCTTACCCCCCAAAAGCATTTGAGATCTGGCCTCAGCTCCTTTCCAGCCTTATGATATGACTTGTTTGTATGCAGCCTATGTACACCACTAAGACTACAACCCCCAGAAGGCCCTTTGGGATCAGGGAAGCCTTACTTTCAGCTTGATTGATACCAACTATAAAGATTACAGCCCGCCCTGAAAGACTACACACTGGAGCTGACAATCGATTAAAAAAAGTAATGTGGCACATTTTAATAGCTGCCTCATTGTTATTCTGTCCAAAAAAATTAAGTTAATAAGATTTATAATTAACCTGAGTCTGGATCTGACCGTATAGCTTCTTTGTCATCTGCACAAAAAAGAATAAATTTTTTTTTTGGTCATTCAGCCCAACTCATTTTTTGTTCCCTTATTCCTTTTAATGGCCTTATCCTCATTTATTTTCATTACGCTGAGGAGGTACCAAGGGCAAAAAATACATCCCCATTTGACACAGTACATAAAGTGTGGCGAAAAGGCTAGATGGCTTGGGTGGCTTTTATTACACAGAGGAGAAGACCAGGCTCCCCTGTGTCCTGATAAGAGGAGCCCTTTGTAATGCATTCGGATGATAAGAGGACCTCTACAGTAATGGTCACTGCTTGTTGGCTGTGTGTATTTGTGTTACGTGTGTGCATTTGTCGGTGTGAGACGTGTTTGTGGTATCAATCCTGTCAGTTTGACTTCCCAGTTTTCCATTAACTTCACTGGTACAAGCTTATGTATTACAGCATTACTGTATGAAGAATACAGACTGAATACTACACTGACACAACGTACTTAACCCCTTTGCGCAGACGCCCTAGTGACCATGCTGCCGGCGCCGTGAGATTGCTCAACTGAGACATTCATTGCCCCTGCAACCAAAGTGAAAACAACAAACTCCACATTCTAGCTTTATTAGTACACAATTTGTGACAAATATACTGAATACAATAGTTGTAAGTGCCACTATTGTCGCATTGCTAGTCCATTTAACAAGGAACCCCCCCCACTCAGTCTCACCTGCAACTATACCGACCCATGTATGGCACAGTGGACAATAGCGTCTATCTGTGAGTTCATAAAAAAATGTCTTCTTGTTGCTTTGAATGCCATCATAGCAACAAGAAAAAGCCAACAATAGCCCAAATGTATGCCAATACAGCCGTGAAAAGCCCTGCTCACTCAATAGCAAAATAAACAAGTGAAATTCTTGTGTAATTAGACCACTTCATTCTACTATCAATATCTGCTACTAAATATTCATAGAGATGGTTTTATGCAAAGAGATGTCCCCTTTCCAGATTCAGTAGTCATTTATTGTCTTGGAAAATCCGTTTGAGAAATACACACCCCTTTATAATGCTAGTACACCTTCAGAAAACCCCACGCGTAAAAGCCCCTCCAGCTGTTCTTCCCACCGTTATGTATTCCAGTTCATCCAGGTTTAATTGACAACTCTTTTATCAAATAGAGGACAGTATAACCTTTGCAACTGTGTCTTATTTGATGCTGTGAGAATATATTTCTTTAAAGATACGTATAGAAGCACAACATTTGATCTAGCAACATACAGATGATGTTGTGTGTCTGTGTATTAGGGATTGTGCAGACGTGGCCCTGTCTGATTGGTTCTGGAGATGTCTTGTAACAATAGTGTCTTGGAATCAATCAGGCAGGGGCTAACACCTCACTCCCCAGGACAACTCAATGCAAATGTTTCTGTTAGAACTGTATAAAAAGACAACTAAAATGAGTGTACCGTGAACAATTTCTATCCTTACATGTGTTCCCACGGCCGGCTGTGTAAATGAAACCTTCCTGTCTTTTTGTTGCAAAAATCGGGTCTGTCTCTTCAAGAATATGGAGAGTTTAACATTTCGGATTGACTAACAATGCCTTGAACAATACATTACAGCCGGCCGTAATGGCATTTTTAGTTTTATTAGTTTAGTTTGATGCAAACAGGCGACATATTTAGGCTACATATTTTGTTGTGTGTACCAGTGTGATATCAATGATTAATCCATCATAAGGGGCAAAGGTATATGCTTAATAATGGACAAAAAGTATTTTACTCATTTTATGACGCATAGCTGTTTATCCCCATATAGTGATTAAAAGACAGGAATTCCCACTTGGAAATGACACACTTTGCAGGTGATCAAGAGTAGTAAGAGTCATTATGCAAATTACTCCAGCCGCAAACAGCCATATTTAAATGAGAGATTTTGCATGTTTGGAATTGTTATACTGTAAGAAAACGGTGAAAAGACTTGCAGCAATGTTGCCATTTTTATGGTATTTTTTTAGTGTAGGGTAGGCTACTGTACTGTTCCACTGAACGAGCAGGCGGTTTATTAATAACTGTTTCACTGGATGTCTTAGTTTCTGCCGGGAGATACAGATGTGTCAGGACTGAAATGATCATAACTAGGCTATACTTACTTACTTACTAGCACTAAGCCTACTCGGACCGTAAGTGCCACATAAAATCACATTTCCATTTGATTATGGGTTATTATTTTGTTAAGTTTTTGATTTGCTTGTTATTCACTGTTTGTTATAATAGACGTTTGTTACGACCCCGGCTCAAAGGGGCCGCAACACAAATGATTTCAAAAAGAAACAGGCAACTTACAAAATGTTTTTATTAAAATCTCCTCCATTTCAGTGGTGCCTCCGTGTTTACACACACTTCCGGTATCACACAAGCACATCAGACAGATGTGGAAGCGTACTCCACAAAACATAAAATAGCTTTCACTAAAAAATGCTACTTTAAAATGTGGTTCAGCACGACAGAAAAAGCTGGCAACGTGCATGAAGCCACACCAGAGGAAATGCGAACGAAACCTCGAGCTAGTGAATGCTGAAAATGCATATGCTCTCTGGAAATCCACAACAGGTGTCTGCAATTTCCAAACAAGACTCTGAAGGAAAGCTGACGGAAATTTGTTAGCATGCAAAATATTTAAAAGGCAGTACTCACAAGGCAGCATAGGGACGTACATAACAACATTATGGATATTCCAAACACACCCATACGTCTTGCTACAATGACAGCCGTCATTTTATCGATTCCGTATGTTTTAATACCTGCTTTCCATTTGTAGCCTACTAAAATGCACCTGCAAATAGGCTACCTTTCCCAAACTTCCTTTCGGGCTTAGTAAATCACTTTACACGTGCTAAAGTAATCTATTTGCATGAACACCTCACACTATTTCGCAAAATAACGTAAGGACGCCCAATTTTGCATATTCATTCAGACTAACCCACAGAAATGATAAATCTTTCCATTTTAGCACATGCAATCCTCTTTACACCTTGTTAATTGATCACCTTGGACGCTATTTTGTGGGTGCTAACAGTTTTACATGTGTTTTTTACACGCAAACCTTTAGTAAATCAACCCCTATGTACGATAAGATTACAATAAGATAATATTCCACCATCAGGAAAATGCTGACAAATCTTCAAGCTTCACAAATCGGTGCATCAAACATAAAACATGACTGAGCCACCTATGAACACTTACACTACAGTATGTGAAATGTGGAAAAACGAACATACATAATTGAAATATTACACGCTGTAATATTTAAATATGAAGGAAGAAATCTTTGCCATGTTTGTAGGCATATTTTCCGATTAAAACAATACTATTCTAAAAATACAAAAAATGCAAAACAAAGTAATTTTTTTTAGTTAACAATGAAATACTGAGAGCTATAAATGTAAATGCACGATGCTAATTTAGTTAATCCTACGCCTTTAGGTACTGTTCTATTTACGACTTTATGACTCCAGGTGTGTGCATCACAGAAACTTGGAAAATGGCTTAAATTAAGCATGATATTTGTACCATTTACAATATTAACTCAGATTACTTAATTTTCATAATTTAGGTAAAAAATAAAGTGCCACAAATGCAAAGAAATCTTGGCAAAAATAAAAAAATAAAGTTCATTTTCTTTAGTTTGCAATGAAATACTGAGAGCTATAAATATAAAACAGGTAAAACTATATGTCTCCTGGATCATACACTGGATTTTGCACTGGATCGTCCAAAATCTGAGTGTGATAGGTACAACTCCTAAAGATCTATGACACAAAATGTAAGCAGTGTACCCTGTTGTCCCTTAGTGTCTCCAAATCTATCCAAAATGGCTAAATTGTTCACTGCTGTAAATCATAAAATAATCATATATTTAACTACAAATCAACTGTTTTCATTTATGAAACTCACTTTTGCATAATTTTCAAGTGGGAATTATTGTCTTCTTATCAATATATGGGGATAGATATCTATGGGTCCAAAAACCTATCCAAAACAAAAATAATGATTAAAATACTTTTTGTCCATTATAAAGGATATACATTTGCCCTATGAGGGTTTAAGCTGATAACACTGATATCACACTGGTACACACACACCTAAATATGTAGCCTAATCATTCACTCTTGTACTTCAATAAAACATCACTTTTTTCTGTACTCTACAGGACGTAATCTTTTGCTGCATGCCCTGGGATGACATTTCTCTGGAGTGTGTTTAACTGCTACTTCTAATCAATCCAAGAAAAAATGTACATTCATCTTGCACATATCAGCACACAGTAAATTTGAATGAGTATTTTTCATGCCCTAAGAGACAAGTATAGCCCATGGAGATACTAATACGCCACAGTGTACATTATGCACGATACGATTATGATAAATTAATATTCCATGATCAGGAAAATGCTGGCACTGTTTTAGCTCAATGACAAAATGGTGCATCAAACATAAAACATGACTGTGCCACCTATGAAGGCTTACAGTACAGGATGTGAAATGCACTCAGTTTCATGTCAAACATATGGCACAAGACAGTGGTGGAGTGGAAAAACTAGTCGGATGTTTGCATACACTTAGGTTGAAGTCATTAAAACTAATTTTTAACCACTCCACAGATTTCATGTTAGCAAACTATAGTGTTGGCAAGTCAGTTAGGACATCTACTTTGTGCATGACACAAGTAATTTTTCCAACAATTGTTTATAGACAGATTATTTCACTTTTAATTCACTATATCACAATTACAGGGGGGTCAGAAGTTTACATACACGAAGTTGACTGTGCCTTTAAATTTTTTATATTTGGTCGCATATCCTTTGGCTTTGTATGCCATGACTTCCTGATGTCTGTGACCCAACAACATTAAAAGACTCTTGATATCTTATTTTCTGGTACTCTTACAAGTGATACTGTAACGTCTCTGCATTTGAATGGATCTCTATGGGAATTGGGGTGTGGGACTAGATTTAGCTGTAGATTATGCTGGAACCGTATGGAATACATGATTGGTAAAATGGCTGTAAGTCATGAAGGGTCTGAGGTATCAAACGAGCCTCACTCTGCTGCCAGATATGCAGTAGATATGGATGGATCACTTTAAGGATGGTTTCTCCTGACAAATTTTCCTATTGAACTCTATGGAAAAATAAGTCAGGAGAAGAAACCCTTCAAGTTATCCATCCATATCTACTGTATTTCTGGCAGCAGAGTGATGATTTAAGGCTTGTTTGATACGTCAGACCCTTGATGACTTACAGCCATTTAGCCAACCATGTGTTCCATACTGTTCCAGTGTAATTTACAGCTAAATCTAGTCCCACACCCCAATTCCCATAGAGATCCATTCAAATGCAGAGACATTATAGTATCGCTTGTAAGAGTACCAGAAAATAAGATATCAAGAATCTTTTGATGTTGTTGGGTCACAGACATCAGGAAGTCATGGCATGCAAAGCCAAAGGATATGCGACTAAATATTAAAAATTTAAAGGCACAGTCAACTTAGTATATGTAAACTTCTGGCCCACTGGAATTGTGATATAGTGAATTAAAAGTGAAATAAGCTGTCTGTAAACAATTGTTGGAAGAATTACTTGTGTCATGCACAAAGTAGATGTCCTAACTGACTTGCCAACACTAGTTTGCTAACAGAAAATCTGTGGAGTGGTTAAAAATTAGTTTTAATGACTTCAACCTAAGTGTATGTAAACATCCGACTTCAGCTGTATATAATTGAAATATTGTAAGCAGTAATACTTAGCTATCGAGGAGGAAATCTTTGCCCCATCGAGCAAATGTACATTCATGCTTATATTGTAGTTCATTGCGTAAAGCTGTAGCGACACAACTAAACTTTCTGTTGTGCTCAGTCATCATTTATGTTCCAAGCATCAAATGAGACATGTTGACAACACTGTTGGGAAGCTTATAATGTTGTCAATCAAACCAGAGTGAATCGGAATTTCTTACGACCGTCTGAACAACATGCATGGTTTTACACATAGACGTTTCAGATAGTGTACTCGCATTATAAAGCGTTGTGTATTTCTCAAACGGATTGTTGAAGACAATAAATGACCACTGAATCTTGAAATATTTTGTAGAAGATATTGATAGTAGAATTACGTGGTATAATTACACAAGAATTTCACTGGTTTATTTAGCCATTGTGTGAGCAGGGTTTTTCCCCGCTGTATTGGCATACGTTCAGGCTATTGTTGGCTTTATCTTGTTGCTATGATGGAATACAAATTTTTGGTTGTGAAAGAATATGTTTATGAACTAGACATTATTGTCCAATTTTCCAAATGATTAATTGGGTCGGTGTAGTTGCAGGTAAGACTAGGTGGGGGTTGCTTGTTAAATGGAGCACCTACATGTACACGAAATTGGTGGCATTTAGAAACTGCGTATTTGGCATACTTGTCATGTATCATGTACTAATAAAGCTAGAACACAGAGCGTGTTGTTTCCACTCATAGTTCGGTTGCAGGAGCAATGAATGTCTAAATTGAGGAATCTCACGGCACCGGCGACATGGCCACTAGGTGGTCTGCGTAAAGGAGTTCAAATAATTTTCTTTATATATCTACATCTGTATATTTTTTTTCTTTATGTATCTATATCTATATATCTTTTATTTGTGCCAATTACACAGCCTGGGGTTCTTTCCCTCCCTTATTTTAAACTGAGAAACGTGATCACCATGAAGTGCTCATGCCGATGTTCATTTTTGTATCTGAAGTTCCATCTCACAAGAGTCTCCTCTTATGGGAAAAAAAAAAAATTTGCCCATAAAATAATTTGCTCGCTTCAGTGCAAACACAATGCTATGAAAATGACAGCGTGGGCAGGCTGAAACAATCCTCCCATTTCGTAGGCAGCGTTGTGATTGTTGGGCCGGAGCCACAGTAACCAAAGTCTTTGGAAGCATTCACCATCGTCTCATGCCCTTTGCAAATACCACAATGTCCTTTCTTAAACTGCACTTATCCTGCTCTAACCTCTCCTCCCACCTTCCATTTTCTTCCTCAGCAGCGCCCTGTATCTGATAGGGTTGCTGGGAGCCGGGCGCAGGCTCTGAAGGTTAAGCTCAGCTAGTGAGATCACTTCCTGTGGGTCAGCATCTAATTTTGCTTATGGGGCTAAGCTATGTAACCAATCTAACGGTTTCAGCTAATGTAACCTGTCTGTCTGAAATTAGTAAGGGTTGTACCATTCACAGCACATAAACTATGCCGCATATGTCAAAATGAGTGTTTGGATAAAATGTGCTTTTTTAAAATGTTTTTTAGTGCCCATATAAATGGGTGTATTCCCAGGCCACTATTGTTCTGTTGCAATTGTGTAAATGCTGCGCTATGTTTCCAAATTGCACAGCACATCCATGACTGAACTGTGGAACAGAGTGTGAGTTTCCCCTTCCGGCGACTGAGAACCAAGCACCCTCCTGAGACCCACCTGCTTGAGCTGCGTCTCGGAGTTGACATAGATCTCGCACACCTCGCAGTGGAACGCTTTGCTGGCGACGGGCATGCTGCCCTTGCTGCCGAGCCGCTTGGTCTTGCAGGTGGCGCGGGACGACACCACCTTGCTCCTTCGCCGCGGCTGCACAGTCTGGCCCTCCAGCATCAGCTTATGTTTGGACCCTGGGGCACACAATACCACGGGATTCAAGAATCAAACACAGAACACATGACAGCTTACGCACCTTTGACCTTTCAGTGTACACTAAGCCAGATATGTACATTCACATTAAATGTTAAATGTGCTAGGGGTAACAGCACTGTCTCTATGAAGCCACTGTGCACAGTGTAGGTTTGGTGGGGGGCAGATTGGTGGTTTTACGGAGGGTAATGTAGTGTATGCTCCCAAACAGGAAGCCTGAGGTGATCCACGGTGTTGTAAACGTACCGCTGTTGTGGGCTTCCAGCTGGGATGTGGAGTTGACAGTGACTTTGCACACGGGACAGTGGAGGTGCTGCTTGTTCTTTTTGGGGTCCTTCTCACCCTCTGCCCGAGGCTCCCCCTCAATCTTGGTGGGCTCCTGGTTGCCAGGCTCGAGGGCCGGGCCCGGGGTCTCGGCAGTGCTGGTGTCTGACGTGATCTCTGAAACCTGTGAAGCTGGGGATACCTGAGGGGACGACAGGGCTGCCAGCTCCATGGTCGAAGTCTCAGACACAAGGGTCAACATGACCGAGCTCCCTGGGGCCTCCACCTTGGCCTTCACCTCCAGCTCTGAGTGCAGGCCTGGGGACAGAGTTTAGTCACTTAACACACAACACTCCACCACAGTGCTGAAATAATGCTGCCTAGTTCATCAAACACAACCACACTGATAGAATCCACACCAAGCCAATTAATACAGAACGCTCCACCAGAGTTCTAAAACACAAACCCAAGAATTAAATAACCTGTCCTGTAAATGCAAGCATTTTTTATTTTTCAAGACAAACAACAAAGCAGACAAAAACAAAAAAGAATTTGTCGGCCAAAGCCAAGGACAAATGTTTGAATTTAGCAAGTGGTAAATGCAGCATCCAGCAATAGTCATATAGAAACTCAGTCATCTCAGACAGAGCAGGGTGAAAGAACACCTTTCACTCAGCCATGGTCAACTTCTATACTGCCTGGCCAAAAAAAAGTTGCCGTTGCACCCATCATGCATAGTGCCCACTGTACAAGCCTCTGGAGGCAGTGTTATGATCTGGAGTTGCTTCAATAGGTCAGGTCTAGGCTCAGCAACGTTATGCAGCAATAAAATGAAGTCAGTACCTGAATGTACTGAATGACCAGGTTATCCCATCAATTGGCATATTCCAGGGCGACAATGCCAAGATTCATCGGGCTCAAATTGTGAAAGAGTGGTTCAGGGAGCATGAGGAATCATTTTCACACATAAATTGGCCACCAGAGTCCTGACCTTAACCCCATTGAAAGTCTTTGGGGTGTACTGGAGAAGACTTTACGGAGTGGTTCGACTCTCCTGTCGTCAATACAAGATCTCGGCCAAAAATTAATGCAACTCTGGACGGAAATAAATGTTGTGATGTTGCATAAGGTTGTTGAAACAATGCCACGACGATTGCGTGCCGTATTCAAAGCTAAAGGCGGTCCAACGAAATATTAGAGTGTGCGACTTTTTTTTTGGCCAGCCCAGGCATGTCAATGGTATTAAACACAAACCCAATAATTCAATTACCTGCCTTGAACTCTGAAATGAAGGCAAACATTTTTCTTTTTTAAAACAAACAACAAAGCAGACAAAACAAAAACAATTTGTTTTCATTTGTAGGGTGAGGTCAAGGACAAATGTTGTTTGAATTAGAGAGTGGTAAATGCAGCATCCAGTGACAGTCACAGAAACTCAGTCATCTCAGACAGAGCAGGGTGATAAAACACCTTTCACTCAGTCATGGTCAACATCTACAGAAGGACTGCATACACTCTCAGAAACAAAAAAGGTAGAGTGGAGTTTGTTCTTTTAGGAACAAATTTCCAAATGTACCCTGAAAGGTACAATAATTTTATGAGGGAATTAATAAGTACCTTTAGAAGTAAAAACTAATTATTAAACCCTTGGCTAGGGGTACAATTTTATGTACCTATAGGGTACCACCCCAGTGACAAGCATTGTACCTTTTTAGCCAATTTTTCATACCTTTTTTTCTGAGAGTGTATGAATGGCATAAAACCAAGAATTTAACTACTTGTCCTGCACTTTGAAATTAATGGAAATTTTCTTCTTCTTCTTCTTCTTCTTGTTTGAATTTAGAGAGTGGTAAATGCAAAACCTTGACAATCCACTTCCTGTCTTGTTATTCATGCCTGTCTGAAAGCAGGGATGGTAGTTTGTATGCCATTTTTCTTAAAGGCCCACACGCATCGGCATTCTCTTCCTGGTTTTAGTATCTGAAACGCCCACAAAACATTAGGAAAGAGCAGTGACGTAGCTTTTGTGAAAAGTCCCAAACCCCGCACCTTGTTTGTATACATTCGGATTGCGACTCCGACAAATTATGCAAAAACATACAGTATATCATATAACATGGGAAATGGTTTTCGGAAAAATCGCATTTAAACCCTAAAATATGCATACTTCGACCAAAATTGCTATTTTTTTTACTTGAACCAGTATGGAACACAATTGAAAAGCTCCTGGATGACATGAAAAGCTCTTAAACATATTTAAAGCGTGCGAGCAAGGAATAGGCTATATGGATCAATATTATGATCAATATTATTCGGACTAACCATTATGACGTGTTTTGATATGCAGAATAATAATCTTTCATGGGGTTTAACACCGGCATGGGTTCCCAGTAATTCCTGACCAAACTATTTCCCAGAAATATAATAATGGGAAAACAACAAACTTTCTTCCATTAGGTTACACAAGTGCTGTTATTTTACAAAAACATGCGGTTTAATTTCGTTAAAACACCTGCAGCAGCTGAGCATAAGCTAATTTGGCTTCCCTCTCAGCTTAAAAAACGCGAAATTAGCTTGCTTTAAAAAAATCTTTTGTTTGATTATACAATGAAGCATTGTCAAACATCAATTCCATGAGGCTGTTCTCAGAGCAGACAAATCACAGGCAATGAATTTCGGCTAGCGAATTTCAAGCTTCATCCGAAGTTCATATTACGTGCATTCTAATATTGATTAATGACATGAATAGCATTCTTTTGCCTTACCCAGGTGAAAAAGTAGTATACGTTAGTGTAATAAAAATATAATTTAAGTATACAAAGGTTACAAGTATACTCTTCCTTTTGGTACTTAATTTGAAGTATGTTTAAAATGTACTTTTAAAAAGTGTACTTCAAGTACACAAGTAGTCTCAAACACACCGTAATACATTTAAAGTTTGTTTCAAACGCACTGGTGACATAATGAAATTGTACTGCAAGGGTATTTAAGATACCGACAAATCATACTTTTTGTTAGTGCACTTAAATATACATAAGTACACTAAAAATAGTCCCATTTTAACATACACACTGCACTTGAAGTACACTTAAGTACGACTTAAGTTCTACTTTTGAACAACTTTAGTGCACTTAGTATACTTAAAGCGCTGCCAATTTAGCACAAAGTACATAATTAGTACAAAAACTACTGAAAGTATACTTTGAAAAAGTAGATTTCAAGTATAATCTTTTTGCACCTGGGTAATGATGACACTAAATACACTAAGGCTGTCAAGTTGGGAACTCATAGGTTCATGCATATTTTCCCTTGTTTTATATATTGTCCTGCTTATGGAAATATGACCAATGCGTTTTTACTGGTAACTTAATGCCTTAAAACAAGCCTACTTCCTCGCGATTCCAACGACAACATGCGTCTATTCCGGTAGAGAAAATTTTTTACTTTGGGGAAAAATATGAATCGCCATTTCACAATGTAATATTCATATTTTTATGCATGTTTTGCATGCCCCTGTGTGTGTAACAGGCAGGAGGGTGTACGCGCGTTGTGCACACGCCTTTGTACACATATATTACTATCTTCATATTGTGCAGTTAAAATAACATTGAAACAACTACAACATGACTTAAAACCAGGTTTGTGCGCAAGCACTTTCTGCTGCCTCAAGATAGCAATTTGCCAAAAATGATCTTGGCCACAACTCATCTTAAAGCCAACCCGGCCAGTTCACTTGCTATAGACTCAGTCGGCAAGAGAGGGCACACCCTCAAAAACTCCAGGCCCAACCCCCCCATAACGAAATCAATGAAGCGGCCAGTTATAGGTCTTTAAATTAAGACAAAATCTAGTAATATATTAACAACTTTGCCATTTTTTTCAAAATGCCAAAAAGCTGATGTGTGGCTTACTGTATGGCAAACAGATTTAAAAACCCAGATTTGCACCTTGCTTTAATGCCAAGAAACCTGTGGCTAACAGCTAACGGCACTAGCCCAGAAAATGACATCATTAACATTGCTTCTACAAACGAATGTTCAAAGTGAAACCGTTCGAATATCACCGTACATCAGCTAGCTAATATTAGCCTACTTTTCTTGGTCATGGATCATAAACAGTGGCGTACCGTTGGCTGTAAAATGGGCCTTCTGTAGCCTAATCTTACCTTTAACGGATGATCACTCTCAATCTGTTTCCATCTACTTCGGCTGATTGTCAATCAAACAATTGATTTGGTTAATAGCCTAACCAAGACCAATAAGTAAGTTATTAGGCTACCAATTTATTTTGAGATAGCATTATTGTTCTGTGAATAATAAACTTGTTGCATTTTTCTATATCCACATTTATGATGACGTGTTATCATGCAAAGATTTTGACTTTTAAATGCTCCATGTTTAAATGTTTCGCAGATTGTAAATTAGTTTTTCTAGCCTTAATAATGCGTTGCGCTCAATGGTTCAAGACACTTAAGAGGCTGTCCTCTTTAAATATGCTTTCTAATGTTTAAATCGCTTTGACTAATTTGAGTGCCGTCTTAAAATTAGCCTAATTACATTCTTTATCGCATTCAGATTATTGCCTGATCCTTGTTAAACAATCTCAAATGAGTTATCTTTGTTGTTGTCATTTCTTAATCATTAGGCTATAGGCTACATATTGGTCTTGATTATTAATTAATTGTTTGATTGTTAGGCTACTCAAGCTAAATAAAGGGAAACAAGTCTAATGCTGTAGCCTATACCCTGCTTTTTCCAGCGCACCAGCTATGAATACATATATAATAAGTCAGTGCTACACATTTTATGACACAAAGAAAAATGCTAGCACAGAAAAACTTGCTCTATTCATTGATATTTGTTATTCAGTTAATTGCTTGATTGATAATTAAGAACTATAAATGGAAACAGGTTGAGATTAATATCTGTAAGGTATGGTTACAGAAGGCCTATTTTGCAGCCGATGGTACGCCACTTGATCATAATGTAGTTGACATGGTTCCTTACCGGAGGATTCAATAAGGCAGAAGATGTCAGGGAATGATACCGCAGGCTACTGAGTTGGATCAATTGTCCACTCTGCAACCGCATAAGGACAGCACTCGAGTAGGCTAGCGCTAGCCTACGGTTTGGTTTATTTTGCCAAAATATCCTTAGGAAATAACGTGTCAATGTAATTTTCTGACATTAAAATAAAATAATAACGATAGTTAGCTTGATGTGTCCCTACTCAGAACAATGACAGACGCGGCATTGTTTTCCCCCTCACTGGCCCTGCCCCTCAACTATGACAGAACACCAACTGAATCTACGGGCTGAATCAAACATGGTCATCATGGCACAGGCTGCCCGAATTGATGGATGAAATTACAGAGAAGCCATGCAAATGTTTTATTAGCCTACATACAAACAAATCCTATCCGAAAAGGGATATAGCCTATACATAATTTTATCTATTATGATACTATAACAATGATGTAACGTTATTTAGCTGTTTAGTATAGTATAGGCCAGTGGTCTCCAACCCTGTTCCTGGAGAGCTACCGTCCTGTAGGTTTTCATTTCAACACTAATTTGGCACACCTGATTCTACTAATTAGCAGCTCAGCAAGATCTCTAGCTGTTGAGTGAGGTGTGCTTTGTTAGGGTTGGAGTGAAAACCTACAGGACGGTAGCTCTCCAGGAACAGGGTTGGAGACCACTGGTAGGCTATATAGTACAGATCCTTTCCAAAAAATTAGAATATCATGGAAAAGTTTTTTTTTTTTCCATAATTCCATTCAAAAGGTGAAACATTCATAGATTATAGATTCATTACACACAAAGTGAAATATTTCTAGCCTTTATTTGTTTCATTTTTCATAATTTTGGCTTACAGCTCCAGAAAACCCCCAAAACAGTATTTCAAGAAATTAGAATAGTGTGTCGAAAATCAGCATTTACTTCAGTTATTTCAGAGAATGAGTGGAGTGGCTTGACTCGAGGAATCAGACAGTTGTAGCCCATGTCCCGGATACGTCTGTACGTGGTGGTTTTTGAAGCACTGACTCAGTCTAAAACATTAATTCTCTGAAATAACTGAAGTAAATGCTGATTTTCGACACACTATTCCAATTTCTTGAAATACTGTTTTGGGGGTTTTCTGGAGCTGTAAGCCAAAATTATGAAAAATGAAACAAATAAAGGCTAGAAATATTTCACTTTGTGTGTAATGAATCTATAATCTATGAAAGTTTCACTTTTGAATGGAATTATGGAAACAAAACAACTTTTCCATGATATTCTAATTTTTTGGAAAGGATCTGTATAATTGGTAAGCTATAATTAGTATAGGCAAACGTTAAAAAACGTTAACGTTAATAACGTTCCGTTAACGTTATTAATGGAAACACACGCACCTTGGTGTTATTCTTGGTGTAATTCACTGCGTTAAAAGCTGTTATGCAAAAATCTCGTAGGGCCCCCCAGTCAAAAATACTTCCTACGTCCCTGCTCCCATGCAGTAAATCAGTGTATTAACCTGATGCTTTTGCAAGGTTGCTTGCCACTCTAAACCTTTCAAAGCATCTGAGCCAATCTTTCAAAATCAATTGGTTTTTAAAAATCAAATGGTTCTGGGGGACTGATTTGATATTTGGATACGGGTGCTGTTGTTCCTTCCATTTATTCATTCATTCATTTTCTATAGTGAGTTCCTTTATTCAGGCCCTGATTATACAATGTAGCTATGGAGCTCAATAACTGACAAAAGTATTTGAATTTGAATTTAGTATATTTGAATTATATACGTGTGACATTTCATAAACTTGAATTTGTTTGTGGTGTATTTCATAAATTTGCATTTAAACATAGATTGAAATTCAGATGTCAAAGTGGAGTCAAGGAGGATGCATTTTTTGAGTATTGGGAAGCACCCCACATATCTTACTCCGAGCTGGCAAATGATCTAGCGACTGATAAGCCGGCACTGGTAAGAAGCCATCTATTGATTCGCCGAGGTAGCCTAACTCATGTGCCTGGCTTAGCAACCCACTGGATTTGCAACTGACTTGGCTGGTCACTGGCATTCCTAGCCTGGTCACTCACGTACAAACACAATAAAAAACAAACACCAACCAACTCACAAAACATTTGTCTAAAAATGGCAAATGTAATCACAGTAAATAAACCATAGGCTATGCGAGTAATTGTGCTGATGTCAGTCAACAGCAACACTAACAGCATCAGTGTTTAGTCCAAATTTATAGGCTACAGCAGTAGAAGAATTGGATAAATCAAACATAAATCTGAGAGCTCATCCAATGACACAATGTCTAAAAGGCTACTGCCTACATTCTCAGCATTGAATAGTAGGATTGTTCCTGTCCAAAAGTTAAATAGTTCTGCCCCATGTTGGATTCCGATCGAGATCGCAGGGTAGCCTAAGCAGGAATTCCACCGGGCTACCTAGATATCATAAAGTTTAATGCTCGATCGGTTTTGCTTCATCATTCAAATATTTAAACAGATTTTTAACCTGGCAATAAAGCCAGTGGACTGTAATTAATCAATTAGGAGCTATGTTTTTTTTATTTTTAATGGGGTAAAATGACATGTAGGTAGGCTAAATATTTTACTTTGACAAGCCAGTTGTGGACCTCTTATCCACGGTGGCCCCCTAGTGGTAGTCGTCAACATCCCAATTACAGTAGGCCTATTCATATTTCTCTGAAATTATAAATTACAGGTTAAACCCTAAAAGTTCTGTAACCTTCATCTTGGCACAGCCACAGACAATATTAAAATGCATAAAAACGCACCGTTTCTAGGCTACATCAAAATCATGTTCCCATATAGGAACAATAATAGGCTACCTATTATTGAAAAGTTGTAGGCTATAGACAAACTTTCGGTTATAGTTCGCCTATGTCCAGTGAAGTTCACATTTCCACAGTGACCACCTATCGCACGTGTAGCTGTAATAGCCTACATTGCTGTGGATGTAAAAACATAGCATACCTTTTAACGTAGGCCTAATCAAAGGCTATAGAGACTATAGCCTACACACAATAGGCTACGTATTTTTATGCCTAGGCTACATATAGGCTTATGTGACGATTCTGACAAATTTATTCTGTTGCAAATGTCTGATGGTAGGATAGGCCTCTTCTTCAATTTGAAGTTTAAAACATGGATGTGCTGCAGTAAATCGTTTTTGAGATATGACACTTGGGCTAAATAAGACAAGTAGCCTAGCAAATAGGTGAAAATTGCTTCTGGTGGGCCAAAGTTAATGAGGTTAACTGATTTCCTAAGTCCTTCGCTTGAATTGAACGACTGTTGCCTCGTGGATAGCTGCAGACTCAAACTACAAATGCAAGAGAGATGATAAATTAGCCTAATTCAGAAATTGTAAAAAAAATAATAAATCATCAATCCAGTGGGTTGCCATGCTAGGTACGCGAGTGACCAGCATAGAGCGTATAGAATAGTGGTGTGTCGTTCGCGAACGAGTCGGCTCTTTGAGCCGGCTCTTTTAGGTGAACGTTGGGAGCCGACTCGCATATCTGAAGAGCCGATTTGTTTTGTAAATGAACACAAGACAAGTGCTTGTGGTCTTGGTGGAACTTTTATTCGGTTTTTTTCTTCAAGTTCCATCTGTAATCAAAGAGAATAATTTTTTAGGCCAAAAATAAATAAAACCACTATAAGAAAATAACATTAATAATAATTTAAAAACCAGTTTAATTGTTGGTCAGTTTAATTGTTCTGATGCTGCAGTTTTGCACATTAATTTTTTCATGCATTCATTTATTTTTCTTTGTTATGACGCAATATTATGTTCCATTTTATGAGTGTCTATTTTGTTTTGAAATGTTCAACTACGCACTGTGTTTATTGTGCAATTTATTTCAAGACATAAAAATTCCCTACTTTCAATGCACATGTGTAATAGCGTCTTACTGTTCTTACATTTATTTAAATAGTTTTTATAACAAACAAAATGCAAAATAATGTTATTTTGGTAATTAGAAGGTAGAGTAAGATTCCTTTGAACAATTTAAGTGATAGATGTGCACAAACACCAATCATAGGTAAAAATATCGCTAACTTTGGCCTATTTTGAAAAACCGGAAATGCTACTGAATGAAGAGCCGTTTGAGAGCCGAAAGAGCCGGCTCTTATTGGTGAGATGAGCCAAATGATCTGACTCACTGAAAAGAGCTGGAATGCCCATCACTAGTATAGAACTGGAGAGGCGGGAGGAGCCAGGAGTTGCAGCAACCAATATGGCGTCCAGTGCACCGCACCACTCAGTTTCCCCATAGGCTATAATGGAGAAACTCCTGCCTTTTTATATCAAACTAAGCGGTTTACAGTCATATTTTCAACCCAGTTATACCCGTAATACATATAAGAATACGAATCAATGCGTGATTTTACTTGACGCGACTCGATAACGAAGTTATAGCCTCCGTTGTTTCCGTTGTTTTACTCTCCGCGAGTCAACACTCGACTCTCTGGTTGGTCGTACTGAACACGTGATGATGAAGAGCCTACAAAGACCATCTACCAACATGAAAAAGTTGAACGAAATGTAATTACGATACAGCGTAAAGTAGTTGGTGCGAGCAGTGTGCCCATGGAGTTCAGTGATTCAGTGAGATATTTTTTCAGTTAATCAGTTCAATCAATGTTTTGTGTCTGAGGCCGCTGCAATAAAGTTTATACATACATATTTTCAGGGCAGTGTATTGTTTGAAATATGATTTACAATATGTTTTTCGTATAGTTGTCAGTTGGTTTAGAACGAGGTAGCAGATATAATAACGGTTGTAAACCTCAAAATCGATCCAACTCTTCGCTATTTCTGTTCGCTAACATGAACGTTAGTTGGATTTTTTTTTTAAACTGGCGGCAAATGAATCCCCTATCTCCCTCCACATATTTCCTTTTGAGAATAGTAGAAGAGTAAGAACTAAAATCTATAATACTGGTTGCCTTTTTTTACTCGTTGCTTTTGCAAATGCAAATGTCTAGTAATGCATTAATGAGATAGAAAATAGCCTTTTCTAGTAGGCTATATAATGAGTCCCTATTTGAACTCATTTTGTATTTTGAAAAAGAAAAATATAGCTTATTTGTTTTACATTCATATGTACAACAATTACATTTTCCAGACTCTGTTCTATTTTTGAAACAACATATATTTTTTATTCGAAACTAGGCCTATTATCTGTCCATTAAAATATTGTTTTGCATTAATAGGTGTTAAACTCTATTATCTTTTATTTAATATTTCATAAATAACAAGTTATTTGTTCCGGAACGTTCTTTATAAATACAAAATATTGTTATACTGAATTAATGTGGTGTTGCAAAGTAAGTAGGCTATATGTATTTTTGTTGTTAGTTTAGGGCAGTATGAGCTTAAGGTATGCTGCTAGGAGAAACTGATTTCTTGAGCAACTGAAACTCTTTGCCTATATATTTTCTTTCTTTTAAAAAATCATAATCATTTCCAGCTTATTGATTTGTAAATGAAATAGGCCTAAATGAAGCCTTTCACTTTCCTTTTTTGATATTTTACTTCCTGTTTCTTTTTGCCTGTAACACGCATTAACATAGTCACACAATCATTTAAATTAATTCATATTAGATATTCAAGTGTATTAATGATTAAATAGTTTTGATAGGGTCCTTTTTCCTAATCTGTGTGTAAATAAGGTCAAATAAATTAATATGTCTGACAAATTAAGTTTTTGCGTCTCAGGAGGGACTACTGTGCTCTGTCCTATGTCGTCAACCTTGTTTGTCAGCCCTGTTATAACAGAATTAACTGGGTTGACAATAACAGGGTTGAGTGCCCTAAAACTTATAGCTAGCCATGTGGTGAAACAAATAGAAAGATAATTGCATTCATATCAGATTTTTATTACATTTTAACAGATATAATTTTACAAAACCCATGTTCTTTTCTGCATGAATTAAGCGTAACAGGGGTGATGAGTTGTGCTTGTCCCCTTATGCCAAAAACCTCTTCTTGCACGCTGTCTTATCTATTTGAAGAAATAATGTAAATTCCTCAAGGTTGTAACACTCAAGGCGTGATGCCATAATTTCCTGCAGTTTTTCCCATCATTATAACAGGTTGACTGGAATTTGGGGACATTTAAATTATAAATTTTTTTTTAAGTAAAATCTTTTTTATATTGAAAGTTGTAAATCAAAGTCTTGATTAAGCTCAGGGACATGCTTGACTTGTGACTTTACAAAATGTTTTTAATATCTAAAAAAGACAATAGGATGACAAATATTGAGTGCTATATGAAAGAACAACATACAGAAGTTGAATGAATTATTATTTTCATGTATTGTTTTAACCAACCAGTCTCGTGTTGACTCGCGGAGAGTAAAACAACGGAAACAACGGAGGCTATAACTTCGTTATCGAGTCGCGTCAAGTAAAATCACGCATTGATTCGTATTCTTATATGTATTAGAGAGTATAACTGGGTTGAAAATATGACTGTAAACCGCTTAGTTTGATATAAAAAGGCAGGAGTTTCTTATAGCCTATGGGGAAACTGAGAGGTGCGGTGCACTGGACGCCATATTGGTTGCTGCAACTTCGGCGATAGAAGCAAGCGGTTACGTCCATTCCATGTCATTGAGTTCAGTGGTGACCAGCCTAGGAATGCCAGTGACCAGCCAGGTCAGTTGCAAAATACAAATCCAGACTGCGGTCAAGCCAGCCTCCACTTCGAAAAAGATGGTCAAGCTAGCCGCCACGTTCTTTTGTGGTTCGCAATATACTAGGCATTCTACGGTAAGAGCGTGTGAGAATTAATTTCAAAATAAAAGTGAAGTTCCGGTGAACGTGATAAGACGTGAAAGTAATTTCACATGCATTCAATAAATCAGTCAGTCGTCAGTAAACAATGAATGAATGAATGAATGAATGAATGAATAAATAAATAACATACATACATACATAAATAAAACAAAATGAATAATTGTTAAATAATAAAATGAATAATTATTTTTTTTAAACAACTACGGCCTGCAAACTATTTCAGAGAAAAATTGAGGCTTTCTCATTTCAATTGCGTGAATAATTACTCATTAATAAAAAATAATTAACTTAATAATAAAGAATACATTTTCAATCTGACTTCAAAATGACCACCTCACAGTGTCACTCAGACAACCTCAGGACATTCTGATGTGGAATTTCCAAATTAAAGCCCTCTAAAATGTTATATAAGAGCTGTGTTTCTTCTCAATTCAGATTGATATTAAAAGGAATCCTCCTGTTTTCACAAAACCAATTCACTTCAGAATGATAGAAGAACACCTCATAGTGTCACTCAGAGAACCTCAGGACAATCTGATGTGGAATTTCAAAATTAAAGCCCTCTAAAATGTCATAAGAGCTGAGTTTCTTCTAAATTCAGATTGATATTAAAAGGAAACTTCCTGTTTTCACTGACCAATTTCACTTCAGAATGATAGCACACCACCCCAGGGTGTCAGTCAGACAATCTCAGGACATTCTGATGTGGAATTTCAAAATTAAAGTCCTCTAAAATGTCATATAAATGCTGTGTTTCTTCTATATTCAGATTGATATTAAAAGGAAACTTCCTGTTTTCACTGACCAATTTCACTTCAGAATGATAGCACACCACCCCAGGGTGTCACTCAGACAATCTCAGGACATTCTGATGTGGAATTTCAAAATTAAAGCCCTCTAAAATGTCATCTAAGAGCTGTGTTCTAAATTCAGATTGATATTAAAAGGAAACCTGTTTTCACAAAACCATTTCACTTCAAAATGCTAGAAGAACAACTCACAGTGTCTTTCAGACAACCGCAGGAGATTCTGATGTGGAATTTCAAAATTAAAGCCCTCTAAAATGTCACATAAGAGCTGTGTTTCTTCTATCTTCAGATTGATATTAAAAGGAAACCTCCTGTTTTCACAAAACCTTTTCTCTTACGAATGATAGAAGAAGACCTCATAGTGTCACTCAGACAACCTCAGGACATTCTGATGTGGAATTCCAAAATGAAAGCCCTCTAAAATGTCATATAAGAGCTGTGTTTCTTCTAAATTCAGATTGATATTAAAAGGAAACCGCGGGTTTTCACAAAAGCATTTCACTTCAGAATGATAGAAGAACACGTCATAGTGTGATTGAGACAATCTCAGGAGATTCTGATGTGGAATTTCAAAATTAAAGCCCTCTAAAATGTCATATAAGAGCTGTGTTTCTTCTATCTTCAGATTGATATTAACAAAATAATTTCAATTTATTGTTATCAACGATTTATTTATAAGATTCTCTCGTTAGACACAAAAATAATAATAAGAAGAGTTTTTTTAATATTTTTACATCTATGCATCTTTTTTATATGTAATGTATTTGCAGACAACCCACGCAGACTGGGACAGTTGAATAATTTACAGCTAAATAGTGATGTCAAGGAAGAAAAGGGTTTAAGCGCAGAAGCAGCAATTCCAGCTGTCTTCCCTGGCTTGTTCCAGGTCCTCTGTGTCCATGCCCAGGCACTGTTCATGGAACCATCTTTCACATTTGTCACATTGGATCTATAAAATCACAAGGTGGAAATCTCTTAGATGATTTTCAGGCTACTTTCACAAATTTCGACCTGTCTGTATTTTTCAACAAATGTTACCCACTATGTAACTACAGTATGTGTGTTCATATAATTTGTATGAATAGTCACAATGAAGAAATTTAGTTTACTGTCAATATGTCGGTGTATCTAAATACTCAGCTTCACAGTTTACAATTTCTACTGCTTTTCATCTACAAATTCTGCTTTCACAACACCAGCAGAGCTACTGCAAATGCTACTACCTCAGAGTGTAAAGGGAATGGAACTAATATGATAATCTGAATTTAGAAGAAACACAGCATTTATATGACATTTTAGAGCGCTTTAATTTTGAAATTCCACATCAGAATGTCCTGAGGTTGTCTGAGTGACACTCTGAGGTCTTCTTCTATCATTCTGAAGTGAATTGGTTTTGTGAAAACAGGAGGATTCCTTTTAATATCAATCTGAATTTAAAAGAAACACAGCATTTATATGACATTTTAGAGCGCTTTAATTTTGAAATTCCACATCAGAATGTCCTGAGATTGTCTGAGTGACACTCGGAGGTGTTCTTCTATTATTCTGAAGAAAAATTGTTTTGTGAAAACAGGAAGTTTCCTTTTAATATCAATCTGAATTTAGAAGAAACACAGCTCTTATATGAAATTTTAGAGGGCTTTAATTTTGAAATTCCACATCAGAATGTCCTGAGATTGTCTGAGTCACACTATGAGGTGGTGTGCTATCATTCTGAAGTGAAATTCTGAAGTGAAATCGTTTTGGCTAAACGTGACATATTGCATAGGCTACATACGGCAAAATTTATATATATATTTTAAATAAATGAAAAGGAACGGCAAGATTGGATGTAGGCTACCTGCCTGCGGAAAACATTTTACAATTCGACCACTATTAGCTAACGCAAAATATATCACACTAGTAGCAATACAGTGCTTTGAGTGTTTATCAACCCTGTATATAACTAACATAGGCTATATAACTATATACTTACCTCGTTAACATTACGGCATGTCATCTGCACCACGGCGTGAATAACAGCGTTGCTGCACTTGCCGCCGCTAGCTGAAGTCTAGCAGCTCTGTAATTGGCTAAATGTGAGTTCGACAGTTCCGAAAGATTCTACTTTTCCTGGGAAGCCCGGATGCTTCACCTTTGGCCCAGTTAACATAAAATCTGAATTTTTGGATCTGAATTTTTAAAACCTGAATTTCAGAAATTTGAATCCGAGAGATTTGTATTTATGGATCTGAATTTTTAAAATCTGAATTTCAGAAATTTGAATCTGAGAGATTTGTATTTATGGATCTGAATTTTTAAAACCTGAATTTCAGAAATTTGAATCTGAGAGATTTGTATTTATGGATCTGAATTTTTAAAACCTGAATTTCAGAAATTTGAATCAGAGAGATTTGTATTTATGGATCTGAATTTTGACAATCTGAATTTCAGAAATTTGAATCAGAGAGATTTGTATTTATGGATCTGAATTTTTAAAACCTGAATTTCAGAAATTTGAATCTGAGAGATTTGTATTTATGGATCTGAATTTTTAAAACCTGAATTTCAGAAATTTGAATCAGAGAGATTTGTATTTATGGATCTGAATTTTGACAATCTGAATTTCAGAAATTTGAATCAGAGAGATTTGTATTTATGGATCTGAATTTTGACAATCTGAATTTCAGAAATTTGAATCAGAGAGATTTGTATTTATGGATCTGAATTTTGAAAATCTGAATTTCAATCTATGTTTAAATGCAAATTTATGAAATACACCACAAAAAAAATTAAAGTTTATGAAATGTCACACGTATATAATTCAAATATACTAAATTCTAATTCAAATACTTTTGTCAGTTATTGAGCTCCATATGTAGCCTACAACAGAAGATGGCTGATGAGATTGTTTGTGAAGCTACATGTGTTTCCACTTTGGGGGATGACTACGTTGCGTGATGGTATACTTCGGGAGAGGTTTTGGTTGTCATATGCATCTTGGATTGACGGATGCATTTACACTGTATAACATTTGTCTCAAATGTTTCGCAGACCACCTCCTAAACTGGTTTATGCGATCGGATTTTAATCTGTTCCTAATGTGTCTTGGGTGCATTTACACCTGCATTTTTATGTGGACAATCCCTATCCGGATATAATCTGGATGCTCAAAACGCATTAACTGACCAGGGGTAAAAGGGGCCTCAGTCATCTCAGACAGAGCAGGGTGATAAAAACACCTTTCACTCAGTCATGGTCAACTTTTACATGAAGAACTACATATGAATGGTACAGCACGTTGATGGTTGTCCTGAACAATGTGCTGTATTTCATCTGTAATGTAAAGTGAGCTGATCATCATAAAAATCAAACAATATACACAAGCTATTTTATAGATATGAAATATATGCTGCATATTGGTCGGCTCATTTTCAAATACATTTAAAAATAGTTTCAGCTTTGCTCTACAGCGTGGGACTACATGACAAAAAACAACACAACACAAAACAAAAACAGAACAGCATCTGTGTTCTCTCCCACTGACCACTCAACTCCCAGAGCTCAATCATTAGACCCAAGCCCTTTGACTGTGACACAAATAGACACACACACACGCACACACAAAGGAGAGATGATTCTTTCCCTTTTGAACCCCCATAAGAATCGCAGGCTAAGAGTGACTCTGTGTAACCAAGCTCTCTGGCGCTTTCCCTCTGTCATTTGCTTTCACAGAACAAGAATGGTAGGTCAGCTGTCTTGTCCCTACAAACAAAGCTGCCAATTGATTTTTGCGAATTAATCCTTTCCAAAGATAATGGTCTAGCTGTGTAAAGAATGACCTTAAATTAAATCAAGAAAAGGAGCCTCCCTCCTATACTGAGAAAGTGACAGGAGTTTTCTTCATAAGACCTAGCACCTAATCTTGTTTTCATGTCATAGACAGATCAGGCCACCAGAGTAGAACAAGAGAGGATTCTACAGTGAGGGAGGAGCGAGCGAGCAAGTGAGAGTGAGAGAGAGAGAGAGAGCGAGAGAGAGAGAGAGATGCTTAGCATTTTGTCATTTAGCATGATGCAAATGACAAACTCAGCGCAAGGTGTTGAGTGTATATATCTGTCTGTATTTGTATGTTGGGGGGCATAGTTTATGGAAAAATAACATTTCAGTTTTCAGTCATGTTGCTGGTGCTCAGTTTTGTGAAACGTCATAAGCTGAAAATAAATAACCATCAAATTGGTGCACTTTCTACTAAAGGTTGAGTGGGATGAGTTTTTTTTCTGTTAAAGTCTCAAAACTATTCATAAACCAGAAAGTGTGAAGGGATATTTGCTGAGAAGATTTAGCAGAGGTTGAGTCTACAGATTAGAGTATCCTCTGTCCCTCCCTTTCCAGTTTTTTGATGAAATGTAGAAGCATGAAAAGTGCAGTGCTGCTCTCCTCTTTTATTAATTAAGCTTGGTTGTTGATGGGAGGTTAAAAGGAACAGGTGGAAATGTGACGCTCTCCTTCCCGTCCCCTTTGTGTCCCGTGTTTTACCTGTTTCCTCACGTGCCGTGTTTGTTTGGTATTCCTGTCTGTTTCCCCTGCGTGCTGCAGGCTGGGCGTGGTTTTTCCCTTTCGTGTCACTCTGTTCCCTTGCCTTGCTTCTGCCTATCTCTTTCCTTCTCTCCGCATGCATTCCTCACACTCTCTGCTCCGCTAATCACTCACGCATACATTCGCACGCTGCACATTATTGATACCAATTAACTCTTGTATTTATTCTCCCGGTGTTCTTTATCCTGTGCCAGTTTGTTAAGTCTCGTTGTAGTAATACTCTTGTCTTGTATCGCCTGGTGCCTAGTATCTAGCTTTTGTCTTGCCTTGCTTGCTGTATTGCTAATCGCTGTGTTAACTCGCCGCATATCTATTCTTGCCTTGCTGTCACTTAACTGTTGTCTGCTTTCCAAGTCTCCCAGTCTGCAGCTGTTTGTGCCCATCCTGTTTGCTTTCCAAGTCTACCAGTCTGCAGCTGTTCGTGCCCACTCCACACTGCCCCGTCTCCCGCTCACCGCTCCTCCTCTGCTGCACCTGCCCGGATTCCTGCCACTATCCAGCCCCTGGCCTCTTCCGCTCCCGCTCTCCCTCTGCTGCTCCATTCCTGGTTCCTGTTCTTGTTTGTCCATTCTCCCTATGCTTCAGGAGTACTTGTCGAAGCAATAAATTATTGAATTATCGGAATCCCCTGTGTGCGAGTCGTGCGTTTGAGTCCAGTCCCTGCTCGGAGTCATAACAGGAAAACTGAATTTCCGCTTTCTTCTGAATTCAAAATTTTGCTTGGGGGTGCATAAATGTAATTATTTTTTTATTTTTAAAATATGACAAAACAGCTAATTGGTTTTCAGAACACAGCATTTTGTCTTTAACATTATATTCCATTGTTATTCTTATACTTTAATCAGTGGCCACATTGGCTATATATGCTATGTTGTAACAAAACCTGAGCTAACCTAATATCTTCTTGAAGTCATCCCCATCTAGTCCTGAATTTCCCGTATAGGCATGAACTAAAAATGTGAACTGATATGGCCCAGACATGAGGTATCTGAACATCCACATTTCATGACCACAACTTCATGATCAGATCCTCCTTGTGAAAGATAATCCCCATCTCAATGGGACCTTCTGGTAAAATTAAGGTTAAATAAACAATGCAAATCTAAATGGGTGGAACACTAGTAAAGGGAGTTTTGGCCCTCTGTATAATTGGAGTTTGAATAGTGAGACACTTGTAATTAAAATGCAGAAAAAACATGGAGGAGTGAGTTATTATTCCTATCATGTTGCAAAGTGGCAGTTGCTTTGGCACACGTTTTCTGCAGTACATAGGTGGTAGTGGAGTATTTCACGTCATTTGAGTACACACTTCCCACCTTGACAGATAACAACACACACATATGCGTATTAAGCCATATGTGGCACAGCATGGATTAGCATCCTTGCTCATTAATCCGATGCCATGTTGGCTTTGATCATTGCACAGTCACCTGCTGCTACATGGTCTGGTCTGGATTAAGGCAGGCAGATGATAGAGAAGGGGATTGTAAAAACTTCCTGCAATCCTTTTTCGCTAGATAATACTTGATGTGAAGAGAGGGAGTAGACTGATGTCTGCCTCCTACACCCTCTCCCTGGTTAACATACAGCTCCTGTTCTGCGGCGGGAGCACAGATGCTCGGTCAGTCAATCTCACAATGCCAGCAGAGTATCTGAACGCCCACCACATCCACCAAACATCCAAGCGTCTGCGATAGTCTTCTCAATGAGACATTTTAAAGATAATGGGCCATATTTTCATGACAATATGAGCACAATGCGCCTGGTTTCATCTCCTGCAAACGGAATATTTGTCGCCTGCACCAGGTTTGGTAGGTTTGTGGTCTACAGTATACCTGTTTGTGTTAACATGGGTTGGGAGCCAAAATAGGGGGCGTGTCAATAGAAACATTTGCCGCTGTGAAAGTTTGGTGGTCAATAATGCGTTTGCAGTTTAAACCAAACCAGAATGGGTTTAAATGCAAATGCTGCTGCATTGTGCTATATTTAGTGGCGTTACGAATGCGCCGCACATATGAATGCATGAACACAACACAGATGTGAGAAGTATTTTTTTATTTAAATTTGAGTACTTGATTACAGTTATCTACGGCATTTGGCAATATAGTATTGCATGCACCCGTTAATCTTTTGAAAGACAGAAAAACGACCATTTATGATATTACCACTCCATGCACCTATAAAGAGTGATTTGCTTACTTATCACCACTATTACACTGAAATATCAGTGTTTACCAAAGACACATGGCCACACTTTAATTGCATTAGTAAGGGAAACCATTTTTACAGGTGCTACCTAGCTAGCCTATGTAACGTGGGCCTACTGCAAATCATCGGAAGGAAATACAAAAATAATTTTAAAAAGTGCTTGTCTCCACCTATTATTGCAATTTAACGTTACTGCTGCACGTAGACGTGGCATGGCGATGTGATCTATACACTGATATTTTGGTAGAATGTTTGTGGAATACAATTCCAAGAGTAGCCTAGAAAAAAGAGCGCAAATTTGGATGTTTAGCTATGTAGCTAATTAGCCAGCTAGCGATGGTATAAGTTACCGTTAAACATCCTTTCAAAAACGGACTCGCTAACAAACAGACACACAACCTAACACCGATTTATATTTTGTTATTAAACAACAATATACAGGCATGGAGCAATCGATTTGAGATACTTATCCCACAGTTTGGGTGCTAGCTCGGAGACACTGGGCCTGTAGTGTCGTAAATTAATTCTAACTGCTGCAACATTCCCTACTGTCTATCATCTCACAAAACAGTATTTTTTTCGTAGTAGACACATCATAGCTCACTCCAAAATGAGTATGTGATGACAAACATGTTGAAGATGAGCGACAAGGCAGTCAATTTATTATGTCACGAACAGTGTCCACAAAACAGAAGCTTGTTCAGGGTGCTAAGGGATCTTCTCCATTGACTTCCATTCAAAAAATACAGCCCAAAACAGCTTTTGGTCTCACTGTCGGTCTCACTGAGGCGTTACGCGTTTTAGACCAATGATTGTTGTCTCCCCCTGGGGGAGGGTCTCTGAAAATATCCTCCCCATAGAATAAACCCCTCCCTGTCTGCTTGTCTCCGCATGTGCACTGGAGCATCATTTGGTGGGAGGGGCTTAGGAGAGAGATAGGAGGGAGGAGAGCAAAAGGCCTTGTATATTTTCAAACTTGCCTACTGCAGCTTTAAGGCAGCACAAAGTATTTCTGTACATGATGCTGATTATTTTACACAGAAGACTGCGTACAAACTTGAAAACAAAATATCACTTGCTACTGGAGTGCATAAATACAGCGGTTTTTCATTTTGACTTATACCATCATAGATTCTACTCTTAATTTGCTGATTAGAATCATGCATACGGAGTAGCCTATATGGGACATGTGACCTTGGCTTATAACACCAGTCCACCACCCATGAAAATCTACACCTACTGTAAAAGTATAATGGAATATATGAAAACATACACTGTTGACATACAGAGTAATAGTCTATAACATTTCAGTCATAACACAACATGTAGGCCTAATTGGCCTGATATGTCATACATAGTGGAGTTCAAAGGGTAGAAATAAAAACAATAGATGAAAGTATGCATTGAATAGCCTAATGCAATCACAGCATACAACTATATGTGTACTAGACTTTTTAAATTATTGGGTAATGTGAAATTGCGTTTTGTAAATACAGACATCAGTCCTTTTTGAAGTTATTTCATGATTAATTAAAAGGACAACAGATGAAGTTAAGAACGGGCTCGTTATTCATTGTGCCTTGGTCAGGTTGGGTCACTTATGGGAAGAACTAATTAACCTCAGGCTAGGGTTGGGTTCAGGTCATAGGTTATCAGGATATTTTATGAGCAGCATCAAGTGCTTTTACTTAAGTCTTATTAATGGGCCTAGCTAAAACCTGCCAAATCAAAGTTAGTCAGCAAGCTAATATATAATCACACAAACCAATTAAACTAAACCCCTGCCCAACACTCTGATGTTGAAATATGGATCAAGTGCTATTTTTTCAGACCTGTGCAGGCCCTTACATGTGACTGATAAATAATGTACTGAATCTAATAGATAGACATTCTTCCTGTAAAATGCTGTTATACTGACATCTATATTGGAACAAGTTTAAAATGAAAAAATAAATGATGCAGCAAAACATTTACTCTTCACCATCTTCTTTACTGAATGAACACAATGTTCTATCCATTAATTTATCATAATTGAACCACAGGTATGTGGGAAAAGCCCTGATATGATTGAGAGAGCCAGTGAGCAAGAGGAAACAGCTAGCATGTCTGAAACACTTTTCAGAAATCAGACAACACATACAGATGAACGTAGCTCTCATGTGAGAAGTTAGTACCACTTGATGGATTTGAGGGTTTCTTTCAGAGGGAAGCCTGGAAAATCAGTTTCCATAACAACCTCCTCCAAATACCCACATGTCACTTGTTGTAGGGTTCAGTTATTCCTGCAGAGAGCTGAATTGTGTGATGTAGATGTGGACCACTGGAGAGCCGGGTTCAATAAAAGCTCCTGATTGCTCAATCTTAAATGGTGCTATAAGATCAAAGCAGATTTTTACTGCACAAACAATTTGAGGAGACATGAAATCATGGAAACCATTGGCTGCCACTAAAGTGAGCACGGGATTGAACCAGTGGTGCGTGGGCGAAGACGGCAGATGACAGCTGGGGCTGATATTGTGCTGTAGTGTTTGGATTTAGGATACTGACACTTTGCAGGACTTGATGTGCTCTTTGTCAGCAGCAAGGCCGAACGTCATCAGCATGCCAACTCTTTCTAACTGGGCTTGGGAAGGTAAAATACAAACGTACATCTCACACAACACAAATGTGACCAAAATAACTCGGAATTTTGAGGGTGTAGTAGACTTAGGTCTTGCAAGACAACCATTAGCCTTCATAACAAGATCACGTGGATAAGCATTTCCAAAATATATAATTTCATATGAATGTAATTCTTTTATACTTCCATTCAGGGAACTACAAAGCAATATGTACAAAAAAGGTACGAAAACTCTTAATAATTCCCTCTAAAATATTCCCTCTAATGTTTCACACACTGAGAAAAGCCTGTCTTGTGTGCAGCTTAATGGTGGTGAACTTCATATTTGGGGGCATAAAGCATTTGTAAGGATTGCAGCCATTGTCACTGTGCATTTTACAGTGGTACAAAGCCAGTAAATACAAGATCAGTCAGTGGCCAATAAACTACCATGGCTATGCAAAACCAGGCTATCTGTGACCCTTGGGTCATCTTGCATGCCGCAGACATACTCGTGTGTTAACAGCTACAGTTGTCACAGCTTTGTGTTCTGCATCGCCCTGTCAGAATACATGGAGAAGTCAAGTGCTTCATTGGCTATTTATAGCATCGTCTGCGATTTGTTTCTGGTCCGTGTTAAATCTGAGCTCCCGTCTTCAATATTACTAATACACGGCATCAAATACAGCTAATTTCATAGAGCTTTCAATTGGGTTATTATCCCATTCCAAAACCACATTGTCAAACACTCTGACTGGACCGCTCCAATGCATTTCAATTTCACATGAGGCAAATGACACAAGTGAGTTTGTTAAGGATTATTCCTTGTCACAAAATTGCCTTGGAACTGCAAAATCATTTGCAACATAAAACCAGTCACAGCTTTTTTTCCCCCTTTCACCCGCCCTGTCTCTTTCTTCATTAATCTCTCCACTGCTCCCTCTCCTCAACATCCCTTTCAGATACGTTTGTCTAAAGCCATATGAAATGAGATTTGAAGAGCCATTCTTTGGGTTTATCTTCTGCTGGGTGTCAGATAGGCTTCCAAGAAGTTGGCAGACAGTGCAGTCACCTCATATCTGACTCTTCTCTAGCTAGCTGCTGTGTTAAGCTAGGTTTTATATAGTATGTACAGTTTGTTTATGCATGAATAAAATGCATTATTATTATTCTTTATTGACTTATTTATGTGGAATGTTTGCATTTGAATAGAAACCTGCGAGGTCCTATAGAGCCTACACATTTGTAATTATTTGACATGTTAAAAGAATTAGAACTATTTTACTTATTTGGCATCAGGTGACCCACAAACATACAGTAGGATAAATTAATGGGGCAAGAATATGTCTGGATAGATTTGTAAAATGCAATATATAGGCTATTGACTAGGTTGAAATATTTCTCATTTTTATCTGTATGTATTTATTCATCCCCCTTTCTGTATTGTAAATGATGTTTCTTGCTATAAATGTCCTTGAATTGTAGAGAAATTTCTAGCATCAGGAAACATTTTAAAACCTGTACATTTTCTAAAGTAAACTTGACAACAAAGCATAAACATATTCTTTCTGGAGTGTAATTATTCGTCAACAGTTTAAAACATTCATTGAAATGATGTCTTGTTCCATGAGGCAATTTTTGTTATTTAACATTTGAAGTTTAAATGACCACATTCTCTTGAGATGGTAAGATGAAAAAACATGGGGCCATGTTCCATTAAATACTTTAGGGAAGATTGGGTAGCATTGCTTTGGAATAGAGCTACTTTAATTAGTGTGAGCTACAATAGGCAATTTTGTTAGTTGTAACATGGCCACATTTTGATATCAATACGTTATATATATATAAAGGTAGGCCTAGTTTTTGAAAGTTGGAATTAATGACTTACAGACAGTGCTTTGTAGGCAATGCATGAGTAACTTGGCATTTTTTTAACGTTAGAAAAAGTTTTGATATCATTTCTTTTTGTAGTGTGTTTGCTAGCTGATAATGCATATGAAGATGACATCAAGAGAGACATGCATACAGAATACATGCATACCGTACATGGCAGTGCTGGCTAGCCAGCAACACTTTAGTGAATTTCTTCATGTTAACTGAACAGAGCTGAATGAAATGCCTTGGAGTAGTCTACGCGAATCTTTGACATCCCTTTCCCTGGTGAAAATTGTGCGACATGTATCTTGCTGTATGCTCTGGTCATGCATATAAGAAGTTACTGGCAATGGCTATGTGTATGTGTATGTGTTGTGTATGTGTAGTGTATGTGTATGTGTTGTGTATGTGTATTGTGTTGTGTATGTGTATTGTGTTGTGTATGTGTATGTGTTGTGTATGTGTATGTGTTGCGTATACACTAAATGTAATCATTATTACAGTTATAGCTATATTACTGTAGCCTATGAGTTATGGTAGCTGTCCAGCTAAAGTGAATGATTATCATTGATCCCGCATATGGCACTGCTGACTAGCCAGCAACAGTTAAATAGTTTAATTATTCATTTTAACTGAACAGAGCTGAATGAAATGACAGGCAGCCAATAGGCTAGCCAGCCAATTGTAGCCCATGTAAAATGTGGCTACGCGGATACACCATGTTTTGGTGGAAGAGTAACATTAACAGTGAGAAAATCTGTCCGTGTTTTTAATATCATCACATTGTGAAGTTTTATGAGCATAACGTACACATTGTTGTTGCAATTTTTAGAAAAAAGTATAAATAAATTTCTGCGGCAGTGGGTTTTGAACATATGTCCCCAGGTATCAGAGTCTGCAAGGCTATTAGACCTAGTAATTGTTCAATGGCATATATTTCATATTTCAAACAGTTAACAGTTAATATTGAGACATTTCTTAGCCTTTGCAATAAAAAGACGTTCTTTTATGTGAAAAGAACATTCTTAGCATAACGTGCACATTGTTTTGAAATGTGGTGAACAGGTGGAGCTCAAACAGCCAACCTGCTACATGGTAGCGCAACGCTGTAACCACTAAGCTAAGGCACTTTCACAGTTTGTGTGGTAGGTAGACAGCCTCTTAAGCATGTAGAGATACTCTACATTTAGATGAGGGAACTTTAAACAAGCTTTCTCATTGGCAGATTAAATCCGGTTATCTAATGGGGAGAAAGATTCTTTGAGGGTATGGATAACTTTTTATGACAAATTCAGCAGGAAAAAGAAGAAATTTTTTTAAAATAACCAATGTTTGGGGCTTTATTGTGTGGATGTGTGGCATTGTAAATTAATTATGTGTGGTTACATGAGGTCAGAACATACAGAAGTTAATGTTTTTAAGAGCTGAGAGTCTGTGGTCATTGTGGTTATTTGTGTAAGAGACCCTGAAAAGTGCCAAACTCTCAGTGTATAGGTATGGGGCATGCCCCCGCCAAGCCACATACCTGCCATCCCAATGGGGCATGCCCCGCCAAGATGTAACTTGGCAGATGGCATACCTGCCATTCCAATAAATCTCATTAACACTATAGGACTGCCGATATCTTGTGTAACAAATAAGGGCCAGAAAATACATTTGTTTTGTTTTAGCTTGTCAAAAGACACATTGGGAAACAAAAACTTTGTATTAAAATAACACAATAACGCTTTTAAAAAATAAAATTACAGCAGACTACCCTGACGTACTGTGCATATACAGTAGCCTATGACTTTCTTTGTTTTTTCATTTGAATAAATGCCACATTCCCAGATAACCAAATCGGTCTGGCTCAGATCCGGCATTCTGACTGAAAAGTGAAGGTTTTTTAACTGGCTAGGATGTGGGTGAGCTGAGTCGGAATGCCAGATCTGGGCCAGACCCATTTGGCTACCTGGATTTAAATGAATATAACATTTAATTTATTGACTGGAACTAAGCACAACTCTTTTTTATGATGAATAAGGTTAAAGTAAGGTAGGCTACCAATAATTTAAGAAAGAAAACATACTGATGTAATTCCTGATACCTCTGTCTTACTTTATCAAAACTATAAATTTAATCAATAACTACATTTTTAAACTTCACAATCATAGTGTAGCCAAATTCTAATGTATATGCGGTATAGTGAGAATGTAGTCAAATTGCGCCATCGGGTGGCGTGAGTTATTTTTGCCTCCCATTGTTTTCTACCCAATGGGAAAGATGTCAGTACAACTCTGAGAGCATACAGCCTGTTTGCATTTTCATGTCTGTATTTAAAGGGAATAATTATAAAGGTATAATTATTAAGCTACGTCACAATCTCTTGCACACTGTCCAGAATTAGTGTTAGCGATTTTTCAGTGTTTTTCCATTTTGGTGCTTGGCCCTTTAAGAAAGTCACAACACAAATGTTACCCCGCCTTCAGTCACACATCTACATTAACTAATTCAAATTGAATTGTTGATATCAAGAATTCTAATTATAACGAGTTAAAATTGAGTTCTTGTTATCAAGAATTAGAAATATAACTAGTAAAAATTGAATTCTTGAGATCAAGAATTTGAATTACAAGTAGTTAAAATTTAAATCTTGATATCAAAAACAAGATGAATAAAAGCTTAAACTTGCCATAAAAAGCAAGGAATACACACCTTGGAATATATTTATTGACTTACATTATTTACATCTTGCAGTGGGCTAGTTTCGTTGGTCCAGCTTCTTGACATCTCAGCGGACGTATTGTTTGTGTGATAAACTTACTAGTTTCCAATGACCACCCCAACGCAAACAACGAGTATATAGGACTTGGTCATGTGATATTTTTCCGAGTTACAGTAATGATCTGAAGCATGAAGAGGAAAGCGTAGTGCTCCATGGGAAACAGAGGCTGTATAGCGGGTGGAGAGGGGATGCCCATTGATGAGTAGCTGTGACATCACTCCCCCATTATCAATCTCTCCTCCCCACATGCTCACAGACAGGCACCATCTTTCTCTTCACCATGCTTTTTTCCTTTTCAATTAATTTGTGGCGGATTGAATCCGTCCGCCTCCGGAGAGTGAGATCGATCCTGCCTGTTGCTCGGCCGTCGCCCAGGCGGGGAGAGAGCGGAGTGGCAGTGTGAGGGATCACTCCTGTCACTGCTGTGGGGACTGGCTCCTCCTGGCCATATTGCTCACAGCCAGCTAATGATGCAAAGGGGAATCCCACGAAGCATACTTTTGCTGTACCTCCTTGTTCCTTCCCAACGTCCAGCACAGTAGCTCCTGCCCAAAAAAAACGCATTCTGTCCTTTTCTAATGATGCCATAGACCTAAACCCGTATTAAACTCCTATCCAGCTACCCTTACAATAAACCCAAAGTCTTACACACATACTCACAGTCCAGGGAGTTAACCAGATCCGATCCTCATAGTTGCATCAAGAGAATTTCTTATGTCTTCCTTTTTTAATTTCACACGCAAGCTTTTTTATGTGTTCTGCTCGAGTGCCCCAGGGAGACTGCTTCATGTCAGATCAGAGGAAGGAGGGGACTCTGAGAGGAGAGCAAAACGAATAACCCACCAATCAGACGATCGATACGATACGCCGGTCTGTTTATTAACACAGCCACGCTGTGCACCGCCGCGCGCCCTTTCTCTTGCCGCCTCGGCCCACGTGCTCATCAATCACCGGCCAGGTCAAACGGCGACGCAGAGCTGGCAGCGAGAGGCCTAAGGCAGCAAGGGCTGGATGTTCGCGATCCCGTTCATTTCAGATTGCTGAGAGCACACGATACGATCTCTCACCATTTGTCTTTAGAAACGCACCGTCGGGCGCAGAAACCGGAGGAGAGAAAAATGGATACAAGTGACATAGGACAGAGGAGACAAAGATGAGAGGAAGCCGATGCCACCAGAGAAATAATTAAAGAAAGAGGAGAACAAAGCGAGGAAATGAAGGATGGTCACGGAGACAATGGGAGAAGAACAAATGGAACATTGGCGTTTCCGTGGCAGCGTGCTTGCCTCCGCGGCCTGTTGACGCCCGTGTCTCGGTCGCACTACTCACTCGTTCCTTCCATCAGACTGCTGTCCATCAAGGCAGGCAGGGCCTCGGTCACCACAGCCTTCTCTCGCTCCCTCTCCCGCTCGCGCTCGCGCTCCCTGTCCCTCCCCGCCATGCCCGCCGCGCCCTGACACCGCTGCTTGTTCTTCTGCGCCTCCATGGCTTTTAGTTTGCGGGCGTGCTTGTGTCCCTTGTAGTGGGCCTCCGCCTGGTTCTGGGAAGGGGAGACAAGATGACGGCGCAGAGCATGTTACGTACTGTTGCTTGCTTAAACAGATTCATGCACACGTACATACACACACGATAACCAAGACACAAACAAACAAACGCAGTGCGGTCTAAATGTCAGCATTGCACTGTCAGCAGTAACTGGGGCTCTCCACTCTGCACCATTCAACTGTACAATCTGAGAAGAATGCCTCCGCAGGATTCCAAATCAAACACAGGTGTCACCTGAAAACACTCACTCCTGGGGTGCGTCCCAATATTCTTCACTCCTCTCCTCCTTTCCTCCACTCCCCCACTACCACTCCTCTCCTACCCGGAAGTATGCAAAACTGCCTGAACGTTTCGAGTACAAGTAGTTGGATATACAGTATATAATGTACCTGGCGTTGCGGTTTGCGTCGAGACATTAATTAACTTGTAACCATTAATACGTAATTAATATGTAATCGGCAACATTAGATTAGGACACAAAGATACGTTTCCGGGGCACGGAGGAGAGGAGGTGGTAGTGGAGGAAAGGAGGATGCATTTTTCGAGTATTGGGACGCACCCACCTGCACTTTGTCACTATCATCCATCAACTGGCAACTGGATGATGGAAATGAGCGGTTTTGTTTTCTTCCATACTTAAAACGGTTGTTCATTCTTCATTCTGCTTCAGTTGTTATTCAGGTGCGCCAGTCGCTCTACCGCTCTGTTCTTATAAAATGTTTTCCTTGAGCTTTGGGTTCTGTCCAAGTCACGGCAACATTGATTAAGGACCCCATTAGGCACACTGAAGGACAGTTCAGTGTGACCACAGCCATAGGTATGTGACATAATTTCTTTCCCTAGCCATGCTGCCCATGGCAAAAGCATTCGATTGTGCATTTGAGTGCTACGGGCGGGAGAATCAGGCAGCCATCAGCAGGAGGCTGTTGTGTGCCAACAGCAGGCTGGTGTGCCCTGAAGCAGGTGCTGAGGCACTGGGACAGGGGCTCCAGGCTCCCTTGACGTGCTGCAGCGGGACTCGGGTGTGAGGGGTGGGTACAATCTCACACACACACACGTGCGTACACACACACACACATACAAGAGAAAACACGGGCAAGCACCAAAACATAACCTCCACCAAAACATAACCTCCCATGGAAGCGTTTGACCCTCAGGAGCCCCTCCCCAATTCCCAGCAACACTGACATTCCACCTGTTCTCACAAGAAGAGCAGAAGACACGGGAGGGAATTTTTTTTTTTGGCATGGGAAAATAAAGGGCACCAAAAAAAAAGATATAAATCACACAGTGGTGTTTGAGCAATAGATGCAGTAAGCCTTGCGTTGTCAGGCTAACTCGCCATTGTGCAAATACGAAAACAAAGGGCAAATAAATGAATAAAGTGAGATGGCTTTGTTCCGCTGGTACGCTGTTCCAGAACATATGGAGGACCACGAAATTCAGCATTGCACAACTGAATCGATAAAACAAATTTAAAAAATCTGAAAATTAAATGGGTGGAATTTACATGAGAAAGCAAGACCTAATTTCTGAAATACATGTACAGGAACAATAAAGGCTGTCTGTGCCGACAGACACGCACGAAGGGATGGCTTGAAGCTTAATTAAATGTGCGTGATGTATGAAAACAGTGTGTTTGTTACCTCTACTTCCTTGTTTATACTGGGAACACAAGGATGATGGTGCAGTTTTCAGCATGTCATAGAGTCATCCCTCCATAATATTCACACATGTGCACAGACACACACACACACGGACACACACACACAGACAAACACACACGCGCACACACACGCGCACACAAACACACACACACACACACACACACACACACACACACACACACACACACACACACACACACACACACACACACACACACTCTGTCATTTAAATACCTGAAGGTGTATAATTTAATCTGTTAGCAAACAAGCAGGACATCAAAACTAGAAAATAAATAAGTAAATAAATAAATAAATAAATCTCATTATAAACTTAAAAACCCTTTTGGAGAGCTTCTCCATAAAAGCTTTATGGGTAATTTCTAGGCGTTACTCAGGCTGGTAATTGCCAGCAAGTGCTGAAACGTTAACAGCACAGCTCTCTGCAGTGAAGGACAGGCTCTGCATTGGCAGGCTGTAGGAGACTGCCGCTCATTGCAGATAAGAGCTCCATTTAAAAAAAAAAGAAAAAAGCCACAAAGGATCCACAGAAATTCTGGGTCCGCCTGAGTATCGCCCAGCTGAGTGCCAGGAATGTGCGGACACAGATACCCTGTCGTACCTGAAGTATTTACCGCCGCCTTCATATAAGGATGTATTTTCCAGGACTGCTCAGCGAATGGGAAAATACTAAAGGCACCATTTTATTGCATCTATTCATTCAGTGTTGCCTCGGTTCCAAGCTGTGAAGTTGACAAAATGGAGATGATTAAACGTGTGCTTGAACCACTCAGACCGTGTACATTGGTATTCGCCACAGATAGTGGCACCAGCCAAACGGGCAGATAATATGTTGCAAAGACGAGGCATAATCAGGGATGCCAAAATGTATATTAACTGAAATTGCCGGGTAATGCACACAGAGCCTGTTTGGCCAGGCGTGTTGGACACTGTCGGCAGACTACCTGCGATTTCAGTTGAAGGCTATACAGCATGTTTCCCCTGATTATAAGCGTGCTCTTTGTAACATACATGGCGTTCCTCCAGGAGAGAGGGCTCAAGGGCGGCCCGGAGGAGGCATGTACGCGGGCGGAGGGGAAGCCTCGTGAGCTTCCTCTGCGGACTGGCTGCGCAAGTCTCAGGCCGTGACAGTGAGAGGGGTGGGGGTGGCGGAACTACAGCGCTGAATGCCAGCGGGCAATAACCATTCAGCGGACAGATCGGCCACCCTGCCGGCCGCCGCCCCTCGTTACTCTACCGTCAGTCTAACCTCACCGCGTGCCGGTGGCGCCCTGCACCCGCGCGTCTGATCCCCGGTCAGGGCTCTGCTGCAAGCACATGGAGAGGGGAAAGAACACATTAATGATCTCATTCCAGAGCAAAACAAACCCCGATATAGATTAATCAGAGCCCCGTCGTCGTCAAAGTGACACAGAGGTTATACAACTGCTTGCATGAGAAAGGAAAAAAACTCAAAAATACATTATTATGAGAGTAGGCCTCTGAAGGCCCTGCGCAGCACATAGAAAATCTGACGTCTATGGGCTTGGCTGCGAAGCAGCGAAAGGCTGGATTGCGGTAGAGTTTTATTGCTAGGGTAACGGCTGACTGCTATTGAGGCTAAATGCTTTCCCGACTTCTGCCTCCCGTTGCACTGAGAAGGCAGCGGCTCCTGGCAGCATTAAGGCACCACTTGCTCGCCTCTTTCACGACCGCAGCAAAATCCCACATTAGCGCCAGTTCCGTCAAAATCCCGCTGTGCTGCAGTGAGTTCTCTAAGAGCAGGTGCTCCCTGCACCGTTTAATTCCGAACAGCGAGAGAGCCCGCCAGGTTCACACAGTTTCTCCACGTCCCCTGCATCACTCGCCTGAACCACACAGAACAAGCAATCAGATCAGTGCCTCTACCATGTGTGAACAGAACAAGCAATAAACAATACAAATGCTGAAAAGAAATTTGATCGTGTTATGCGAAACAAAGGTCCAATTCAGACACAAACTAGCAAAGATAAGAGGAAATAAAACAACACAAAGGCCTGAAATAAAGGCAGTGCTTTGAAAATAATACTAATAAAGTTCATGGAATATGGACCACAATAAAGGCAGGGGCACGGAGCAATAAATATCAATCAGATCCTCCGCTCGGAGGCAGAGCTGAAGGCTGTGGGTGAGCGATTGTGCTGGTGGAAGGCGATAGCCAGAGGACCTCTATTGTATCCATCTGATTAATTCAGCCAGATAGACTCTCCCAGGGGAGAGTCAATGTTAACAGCATCTACAAAGCTTCTTAATAGCATCTAATCATGTGGAGGTGCGCTGGGAGAACAGGGGTCTCAGGGGAGCTTCGTGCTACAGCTTCAGGCAGTTACTGAACCTTTCATTGGGCCTTGATTCGCTACTAAGGCTAAAAGTTTTAAGTAGAGCCTGGAGATTTGCACAGAACTGCCCCGGGGTATTTTTGGAGATTTCTTTCAAAAATCTTTAAAGAGAGCCAAAATCTAATGGAAAAAAAAAACAGCTTTAGGGGAGACCGTAGCCCATACAGTAGGGTGGCCGGTTTTCAACCCACATACGAATTCCCCCCATGCGTCCAGCGGTTTGATTCCCTGCTATGCCATGTTCTGTGCAGTTATCCCATCTCTATTTGTAACCGTCTCTGCTTGCCACCTACCTGAATAAAGCCAGAATACATAAGTAGGGGCGGCTGTCCTTTCTCCCCTTTAAATTAACAAAGAAAAAAAAAACCCAGATGAATCCAGTGGCTAATATTATATAAATAATACCTACTGCTCCACGCATAAATGAGAAGTAATACCATTTTCCCTGGACCCTTCAGTACAAATATATTTTTATCATACAGGTTAATGCTGTGCAAATTCAAAACATTCTCCCACTATCTAATCGAAATGTAAGAATAACTGGCTTTTGAACTGGCTCTCTTAACCACCCATCATGTGGTAACAACCAATTGCTTTAGGGATCAGTTTATGGCTGGAACAAGTGTTTTTAGACCAATGAAAAATACTAGCTAGCAATGAGTCTTCTAGTAGCCTAATATGTTGGATACTTGGAAAAGTAACAAACCTGCCAAACCTGTCAATGTTAAAGGCTCTTTATACCAAGCCAGCATTTAGACATTGCATGATCTCCAATACTGATTAAAACAAGCCAGGAAGCTAGCTAGCAAATACATAAAGTTACTGCCAGACACAAACATTTGGAAACAAGCTTTTTGGTTTTGAGCATTTTAACCATCCTTAGCAAGACAAGCCTTCAAACTCAGCATTAAACCACATGTTAACTGAAAATTGCAAATGCAAAGTAGCTAGCTATGGCAGTGCAGTCAGTGTTGAGGCTAGCTAGGGATAAAACTGGCCTGTGGAAATGCGATAGTTCACTACATGCCACCCCATGTACCCCCATCCCCCCATCTAATGAAATGCTTGGCACAAAGATAATAAGTACAAGGTATTCTTTCATACAGGTACAAATTATACACCACCAAACAAATAAAAACATTGCCTCCATGGACATAATTCAAGTAATCAGGTCGACCACGTCTGAATATTACCAATTAAAACCTCAATTCGATGGATAGCGTTGGGAAAACATCCAGCTATAAATTAATGTAAATTGACATGTTCCTGAGCATGTCGTTTTTAAACATTCACAGCTTCAAAATGGTGGCTATTCAGAGGGTAAAGGAGGTGAAGACTTTCCTCTCAGTTAACCTTCTCACCTCTTATAAAAATGGCATCAAGTCTCTTTCAAAGAAGCGTCTCATTAAAATTCCCTGAATTTCGTTCCCCCATATAAATGCAAATGAGTAATAAAATAACGCGGTACAAATAAACCCCAAACAAATTGAATTTGCAACGATGAAATGGAAAAAAGGAATTGAAATCTAGTTTACTTTAGCAGTGTAATGGAATATATGAAAGGACCCTGAAGCAAAAAGGGGGTGAAAGTGAAAAAAACACTAATCATTAGATCTTTTTATGTTGAGAGCAGAATACTTTCTTTGAGCAAAGCAATAGCAGAGTATTTTGATCCTGCAGCTTGTTTAACAAATGTGGCACCTCATAAATGTGACATGATCTGTAAGTATACCACATCATAAATAGAACTTAAACTGCAAGACCTCTTCTTTATTGTGGCGTAATGAGCAGAAAAATGAATTTTCTGACAGAGGAAATAAAGGATTACGGTGTCTTGTTTACATAAAAAGGCCTGGAAAAAAGAATAGAGAGGAATAATAACTCATGATAAACCCATTCCTTTCATCTTCTGAATGTGGAATGGCAACAGAATGTAGTCTTTGCTGTTCCAGCTGCCAATAAACCAAGGCCAGTGCAGCTTTAGCGTGTCCATTCTTCCAAAACATTTAGAACACGAGGACTATTTTATAAACTACAAGAGAGCTAGCACCAATCACAGTACCTCTGATTGATTATTACTAGTAGTCTACATGTGGCTGGTATGTTGTTGGGAGGAGCAAATGCAAGTAAAGTGTGACTTCTAGGATTGATAAGAATCTGAAGGAAATCCAGGCCAATTAAAATGCACTCTACTCTTGGTGGGACAAAGCCAATTGTGTCCCACCGGTGAGATTCCCTGTTATAAAAAAAAGTGTCATCTGCTAATGAAATGGCTGAGGCTTGACCAATATGGCATAGCCCTGACTCTTGGTGACAGAGCCATTCCAAAGAAAAGGGTCTATATAATGCCTCTTCAATGAGTGACTCTACTATGTATTATAATTGTTTAATCATAGTGGAGAGTTAGCATAGCAAAACAAATGGCATCAACCAGAGAAAGTAATTAACTGAGATAGAGAATTTGCAAAACAATTTATTACTATCTTTTCTGATATGGTGTAAAATATGAGGTGAGTAGGAAATGCACAAATCACACCTTAATGGAGCATGAAGTTAATTTTTCACAATTGAAGGAGCCTTAAAATGTGTGTATATGGAAATATGTATCAACATGAGCACTGAAATAAAACACTTACTGGAGGCCACATTTAATGAATTGCCAGTGCCCTGACTAAGGTGAACAGAACCAAAAGCACTAATGAGATTCACAGACTGCTTTCAATGAGAGATTATTTTCCTTGACAGATGTTGCTAACCCCAGAACTGAAAATGGACATTATTCCACAAGCTAAACCATAAAAGACTGTATGCACATAACAGCTGCCTTATTATTGCAAAAAATAAAATAAAATGTAAAAAAGGAAAGAGGTCAAAAAAGACAGTATAAAGGAAGAATTAATATGAGGTGAAATGGAAAATGCGCCATTTTTATCCGACATCAAATAGCTGTACACAGCTCTACCCCATCAGCTCCACCATACCTCTTTAAATATAGCTGGAGTGAGCAGGCTGAGAAATGGGATTTGTTCTCCCATGTGGAGAAAGCATCTAAATCTGCAGATGTGTTCGACTTCCCCACTCTGTTTGTGCACTTTTGTGTCTTCTTTGAAGATAGCTGTGTGTGTGCTTGTGTGTTTCGCTAAGAAGCGCCTGCACCCAATCCTTTTTTGGTGGGGGGAGGGGGTTGCAGAAATATAAGAAATCAAAAGAGAAAGAAAGAAAATAAAGTCCTGCCTGGGCAGACGATTATTTCTGCTTCTTGCTGATAAGTGGACACTCTCCCTCCCTTCTAATCCCTCCCAGCACCAACAAACTCTGGCATTCAGAGATGTGCGTGTGCATGCACACCAGAGGATGCTTCTCCAGGGAGGCAAGGGAGGCACTGCCTTGTCAAAATAAAAAATATAAAATATATTTGAAAGAATTCCTTATGAGAATTAAGCATAATCAGCCAAATTAATAAAACAAATACAAATATAAACACGTGAGAGAAAGGGGGCGATTATTTTGCATCGTATTTTTAGCTATAAATTGTGACAGTGACCTCTAGGGGCCAAAAAGGGAAATAGCCTAAACTCGCTCCTCTGAGGCAATCTGAAATTTGCCAGCGAGGAGCTGGTTGTCTGTTATATGTATGTATCAAAGACCTGGAGGATCCTGCTTTTTAAAATTTATTTGAGTCATGTAAGGGGAGGCAGCGATTTAGCCCAATCATAGTTTCCTAAAATAACAGTCACGCCATGACTTATAGTGGATTGAACAACAGCACTGTCAATTAAATATATGAGTCCCTCCCACTCTTTCTAATATTAAGCGGTTGCTACCGATTATTCAGTGATAGTGAGTACCCTAGACTACCCTATCACACCTAGACACATTTTACATCAATTATTACTTTTATTTAGTTAGATCAACATAGCAAAAGGTAAATTGGACAAGCTTGCTAACGTTAGCTAAATTGCTGACATTTAAGTTAAGGTTTGCTAGATGGCTAGTTACAACCTTATTAGCTAGCTAGCTAGATACTTTCTAATTAAAGTTAACCATAGCAGAGGGACCTGCAGTGGAGGATATCATAGACAAGCTAAGGAGAGTGTCCTTTGAAAATTTCACACCAACAGGACGGTCACGGACTCACAGCCTGCAATCGATACCAAGTCATAGGCAGAGCGTTTAATACTGTTATTCGCAGGTAGACTGGCTCACCTAAGTTAAATTTATGGATAATCGCCTGTTTTTGCTGGCCTGCCTTCTGACATGAAACATCTGGATTGTTACTGTCACACAGCATGCAAAATCCAACAAACTCACTGGTAAAACTTAATCTGTGGGGACTAATTTGTATTATGTTAGAGTATGTTATACAAAATAGGACTGTGCTTAAACACAGTGTTGTGCATTGACACATCAATGTTACTTGGCTAGCTAGAGTTAGCTTTCAAAAGGCATGATGAATGAGGCAGTTTGCAGTTAGCCTAGGCCAGTGGTTCTCAACCCTGGTCCTGGAGTACCCCTGTGTATGCTGGTTTTCCTTCCAACCACAATTGCAATACCAGAATTTTAACAAGCTGTTAATTTTTCTTAATTGTATTTAATGTTTAGAGGGAATATTTAAGCCACATTGGGCTCTATTTTAATAAACCAAACGCAATGGTGAACGCAAGAGTAATCGCTTGGCGGTATCGCTCTGAGGGCGTGTCGGCGAGAAATTTGGTAATTTCATGACGGCAATCTTGGCGCATCTGATGGCGGTATTGCTAAAAGGCTGGGTTTAAATGTCCAAGGTGTGTCTCTATGGTAGCCAATCAAATAGTTGTTCTCATGCTTTAAAAAAAAGCCAGTTGGAACGCAATCGCTCCATGCAATTTCATAATGAGCAACCCAAACGCACTGGACCGTCAACGACAAGAGCGATTTTCCGCACAGGAATCAGACATACTTGCAACAGAAGTACAGGCTAGGACTAGTAATTTATGGATCACAATCCACACCACCTCGTCTCCCAGAAGTTCGGAAGGCACGGGAGGAGGTGGCGAATGCATTAATTAGCCTACATGAGGTGATGTAGGCATAATTATGATTCAAATGGTAGGCTTATGATTCAACTGTGTCAATGTGTAATTTATATATTATAGGCTATTGGCCTACATGATCGAAAGTTTCTTGTAAGCTGTCCTGTTTTATTCTAGTAGTTTAAATTAAAATTAATTAATTAATAATAATTATAGGCTATTTGTTCATTAAATGGAAGTGTAATGTTGGCATCACCTATAGACACTACATAGAACTACATGACTAACAAGTTGCCAAATTGCCAGAGTCTATTGCGTTGCCGCTAAGAGGTGGTTCCAGCGGATCATAACGCAATGGGTTTTTGTTGGGTTTTTTTTTTTACTTGGACCTATTTTTACTAACCATTTCCACCATGCTGATCCATAATACGATTAATAATTTTGTTGCATCTTTCTTTTTCAAGCTTTGGTCACCCCGAGAACTGCTCCATTCTGCTTTACAATGGAGTCCACCGCGGCATAATTAGATACAGGCTCAGCAATTGGCTAGCTCTTTGTGTATTCCGGTTCAAATAAATAAGGGTGGGTAACAGCATGTTATTTCAAAAGATTGTTCTGCCATTTTTTCTACAGCCAATTGCTGAAAGTAAGCAATTTAAACTACATACTTTGACTTGCAATAAATATTTTCCCATTATGGAAATTTTTACCTGTGTTGTCTTTCCTTTTCTATCAGATAATATCTATTTAATGGTTTGTCAAAAAACAACAGCAACTTGGCTCATGTGTGGAGGAAGGGAAAACCAAGTCCCCATACTTGTAGTACGGAAGTGGGGAAATGATTTCCACACACACAATTCACCGCTGCTCATGTTTTTATTGGTTGATGTTCGGTCAAAGGCCTTTATCAAAACATTTATACAAGTTATACAAGTTTGCATTAACACTTCCAGGTTTTGGAGATACATTTCAATTATAAATGGTTACTGTTGTATTAAACACATACAAACAGATACAAAGGTAGCATTAAGCTGCAGTGGCAATGTAACTCCATTACTTTTTAAATTACAAATCCCAATTCCAAAAAAGTTGGGACAGTATGTAAAATGCACATAAAAGCAGAAAGCAGTTGTAAGTTTTGTTTCACATAAAATTAATTGAAAAACAGTACAAAGAAAATATATTTAATGTTTTATCAACTTTATTGATTTTTGTAAATATATACAAATTTAGATTTTGATGCCTGCTACATGTTCCAAAATAGTTGGGACAGGGGCAAAAAAAAAAAAAAAAGACTGGAAAGTTTAAAAAAACACCTTTTTGGAACATTCCACAGGTAAACAGGTGATGCTCTTATGACTGGGTATAAAAGGATATCAAAAGATTCTTGATATCTTATTTTCAGGTACTCTTACAAACTATACTATAACCACTATTCATTTGAATGGATCTCTATGGGAATTGGGTGGTGAGACTAGATTAAGCTGTAGATTACGCTGGAATAGTACAGAACCCATGATTGGCTAAATGGCTGTAAATCATCAAGGGTCTGCGGTATCAAACGAGCCTCAAACCATCACTCTGCTGCTAGATATGCATTGCAATAGATATGGATGGATCACTTGAAGGGTTGTTTCTCCTGACTTATTTTTCCATAAAGTTCAATAGGATAATAAGTAAGGAAGAACAACCCCTAATGTCATCCATCCATATCTACTGCATATCTGGATTGAGGAACTTGTTGCAGGCATCAAATTCAGAATTAGCGTATATTTACAAAAATCAATAAAGTTGATAAGGTAAAACATTAAATATATTTTCTTTGTACTGTTTTAAATTAAATATATGTAAAAGAGAATTTACAAATCACTGCTTTCTGCTTTTATGTGCATTTTACACACTGTACCAACTTTTTGGAATTGGGGTTTGTACATTTCATTTGACTTTTAAGGACCTGGCTTGCATTATATTTAATTTGTTGCCGAACTAATGGCAGAATTAAGTTGTATCCTCCCCCCAAAAGCTTACCCCCGGATCCCCCTAGTTAAACCTCACCCTGCCTCCTCAGTTTTGCAACCCACCAGCTGCCACTGGTGCACACACACAAGCACACACACAAGCACACACATTTTACCCTCCCGTAAATACAAATACATAAAACACAATCGCACACAGACCACCCTCTACTGCAGTATCTCAGTAAAAGGCAACAGAATGATTTCGGGATACCCAAATTTCCTATATCTTTAATAGTCAAGACGAGAAAAGAAAAGAAAGAGCAGGAGATAAAGACTGGGGAAGGGAAAGAACAGAATGGCTAAGAGGGAGCACACCCAGGACAGAGACAGATAGGAGATGGAAATGGAGATGGCAGGTGCACTAACTGTGGAGTTGAAGCGAAGGTGGCAGATATTGCAGGAGATGATCTGCTTCTTCTTGAGGGGCTGGGGTACGCCAAAGGTGTGGTTGATCACTGCCTTCTGGACTGGGTCCATCTGCATGAAACAGAAACACAGCCTTCAGCATGCAAAGGTATGGACACCTCCCGAAGAGTGAACACTGTGGAGGTTCACAGCTTAAACAGTGAAAAAAACTCACGTTCAAATGTTGTACATCAATGGGAGACCTGAAATCCCTTTTTGTGTGAATGTATGTCAAATTTGGGCTAAAAGACAGATTACAGACCATGACTGATTTTGTTTTGGCTTGCTAACAGATATAGTGGAGCTAGCTAGTCGTTTTACAACCAGCCAGGAACACAACCAGCCATTAATGTTAGTTAGCTAAGGTTACCTTTGCTAATCTTACCCATTTCAGTTAGAGACGTTAATACAGTAGCTTCTATGAACTGATAAAGTCCATAGCTTAAACATTGTGTTTATGTAATATAAAACACCACATATTCACACGGAAACTAATAACAGTTTAGCAAGCTAGCTAACATTGCAGTTGCTGGACTGGCTACATGGCTACAAACTAAAAATATACTGCCAAATGGACCTGATGTGGGCATCCTACGGGAAAACAGGACCCAATGTGTTGCTGGGTCAGGTAGGCCCTATAGCTGCCAGGCTTGGAAGGATATGAGTAATATTGATCAGGAGGCAATGCTGAAGGAGTCTAAAGGAGTTGAACGAAGAATAATACATTTCGGAGCGGATTCTGAATTTGAAAGGGAGCATTGAGCTAATGTTAGCTGCCTGCAGTTCCGATGGGCTACACCAGTCCTCAATGGATATCCTGTCACTCTTTGTTGCTTGCATCATATTACCCCCATCAATTTCTTTCTTTTTGAATGAGGGAGAGCGAGGAAAGGAAAAAACAACTCACACTCGAACAAGACACACCTACGCGTCATGCCCCAAGGTCCTACCACAAACTGCCCAGTGCCTCCGTAAAAGCAATATATTCAGACTGTTCAATGACTTGACATGCGGTTTCTGCTTTTCCTTTGCTGCATCCCAAAAGTCAACCTGAGACACAATAACCGGGGACAGCAATGGACAATAACACAACAAAAGCCACCAACCAGAAAAGGAGCCAATGTCAAATTACAACAACAAGAAGACAATATTTATTACAGAAGCGATCCACACAGGGAATGTTTCCTGCTCTGAGCAGCGTAGCGTGAGGGAGCATGATGGACACACAGTTACCCTCCTCCTGGTTCACACTGCAGGAGCATCAGGTCCTGCCATTCCCCATTAGACCACCACACAAGAAAGCCTTTAATAACAGCAGACCTGTCCCCTCACAGGCAGCTTTAAAGATATCAGGTCACGGCCCCCTGCCTTCAGCTCCAATGAAGGACGATTTGTTACTATCATGTGACTGAGAGGACAGCACTGGGGCAGCAGAGACATAAGGAAGTGAGAGTGGCCAACACTTGGGAAGGCAGGCTCTGGTGCATGCATGGGTGTGATATTAAGGATTCCACTCACAGGGACAAGTTACAGAGCAGCCAATCAAGCCAGCAGAGGCATGTATTGTGAGAAGACTAGCCCAGCTTTAGTCAGAAAGCTACATTCACCATGGAATTTCCAAAGCTATCCCTTGCATCTGAATTGTGCGAGCAGACAATGAAAGAAATTGCATGAGCCATGGCAACATTATTTATCCAAATGTATATTTATCCTTTGAATAAACAATGTTGCCGTAGCTCATACAAGTTGACTGTGACTGTGGATGATAAGGATCATTACACAACACTATGACAGTTGATCTCAGTTATGTGGTCATCAACACAGTATCAAACAATCACATTGGATTCCTCCCAGCCTGGCAAGCCTCCAGTATCTATTCATTATTTCTGTTCTGATAGACCAGACCCTGGGGAGGGGAGGGATGGGGGTGGGGGGTGGACTTCTTTGAATCTTGGCATTCCAGCAAGGCTCATGTCCCCGAGTAACCGGATCTACCTCCCTTTTCTCTGCAGTGGGACCAAGGGACCAGGAAACAATGTGGAGAAGCAGTCGTAAAAATGCGCTGGCCGTTTGCCCCGGCACATGGAGACCACCGCTCAGTGTCGCATGCCTCTCACGGGTGACAGAAAATCTGAACACAACCTCCAATCTGTGGTTAATCAACTCCTCAGAAGCCAATGGGCCCTGCTTCTCATACTTCATAGTGGCACACTCAAGCAGCAATGCAACAATGATGATGGAAAACTGCAGGTATCCCCGACTCTGATGATTTGACTTTGGATCCTAAACATCAATCAGACTCCTTTCCTGGATGATATGGGGGAAAAACCATGATGGGATCAGCTCTTCTGATGGTCCCTTTCATCACTATGCTCTTTAACTTACCCAAAAGCTCTACAGCCGGTGTTACCATTCCTTTGGGGAGTAACACTGCCCCTGTTTGTTTTGGGCAGCAGGACAAAGGAGAATAGCACCACAACAAAGCCTGGGGGAGCATGGGGACCCACCTTCATCTCTGAGGCTTGGCCACGACAACCAAATCTTTCAATAATACCCCCAGGCCTTTTTTTGGGGGGTGAGGGGAGTGAGGGGGAGAGACTGCACACAATTGTTTGTTTTAGGAGTTCAAAGAATGCAGCCATTGTTGGGCCGCAGCCATCCCAAACGGGGCAGTATAAATGCGCCCATTGTCCCACATAGAGGAGTTATCTGGTGGTGGGCTGCTCCACCGGTGCAGTGGAGGGCGATGATAGAGTTTCAAGGGGAGGTGGTGGGTGCATGATTGGGGAGGAGGGTGGAGGAGGAGGTGGTGGTGGGGGCCGAGGGTGGGTTGGACACGGTGGAAGCTATTTAGTTACAGAGACAGGTGCATTCATCTTCCCCGCACACGCCGGGAACAAGGCGGCCATTATCAGACCTGTGCAACCAGAGCTTGGGGGAGGGTGGGGGTGGGGGGCAGGATGATTAATGCCGCAGCTGTGTGTCCCCTGGTCCACTCGCCACTCGCCATGCGGGACTCACCTAGGCCACATGCTAGTCAACAGCAGCCAGGGGAGACAGAGATGGATATGTAGGGGCGGGGGATGCTGGGACAGGGGCTGGAGAGTAGGCTCTCCTGTGGTGGCGGAGAGTGGCAGAAAAGAAGTGGGGGCCAGATTTTTAATTACAGGCAGAGTTAATTTACTGGGCTTGTTGCGCCTTGACCCTGCTGCCATACTTCTGGCCGCAATTAACGTAGGTAATCACTGAAAGGGTTCCTTTGCCTGCAGTCTCTCCCTGCGCCTTTATCTGTCAAGGACTGCATCTGACTACAACATGGACTGACATAACCAGACAGAAAGGGGAGGTGGACACAATTTTCACAGTCCCCACCCTTTCCAGCTTCCTGGACATTTACGTATGACCTGACACCTTTCTTGAACATTAGAAGTTCACAAACGGTCAGTAAAGCAAAGACTGTTCTCCTTGTGGATCACATTTGCTATACTTCTCTGGGTTTTTTAACAACCCACCAATCTTCAGGACTTTCTTGTAAAATCTGACATGCGCATTCCACAAGCATGTCTCATTACGACCATACTCACCCTGCCTGCCGGTAAATACAACTGTGCCCAATGTGCCTTCACACATAAGTGTAATTCCTTTGTCCACCCTCATACAGGCTGCAGTATGCCCATACCTCGGGCAATCAACTGCAGCACCACCCACATCATATACCTTATTCGCTGCCTGTGCAGATTAGCGTATGTGGGTAAGACCTCCAGAGCTCTACAGGCTCGTATCAGTGAGCACCACAGCAACATTACAAATGCAGCCCTGTCACACTCCATTTCAAGCAGGCTGACCATAATATCAGCACTCTAAGATACATAGGCATTGAGAAGGTTAAGAAGTCCCTCAAGGAAGGGGATTTAGACTTTCTGGATCTACACGCTCAACACATTGCTCAAAAGTGTGACTGTTTTGGTCGCATATACGACCTATATTTAAACTATGAGACCTGGAATTTAAATTCGGAGCACTGATGTGACCACAAACAACTGTCCCTGACTGAATTTATTTTTTATTTTTTTTTAGAAATGCAAGCAATCTATCGCAATTAGTAAGTTACCATTCTTTTTAAAAAATTAGTTTCAGATTTTTCCCAGTTTTCTCCAAATTTAGTAGCCAATTGTACCCCTATGTTATTTAATTTCACGTGTAGCAACCGCTTGAGTATTCGCCGCTACAGCCCCGTCAGCCAGTAGTAGGAAGGAGGGCACTGCGTCCACTTCAGGGCGCCTCCGAGCTCCTGACCGTGATTCCTACTTGCTCTGGCCACTTGTATGCGATGATTCTTCCCCACGAGTCCCTCTCCCCAACCCGGGAGCGGCCGGAAATTGCCACTCCCTCAAGGCATGTGCCAAAGTCGGATCTAGCATGACCAGGGTTCAAACCCCTGATCCTCGGTGGGCAACTGCATTGACTCAATGTCACCGCTGCGGCCCCTAAGTTAACCATTCTAACCAAGTGTCAGCTTTACTTCACTTACCTCTATGCTGATTTAATTGATTTAATTAAATTGGTAAATCTCTATTTCTAACATTAACTAACTAATGTCAGTTAACTGAACCATTTTTTCCCTCAATGATAATAAAACGAAACAAACAATCACATAATTTATTGCCAAAAAAAAAAAAGCTAAGACATTTACGTATGACCTGACACCTTTCTTGAACATTAGAAGTTCACAAACTGACAAAAGAAAGAGAATTCTAAATTAACCACCTACAGATCAGCTAGGTTACCCCATGTTAAGCATACCTCAGTCTAACAGCTCTAATATAACAACAATCAGACAAACACTGAAATGTACACATATACTGACAGGTATTAGTCATTCAGAAACTTCCATTTGAACACTGTGACAGCACTCTAAAGTAGAGGGAGTCACTCGGACATGAGCAATGCAGAGTAGGGACCGTGAGTACGCATTTGGTGTTTCATAGTCAGAGAAGACACAAGGCTCCCCCCTTCTAGACTCATTCTCTTGCTATTTCACGGTATATGTTTCCAAAAGGTACTGCTGAGGGACCCTGAGGACATGATTTGATTGGCTGAGTACACACAGTTGAGCTTTCAAAGGGGCTTAAACAAAACGCGACGAATGTCCGCTTGCCGAACCTCCGAAAATCCCAGCTAAACGGTTCAGTTACGTGAATCAACTTCAAATACCACTTCATGACCCACTTCCTCGCATCTTTTTTTCATCCCTTTTAAAACTGTGTGAGGTGCCTGCTGGAGGGTATATTAAAGGTTATTTTACAAATTGAACGATGGAGTTCATTTAGGGATGCAGGATTTGAGAGTCTTCGCAGTAAGAGGCAAAAGCACATGAGACTACTGAATACTGAGACAAAATTAAACACAAGACCACTGTTCATTATTTCACATTACCATTAACATTACTTTCAATAACATTTGGTAGATTTTTCTCAACTGAGTGGGTTATATCTGATTTCATAAATGCAGATACCAATATTTAATTTCAGGAAGTTATAAAGTAATAAATACTGTATCAATGAATCTTGATATCAATTGAAATAAATAAATATCAATAAAAGCTGCATTCTATTAAGGCACCATGCTGTGGTGCATTGATGAGCCCCATGGTCTTGGATCAAATTGGGGCCATGCCAGTGCTGACTGTGGCTAGTATCTCCATAGAGCAACATGTAATTGGTGATTGTGTCACCCAGGATACTGGAGGGTTCAGATGGTTAGGGGTCCAACCAAGGTAATTCAATGAGGATTTACTGATTTTGCATGCTTAGGTCTCAAATTGTTCTAATATTATTTTCACACAATCCTTGTCCATCCAAATGAATAAAGCTGAACTTTGGTCATGATATTCTGCATAGTTGTAGAGATAGGGGGGTCCAAATAGGCCAGAAAATGACTGCCATCATGGGGGTTGGAACCCTTTATGTTAGTGTATTTCAGGTAATAAAGGAAATAAAAATCAGATTTTTTGAGGGATAATTTCGCAGAACTCATAGAACACACATAGAAATATTAATTAATCTATACAGGGCATCTAAAATAATTTTGTGGTTTGTCTTCAAGGATAAAAAGTGGGCATATTAGTAGAGTCTTGAAACTTTCACAATTTAAGCATTGTGGCATGTAGCTAATGTGTACAGAAAGGCATCATCCTTATGAAATTCCTTTATAGTGAAAATAGTTGTTCAATCATAACTCCTACATTAGGCCAGTGTGGTGTACTACACATATTGGACACTAGGTGGCAATTGACTTCATAATTATTTTCAAAGACCCAATGGCCCCAATTTACACCTGTTGTTTAACCCTAGTTCAGATCTCAGTCATTAGATTCAATGAGGAAGAATGAATAATAATGTCCCTCAAATCCTTGAATAACTGGGTATGATGAGTGTGCAGCAGCAAGCATGTTTCACAGTAACCATACATTGAATCACCATTTCTCCTTGTCTTCTTCTTTATTGAATTTCATAACTGAGATGTAACTTCAAAGTTGTCCAAATTAAGTTTTGGTGGGTCACCTTAATAGCCAGAAATAATGGCTCTAAATGATCTCATTGGGCGAGAGGAACAAACACTCAAACAATCATGTCTACAGTTATTACTCAGGTCAAGTTTTTAGTTAATTCATGATGATCTGAAACTCTGTTGTACAATTTTAAACAACAGGTGTAAACAGAGCCAATGCAGGGCTACTCACAGTCATGGAGGACTGGGTTGGGCAGACATTCCATTCCATAGACATTGTTTATTTTCTAAGCTCAATTTGAATAGTGACTAAAACAGTGACCTCTAGTGACCAATGGAAATATTTTTCCAAATATTATCCATATTGGACACTAGGTGGCAATGACCTTGAAAACAGCCTTCGTTGACCTGGCTTTGACTTTGCCGACCTTGCCAGCTTCAGTGGAAACTAATACCAACTTCCCCATGTTCAAATTTCACATGTTTTTGGAAGAGACCTGAAGATCTTCACTCTCATGAATTGGCAGTGGGCATCGCACATGAACATGACTACAAATACTTAATTGAACATTCCAAATTAGAGTAGGAATTGGATATGTTCAGCCACAAGTTGGGCACCAATATTTATTTATTTAAAAAATCAATTACAATGGTTTGTTATTGACAGTGAAGGAAGAGCTACGTTGTGGGGAAATCAGTAAGTATTACATTAAAAGGCTGGAACGCTGTGTATGAGAATAAGCTTTACTTGCAGTTCAGTTGCGTGCTGCTCAGTAATGACTGTCACTGATCCAATAGTTCAGTTCCAAACTGGCCGTGCAGGCAGGAAATGGTGCAGAAACTCCACCTGTATCTACTAACCAGCTAGAGCGGGAAGGACCTGCCACAGTGTGGGGGCGGGGTATGACTCACCGTGTTGAAGTTGGGGAAGAGGCTGAGGGGGGAAGAGCCATTGAGGCGGAAAGGCAAGAAGTGCTTTAGGTCCAGCTGCGGCTGTAGGGGACGTCCTGGGACAGGTAGGGAGGCCAAGAGGGGGCTGCTCTGGGCAGGAGAACCTGTAACAGACCCCAGGTAGAAAATGAAAGCACATATTTAACTAATTTAACTAATGTCAATAACTGGCAGCCAAAGAACAGGGAAATCAATTCACGGATGTTATCTCATTTTTTGACACCCGGATGGACTTTAGATAATATGGCAGTAGCCTATAGATACAGCAACATACATCTCAATCAACCATAACTTTGAGCACCCTATATCACAGACACCCCGACAGCTAGTGGCAGTGTTACTGATGAATTACCCTACACCACCTAAAACACCACACTGACCCCACATTGCCTTAGAGTCATTCTGTACGTATAACACGTACATATACCAGAGTACTGGCACTCTGACCTTACATTACCTTTGAGGTCAGTAAAGCAAAGACTGTTCTCCTTGTGGATCACATTTGCTATACTTCTCTGGGTTTTTTAACAACCCACCAATCTTCAGGACTTTCTTGTAAAATCTGACATGCGCATTCCACAAGCATGTCTCATTACGACCATACTCACCCTGCCTGCCGGTAAATACAACTGTGCCCAATGTGCCTTCACACATAAGTGTAATTCCTTTGTCCACCCTCATACAGGCTGCAGTATGCCCATACCTCGGGCAATCAACTGCAGCACCACCCACATCATATACGTTATTCGCTGCCTGTGCAGATTAGCGTATGTGGGTAAGACCTCCAGAGCTCTACAGGCTCGTATCAGTGAGCACCACAGCAACATTACAAATGCAGCCCTGTCACACTCCATTTCAAGCAGGCTGACCATAATATCAGCACTCTAAGATACATAGGCATTGAGAAGGTTAAGAAGTCCCTCAAGGAAGGGGATTTAGACTTTCTGGATCTACACGCTCAACACATTGCTCAAAAGTGTGACTGTTTTGGTCGCATATACGACCTATATTTAAACTATGAGACCTGGAATTTAAATTCGGAGCACTGATGTGACCACAAACAACTGTCCCTGACTGAATTTATTTTTTATTTTTTTTTAGAAATGCAAGCAATCTATCGCAATTAGTAAGTTACCATTCTTTTTTTAAAATTGGTTTCAGATTTTTCCCAGTTTTCTCCAAATTTAGTAGCCAATTGTACCCCTATGTTATTTAATTTCACGTGTAGCAACCGCTTGAGTATTCGCCGCTACAGCCCCGTCAGCCAGTAGTAGGAAGGAGGGCACTGCGTCCACTTCAGGGCGCCTCCGAGCTCCTGACCGTGATTCCTACTTGCTCTGGCCACTTGTATGCGATGATTCTTCCCCACCGAGTCCCTCTCCCCAACCCGGGAGCGGCCGGAAATTGCCACTCCCTCAAGGCATGTGCCAAAGTCGGATCTAGCATGACCAGGGTTCAAACCCCTGATCCTCGGTGGGCAACTGCATTGATTCGATGTCACCGCTGCGGCCCCTAAGTTAACCATTCTAACCAAGTGTCAGCTTTACTTCACTTACCTCTATGCTGATTTAATTAAATTAAATTGGTAAATTTAATTAAATTGGTGATCTAATTTAATTAAATTGGTAAATCTCTATTTCTAACATTAACTAACTAATGTCAGTTAACTGAACCATTTTTTCCCTCAATGATAATAAAACGAAACAAACAATCACATAATTTTTTGCCAAAAAAAAAAAAGCAAACATCTAGGCTATTAGCAATTCGGAAAACGCGACCCCCTCGACCAGCGAAGATCGAGATGTCCAACCACCAGCAAAGAAAGGGAAGCCGTTCAGCTTTTGCAAGAATGGCTGAAATAATTCTCCTGGTTAAGGTATGAGGCGGGCAAAATGTAGGCTACTGTGAACTGGAAACAAAGTGGAGTGGAGATCATGGATGAAACCCATTGCAACACCGCTGTAAAGATAGTTTGCAACTCAATATTCAAGTTCACTATTTAAAGCACCCTCCACTTTAACTATATAGATTGATATTTGTGCAGAACTTGTCACCTGAGCGCATTCTTACATTGTAAAGGGAGAGAGTTGATGTCAGAAATTTGTAGAACCAATCAGGGTCCACTATGCTAAGATATGCAAGTTAGAGGAGAGCGATGTGGTAAACTGAAACAATGCACAGAAAGCTGACTAACTAGACATTGTTGTGACAGCTGGTAAAATGACAGATGCAATCCCGAGGTAGTAGCTTACACTTGTTACCAAAGGAGCCCATTCTAAAACAAAAATTGTTGGATTTTATTTATAAAAATTGCGTGGATTGTTGCTTCCACAACCTAATGCAAAAGTCGATGGGTTTCACAAAAATGCAGATTTTGAATCCGGATGCCGTGTCAACCATACTGTATATATCTGGGACCACCGCAGCAATTGGGAGTCAACATGTGATAGTTATCTATTTTACTGAACAATGTTTGAAAAGGCAGCAACTTTCGCCATCTACACTTTTCATAGGTAGCCTATCTATTGCAGCTCATTGCTAAATAAGTTGCTGTTGTTGGCTGGTTAAATCAGTCAGTGTGTATTTACAATAGTACAGAGATCTATTATGATGTAAGAACTTGGCAAATGTAATTTAGGCTACTTACACTAGGCACTTCATGTGACTTGTGGAATCGGAATTCCAACATCCGATCACATCAGGCCAGATTTGAGTTGTGTCCACATTCGACACATTTGCAAGTGCTCTATTGCACTTCTGAGTGCATCTGCTGTTTCAGTGCAGAGGAGGGCATGGGTCCACGAACATCGCCAGCACTGGTGGAGCCATATTGTGCTTAATTTCATGGATTCCGAGTTCGACTGAGTTCTCTATTTCCGTACGCAAAAGCACACCTACATTTACTACATTTGTGAACACCTGCAGTTTACAGCTGTGTCTTTACCATCCGCATACTCTTCTCCGTGCACCCTTATCTGTGATGGCTTACGTGGAGAAGGGGTGTGGGGTGGGGGCCATAAGGGCATGGTGGCGTTGTCAATTTGCACATTCATATATTCTGGCATTCTCAATGAGGGTAAAGGCGTAATTTTGCTGGTGCTCCTTATATTTTTGGTGGGTGCTCCTAAATCTTTGCTGGTGCTCCAGGGCTACTGAGTAAAAAAGTAAATTTTGAGCACTGCTACACCTTGTCTCAATGATGAATTTGATGTAAAGCCCATTTTACAGTGGCCTCCCCATTGGTGTTTCCCCCTGGTACCCATATGAACCATTTTAGTATGTTTTTTTAATCAATGTACAACATGGCTATTCCATTTTACTAATGTGTCATATGCCTTTTCAATATATTTTTTTGTAATTTGATATTGTTGGAGAGTTAATTTTATTCCTGGAGTATAGGCAGTCTATACATTATGTGCTCACCCGATTGACTGCATGATGTATAATAACCTGTTTGTCTATTTAAACCCCGTATTTCCTTCACACGGGTGTTGCCTGTTGAAGACCTTGGTTGAATGTTGCAGTTATAAATTTACCTATTTGGGAGCTTATAAATGCGGACATCTTTTCCTTCTTATTTTTATGAATACTAAACCCATTTCATCGTCACATCTCTAATGGCTCCAAATCTCTGCTCCCACTGTCCTGCTACTCTCTGGCATTATGCCCCAACAGACTGTCCACCTCCAAGCCAAACGGTCTAGGATTTATCAGCTTTTTATGACCTTTCCATGTGTCAACTACACACAAGAAACAATTAACTCTGCAACTGTGCTACCTCCTCAGCTCTTTTCAAGGACATGCTCCTTACGTTAACATGTGTATAGACACATGAAGAGGCCTGGGGATGTAGAGGTTAGTAATTTTTCACTTGGCTGAGTTTAACTACTGGAGTGCCTGTTGAAGACTGATTTGAGCACAGGATCAATGTTGACCGTCACCCCTGGGTCATCCCACTTGATCGCAGACCCATGTCACACACCTCACTAGCAGCTCCTGAAACAGCAGGGAAACTCCAGAGAACACAACTGCAGCCCGTTTCTACTTAAGCAAGGTTTGGCGTAATTCGACTCTCCCCAAGACACAGTCCCGGAGGTCCAGCTGATCATTTCCACCTGGGTTTGAGCCCTGCGTTTTAGACACACATTAGACATAATGGTGGAGGGGGGAGGGGGTTAGGTAGGCAGCCAGTGAGTAGCACAGCTCAACAAGGAACACAGAGGCACCTTGCACCTGCTTCACATGTCTCTGATGTTTAGACTCCCACCCCCTCCTGACTGTCTGGTATCGACCAAGCCCTATGCTTCTCAGACGGACCAGACAGGGATTTACAGGAGAAAATGCCAATGGTAATCCTGATGGGGATGGAGACATCAGCAGCATCGTGTGATCAAGGCCAGTCTCTTCCCTCACGGACTGCTGCTGCGTTTGGGACTGATCTGTTTTCTGACATATTTAGCATGAGTTGATTTTTTTAACAATATGGAAGAGTCCATATAGTCACCCGTAAGCATTTTAATAAGGGAGGAAAATTAGTTTTAGCCTGCCTATCAGTCAGCAATGCGGCTCACTTACAGCCAAGACCGTCACAAGTTGGCAAAAATAGGTAATGATAAGCCAACAATATAAGTTACAAAATTATGTACATAATTGGTAATTAAAGTCCTGTCAAAGAACTGATAATAAGACCCCCTTGGCACCGTTTCCCCCATATTAAAGGGCTTACACTGCATTACTAATTCATTCTACTGCTTTGATGTTGGGGTCCAAGGCAAACAGGTTATCAGTTTCAATACTGAATTTGAACCTGGACTAGTATCATCTTCCACAGTCAAAATAACATCCAGTTACATTTTATGAATTGCATTTTTATGAATTGAACAGTGGCAAGAACAGTGACACACTGTGGGTTCGATTTACTATAGGTTTGTGTGTACAAAAACGTGTAAAACTGTTACCACACGCAAAAGTTTCAAAGATAAGTTGATTGTTTATTATTATTATTTCGCGAAATAGTGGGAGGTGGTCATGCAAATAGATTACTTTAGTACTTGTAAAGTTATTTACTAAGCCCGAAAGCAAGTTTGGGAAAGGTATTTGTGGATGCATTTTAGTACAAATGGAAAGCAGGTATTAAAAGACTCAAAATACACAAGAAGAGAATTTGTGGATACATAGGCTACATCATGAACAGTAAGAATACTTTTTTAAAATCATGAAGCAAATCATGTTACAGAATAGAAGAGCAACTATTATTTGAATCAAACGTAATGGTGGCGTGACGTGTGAGGTAGGAGGGGCCAAACGCAGCAAGGGGATTCATTATGCACTAGGCCACTAGGACGGGAAAGGAGACAAGACAGGGAACACACACTAAAGCTACTAACCGGCTCACTGTCACACACCAATGAGTAGAAGCGCAAACACCAGGTTTCTCAGTAAGAAAACCAAACAAGGCTAATGGAACAAAGCACTGGGCCCCCATACTTCTACGAGCAAAGTGACTAAAGAAAGAGCCAGAAATAATAAACGCCCTGCCTCGGTAACGAGACGCATAAGAACAGGCGAGTAGCATAATGGCACAAATAACACACACCAAACGTACCAAAGCTAAAAACCGGCTCACTGTAACACGCAAATGAGTAGAAGCACAAACGCCTGGTTTCACAGTAAGAAAACCAAACAGGGCGAATGGAACAAAGAACTGCTACCCTATACTTCTACGAGCTAAGTAACTCAGTAAAAGTGTGAACGCCCGATCTCCTAGGAGAGAGAAACATTTTACAGGCGAATAGAGCAGAGATCTGCGGTCCCATACCTCTACGAGCTAAGTAACTAAAGGGCCAGCAATAATAAATGCCGTGCCTCAGTAATGAGGCGTAAGAATAGGCGAGTAGCATAAATGGTACAAATAAAACACACAGCCAACAAACCCTGCAAAATAATACGAGATAGTATACGAGGAGGCGAAAGGAACAGAGATCTAACGTTTCAAGGCTACTCTCAGACTCGCAGTCACATACAAACATGTCCACAACATCGCCCAGTCTTCCCTATAGGAAGACATGTACCAAAGGACGAAACAACTACAATTCCGAACGAAATCGCCAAAGCTCCATGTACGGAGACAGGTACCGAATAGAACGAACAGGACAGCTACACCGGACATTTACCGGCTAAAAGACTAACACAAGATTAGTAGAAAATAAACGCCCTGCCTCTCCGTAAAGAGGAATGTAATGAGGCGACAGGAACAGAGATCCAACATTCCACGGCTACTTCCATAAGCTCGTAGTCACACACAGAAAACATAAAAGGGGGTAAACGCCCGATCTCCCAGGAGAGAGAAACATTTTACAGGCGAGCCGCCGGTAAACCGCCGTCCCATACCTTTACTAGCAAAATGACTAACACAAGCTTAGTAGAAAATACATGCCCTAGCCTCTCAGTAAAGGGGAATGTAACGAGGCGAAAGGAAGAGAGAGCTAACGTTCCAAGGCTACTTTCAGAGACTCGCAGTCACATACAAACATGTCCACAACAACGCCCAGTCTTCCCTATAGGAAGACATGTACCAAAGGACGAAACAACTACAGTTCCGAACGAAATCGCCAAAGCTCCATGTACGGAGACAGGTACCGAATAGAACGAACAGGACAGCTACACCGGACATTTACCGGCTAAAAGACTAACACGAGATTAGTAGAAAATAAACGCCCTGCCTCTCCGTAAAGAGGAATGTAATGAGGCGACAGGAACAGAGATCCAACATTCCACGGCTACTTCCATAAGCTCGTAGTCACACACAGAAAACATAAAAGGGGGTAAACGCCCGATCTCCCAGGAGAGAGAAACATTTTACAGGCGAGCCGCCGGTAAACCGCCGTCCCATACCTTTACTAGCAAAATGACTAACACAAGCTTAGTAGAAAATACATGCCCTAGCCTCTCAGTAAAGGGGAATGTAACGAGGCGAAAGGAAGTGAGAGCTAACGTTCCAAGGCTACTTTCAGAGACTCGCAGTCACATGCTAACATGTCCACAACATCGCCCGGTCTCCCTATAGGAAGACATGTACCGAATGACGAAACAGAACTACAGTTCCGAACAAAATCGCCAAAGCTCCATGTATGGAGACAGGTACCGAAGGACGAGCAGGACAGGTGCACCGGACATTTACCGGCTAAAAGACTAACGCGAGCTTAATAGAAAATACACGCCCTGCCTCTCAGAATAAATAAAGCCCTGCTTGTCAGTACGATAAAAACGCCCGGTCTCTTAGTAAGAAATGACTATACAAATACACCCACAAACAAACAAAGACTCCTCTTGCTTTCACGGAAGAAAGCAGACAGAGAGAGGAGGAAGAGACAGAAAAGGCAAAAAGGTCTAGGCAACGGAAGAAAGGAAAGACCAGAAAGCGGAGACAGAAAAGAGCCAGGGGGGAAGAGTCCTAATATATCCACAAAGGCAAGTCTCACATTACTCCAATAAAACACATTGGAGCAAAAATGGTCTCAAACCTAGACCTAGTCATACTGGCTAAGCAATCAAAGGGCAAAATAATACCACACACAAAATAGAGCAAATAATGGCAGACAATACAAATTAATATCAAAAGCCCAGAACAGAGGAAAACATGGGCTTAAATAGCTCCCAGGTAACCACGCACAGGTGTGATGCTGAGAGAAGCTCCGCAATCAAGACGGGGCGGAGCAAACATCCACGAAACACGCAGCGCCCTCGTGTGGCTACCAAGGAAACCGACCGCAAGGGAAAAAGGGTCACAAACCATGACGCAAACAAGCAATACAATGTCTATTATAACAAACAGTGATTAACAAGCAAATCCAAAGTTAATAAAAATAAAATCCATGATCAAATGGAAATGTGATTCTATGTGACACTTACGGCGCGAGTAGGCTTAGTGCTAGTAAGCATAGTTATGATCATTTCAGTCCTGACAAACATCTGTAACTCCCGATAGAAACTAAGAAACATCCAGTGAAACAGTTTGTAATAAGCCTATATACCCTACACTAAAAAAAAAACATAAAAACGGCAACATTGCTGCCAGTCTTTTGACCGTTTTCTTACAGTACAACCATTCCAAACATGCACAATCTCTCATTTAAATATGGCTGTTTGCAGCTGGAGTAATTTACATAATGACTCTTAGTTGATCACCCACAAAGTGTGAAATGATAACCCGTGCAAATAATTTGGCTGCACCCGCAAAATAACACCCCTTATTTGGGATCTTAATAAATCAACCCCTAAATTTACTGCAACTTGAATTCCTCCTGACTGTACCCAGGCATAATAACAAAAAGTAAAAATGGCCAATGAAACAATGTTTACAGGTATTTGTGGATCCTTTCAGGCTATACTTCTAAGATCCCTGTGGAACTTACTAGGAAGAAGCCAGAAAGTAACCATCAATCACTGTTGGTTGTGTTATTCTATCGGTCTCTACCAGCATACTCAGTTATTGGAGGAGCTTTTCAATTTTTTTTGGACTGGAAAGGTGACATCCTGGCCGTCATGTCCCTCTTTGCACCTGGTGTAATTCCTCTGCATGAAAGCCACCCCAAAAAAAACCGCTAATACCAAACAATAGCAGTTGTCAGATGGCAGACGTCTCTGTGAAACTGCTATCATACTGGCGATATGTGGCTCTTCTGATTCAACAGCACAATCCACACAAAATCATTATCCTTTGGAAAAATAGCAGAAAGAACCATGGCCACGTCCCTCCCCACCAAATCCCTTGAGCCTTGCACAACACTGGCCTTTATGTTTAAGCATTGGTGTTCCCACCCCAGATCCACCACTTCCTGTCTGTTTGAATAAGTCAGCCGTGCACAAACAAACATGGGGCAGAAGATAAAGAAGACAGCGGTTGTTGCAAGGGGTGAGGTGCAGGGGGAGCTGCTCGGCCCCGCAGCCATGGCTAACCTCCTTCCATCACATTGCATGATTCTCTCCACGTATGGGGGCCATCCTTGGGACATGCGTGCCTGTGAGCTCCTATTAGAGTGTGCATCATCGGGCAGGCTGCTCATCCTGTTACCCTGTCTGGGGGGAGGATGGGCCTTCAAACTCTGAGTCTTCAGAGCAATCATAATAGTGACCACCACCATCCCCAGCCTAACTGCGAACACTGTGCTCCATGACTTCAGTAGAGGGCAAAAAACACAGACACTAAATGAGTAGGAGAGAAATAAGCAGCGAGATTTGAAGTGTGCAGTAAAAGAGACAAAAAGCCCTCTCCTTATTATCATTGCTGGTGCGTCCCATGCCCATGCAAGTAGAAATGAATGTGACAGGATTAGCTATGCACATATTCCACTGCCTGTGGGAATTGGTGACCTGGACTGTTATTTGAAGTAATGAACAATGGCCTTGTGAGGGCAAGGGGAGTCCGTGGCAGTGGAAGGGGGTGTTTATTAATTTGCATTGCTATTTCTGTCACGCACATGCCCTTCACCTCTGGGCAAGCCAGCCTTCAGCTGTTCGCTTGCCGTCGTCCCTTTCTACCACCACCTGGCCTACCCATACAACTTGCACCAATGCACATTTCTGTACATGCAGATACTACCCTTTATTAATTGTGCACCAGTCCTATTGACTGATGGAGCTCTAAAGACAACGTATAAGAAGACTAGAGGACAGTGAAGTGTTTGCATGTCTTGTGTGGAAGCAGAGGCTTGCTGCGGCGGGTGAAAAACTTCCTTTACAGAGACGTAGAACCTCATTTGCAGGGACACAAGTGACTATGCCTCTCAGCTCCCCATATACCTCTTTTAATACGCTAGTCCTCGTGAAACGAGACCTCATGAAACCTTTGTGTCTGGCAACGGTCAGATAAACTGATGAGGCAATCAATTCTTCACTTCCACCATGCAGCTAGAAACAGGTTGCCTCACATGTTTCAGGTTAAAGGTTAAAAACTTTTTTGTGGCGAAAGGAACACATAACGTTACTGATAGTAAACAACCTAAGATCAATACAAGCAATACGGGGCCTAGTTTTAATGGATAATTGACAAACCTTTATTGGTGTTCAGAATAATGTGATATGCTGCAGCTCTGGTTGTGAGTAATGCAATGGAAAAGCTAGTGTGCTGTATGAGGTAGGCCAGCTATGGTTCAAGCTTGTGCAACAGTTCAGTTCACACAAGGCAGAGTTAAAGCAGATGTGAACAGGGAATATAGACACAGGTGAACCACAGGAAATCTGCTAGCAGGTTTACAGCAGACCTAAGCTGAATTACAATTGTATAATCAGTAACTTACAGAATCCCGCGATGTCCTCAGCTCAGATAAGAGCTTCATTTTGACTGCATCTATGTAAATTGTAAGTATTACAGTATATTTGATGATCTACCCACTAGTTCAGACATCTTAGTCAGGTTTGACTGCCAGCAAATACTAACGATATGTTATTTATTCTGAGAATAACGCTCATCAGATACCATTCATTTTTAATTTTAGTAACGCACTTATGGCCCCTAGTGTCAATTTACCAACGGATCTTAAGGCGCAGATTTAATTGATATCCGTTACGCTGAACGAGCATAAGGATTATTGTGATTTTTAAATCAACCGCTGATACGTATGAAATGTAACACAGCAGTGTCGTTTGCAGTCTTTAAGAGAACTGAGAGAACTTGGGAAAATATGCATCAAATGTGAAGCACAGCTAAAATATGTGATCTAAGCAACACTTTCAAAATAAGTGCCGGCTGCTGCACTGCAATTAGGTTCACTTGTCTCCGATTAGCTTCATTTATAAATCATGAGAGCGTGTGTGATGAGGACATATTAATATGGACTCAATTTCACCGTGAATTAGACACGAGCTGAAAAAATGTTTCACTGTCACATCATGCATTAGGTATGAGAAAGAAAACGTTTCAGCACCATATCACTGGTTTGCGCTGAAAGACATTTGGTCAGTTCAGGATCAATTTACTTGCCTGCATATTGAACACATCAACCTTTGCTAGGATTTCCTGACAGCTGTTTTTGACGGAAACAAAACCACTACGAAATATGAAACGTTAATGAGAATGCACTGCAAGTGTCTCACATTTGCTGTGAAAAAAATAACAAGATAGAAAGGCGAAGTATATCATTACGAAAGAGGTGCTACTATTTGTGAGGCAGCGTATAGACTTTTTAAATTTGTTTTTGTTCCTGTACCGCTGCAAGCCATGGGAAAAACACACCAAGGCCTGCCATTCCTGTCGTTAGAGGACAAAGCCAGACGTCAACGTATTGGTGCAAAAAGAGGCACTATTTTCAAGCTGCACAGCATGGGTAAAATAAATTACAGGTGGCTTGATTCTCAATGCTTTCTTACTGGGGCAGAATGATAGCCATTTTGCTTATAAATGGACTACTAAAAAGCTTTACTTTGCATGAACTTTGCATTGCCTCAAACAAACTTCTGAAAATAATGCAGTTGAGATCTCTCATCCGAGGCCGATTCACTCCGCTTGTGGGAATACAGAGCCTCATATAAGGGACATTTATTGGGTTTCTCATCACAGCTATCCCTGGAATTATTTAACAAAATTATGATTTTGTTAATCCTTTTCGATTTAAATTGTCAAATGATATGAGATTTTAAATCATTTGACAGTTAATTTTTTTTCTTATTTTAAAAACATTTGACCTTGAAATTAAACATGTGTAAATCCTCCCCTCTTCCTTAATTTCTGCTTTAAATAGGAAACATCACTCTATGGCTGAAGTAGTTTTATCTACTTCAATGCTTATTTTAGTTTATGTGACTTCAAGCCCTACATTTGCCTCGTGGAAATACACCAGTACATTCCTAGTACTTAGAATTTTACATAATCATACATTTTAAAACAATCATGTATATTCAATACATATACACGACTTACTATTTAAACAACGTTTAAAATTAGCCATACAAATAGTCAGAGTTTTGTGTTCTTGTACCCCCTAGGGCCTCTTTCATCTTTATAAATCAGATTATTAAACATCACTATCCTTCTCCATTTCAGTAATTCCATTTGACATGTACAGTTTTACACATAAAACAGAGACCATTCCATCTTCACTTGTAGGATTTATTTTTTATTTTATTTACCTTTATTTATACAGGGTAGGTTGACTGAGCACACATGCTCTTTTACAGCAACGCCCAATTAGCCTATCCTATAAGGGATAAATAATTACATGTCTTTATACAAAAAGTCCCATTTGATGACATTGATGATCCATCCTAAATAACAAACAGCTAATTGCTAAGGCTTGGTGCTTAAACCAATGGCAGTTGATTGAATGGCCCACAGTGGGTTGAAGCATGCGGCCTCTGTGACACGTGGTTTCCAGGGCTCATGCTGCATGTGCTGTGACAAAGCAGCGTGGGGGCTGGCCGGGTGCCGAACCCGGAGCACGCCGCGGCCTGGGAGCGCTGTCTCTTTGCGGTCACTGGAGATGACGCCTCTTTTATGCTCGTTACCGCGGCTCCTCCAGCTCTCGCTCTCATTCAGGAGGGCAGGGCCGTGTGAGGTGCGTGTTCGTCACTGCGAGCCGCATGCGACATACACATGCTCATTCCGCCACACACAGGCCCGATTTGATACTAAGTGAAGGGGATTAACACAGTACAGCAATTTTCACCCTCCGTCGCTTTGCCTCTAATCAGACATCTTGCGCATCAAGTGCCAATCCGTAGAGCCGCTCAAACAGAGGACTGAGAGCGTGCATAGAGATTCTGCCACCGGGGAACGTTACCTACAGAAGCACCACCTTCATGCTTCCCTTGTACAGCAAGTGCAATTACTACACAGCCCCCCCCCCCCCCACCCCCCCATTGACTTACACAGAAGAGGGGGAAACAATTTGACTGCAGACTGCAGTTTTTAATAGATGCACATGAAACCTGGTACACCCACGTCTGATTGTCAGCTGAGAATTAGACCTATGAAAACCTCGCCCATTCTGTCATCTTGGTACCCCTATAATTAGAACAACAGGCCTGCAGGGGTCTAATAAATAGCTTTGGTCCTTTGAAATCTCAGTCTTCAGGGGGTACAAATTGAACAGTCCTGCCACGATAAGTGGTATGACACTGAGTGACATCTCGCAGCCACTGTAATTAGCAGAGACTAGCAGCAGTTTGAAATGCAATGCTCTGTGGGTATTTCGATACACCCTCCTGCCCCTGCTCTACACAGCGAGGCCTCCAATGGCTACTGCAAACAACAACACAGCTGTTTTCACATCGCTACAGCAGTGTTGTGACCATGTTACATGTTAGTGTGGACAGTTGTAGAAGGGAATGCGTCTCTCATATTCCCTGTAGCTGCTGATGGCCTTCACGTGGCTCAACCTGTGCAAATCTGATTTTTGATAAACTGCAATGTGCTGCTCTAAGAAACAGCCAGAGGAATTTCTCTATGACACATATATGTGGAAGAAAAATTCCGCATGCGTTTTCAGGTGAAACGCTCCCCCGTCTTTTTGTACGTTTGTATCGGATTCTCATCTTCAGATGTGGAATTATGCATGCACACAGGCGCAGAGGCTCACGCCTGCTCCCTCTCAGTCGAAGTAATGACCAGGACTGATTGTGACAGGACAGGATAAGCCCCGAGCCATGATTTAAGCCCTGTCACTGAATCCGGTCTGAAGAATGATCCAGCTGTTTGCCATGAAACGGGGCATGGATATGGACAGTAGTAGGTTCAAAAATGTAGAAGGCTATATCACCTCAAGATGCAAAATCCTGCAGTGCTGTAATTAAGGATTTATTTTAGATTTTTATTTATCCTACATTTTTTCAGAAAACCCCAATTGAGAAATCAATGAAATCTCTTTTTCAAAGAAGTCCTGGCCAAAAAGGATACCTACAATTTGAAGAATAGCATATCAAACACAGTAAAATATTGCATCTAAAAATGGGAATTCAACCTACGTAGAACCAACATTAAAAACGGAACAGTGAGGTTCCAGTATCAGTCAAACAGTCAAATGTCACTAGAATGTGACAGACCTGGAGTGGGGCTGTTTATTCTGGATTCAGCTTGACTGGAGATGGTGGCCGCTGTACTGTCAACCTCTGGCACAATGCCCACATCCAGTACTTCCATTTGTCCTTTGATTCTACTGTCAAAGTCTAATTCAGTCTGTCCCTATCTCTATCTCTCACACACACACACACACACACACACACACACACATACACACACACACACACACACACACACACACACACACACACACACACACACACACACAAATCCATCTGTAATAGAGATTGAAACTAGGTGTGGGACATTTTATGATTTTCTCTACACGATGGCAGGCTTATTTGTCCTTGCGATTACCTGAGTACTTTTGTTTTTGGATGTGTAAAGCCTGTTTTACAGCAAGAGACCGTTTATTTCAGTTTTCTCCGGTTTTACTACACACTCAACCCTGGGACAGGAATAAGTGAATAATCACCCAACAGCTATCCGTCTCCTTTCCATGAACTATCAGGTTTTACTAGACTGATAGGCTGAAGACATTGTTTGATACATGTTTTATTTATTAATTTGTGAAGCAATGACGTAAAAATAGATGAAGCTAGCCTACACCTTAGATATCATGGTCTACATTAGCCAAAGATTTAGCCCAAAGCATATAGTTTTTTGTCTCTCGTGTGCATTGCACTCAAGGGTATGGAGGACGACAATGATAAAATTTGAGACATTGAAACATACGATAAACAAATAAAACTATTAAAAAAAATAAAAAAAATTGTGCTGAAAGTGATAGGCCATTGATGATTTGATTTCATATTCTGACACCAGTGTGGCATTTTTGTGAACTACTTTCATGACCTCTTAAATAGCTAAGAACCTGGGTTTCAACAGGGGGTCCATGGGAGTCCTTGAAGGTACTATAGGGGGTGCCTAACCAGACTTGATATGCAATGACTATATAGTTTTGGGAAAATATATAAAACCTTTTTTTTAAAAATACACCCCTTTTAAACTTATGATGGGGGTCCCCTGGATGCCTTGGAACCTGAGTGGGGGTCCCTGGATTAGAAAAGGTTGAAAACCCCTGGCCTAGAATAAACAGTGGCGTGTTAAGGCAATGCCAATGTAGCCTAAAGATAGTGGACTAGACTGTGTTTGCGATGTTAATCTTCATCAAGGCAATTGCGTTAAGAGGACATATATTTATTACTCATATGAAAAACTCTCAAACATTAGATTCAAGTGCTTTTAAATGAATACCTAACAGTATTTGTTTTAGGCCAAGAAAAAAACAAAACCATCTATAAACGGTTGATTGTACATTGTATCTTGTGTTTGTCTTATAACAGTCATCCTTAATTAAACTCCATTTTTCAGTTTTAAGTGTGGTTGAGTTAACAGACTAAACCTGTCACTAGTTAACTAGCTTTAAATTAGCCAGGCCGAAACAAATACAAAATGAAAAGCCATTGTAATACAGTTAAATGCAAAAGTATTTGGACCATGACACAATTTTTGTTGTTCTGGCTCTGTACTCCAGCACATTGGATTTGAAATAAAACAATGGATGTGAGGTTAAAGTGCAGACTGTCCACTTTAACTTGAGGATATTTACATCCATATCAGGTGATCCGTGTAGGAATTACAGCTCATTTTAAAGATAGTCCCTTCATTTTACGCAAGCAAATGTAATTAGACAATTGGCTACTCGGCTGTTTCTTGGCCAGCTGTGTGTTTTGCATCATTAGTTCATGCACAAGAAAGCTAACAAAAGGTCATCAGTTGCTGTTGTCTCTCAACATGAGAACCAAATAAGTGTCACTGCCAGTAAAGCAGGCCATCATGAGGCTGAGAAATTACAATAAATTGATCAGTGACATCGCCTAAACATTGGGTGTCAATCAACTGCTAAATACATTGTTAGGAAGCAAGAACTCAGAGGTGAGCTCAGCAATAGCAAACAAACTGGTAGACCATGGAAGACCACTGTAGTGGATGACCCCTTTTCAACTGTCGAACAGAACACGAACACTCTCCAGGATGTAGGCATAGATGTGTCAAAGACTACCATAAAGGGAAGACTACACCAGCATAACCTCAGAGGGTTCAGCACAAGATGCAAACCACTGATAAGCCTAAAGGACAGAATGGCCAAAAAGTAAAGTACATTTAAAAAACTGTAGCGTTCTGGAACAAAGTGTTATGGACTTATGAGACAAGTATTAACCTGTACAAAACTGTGGAGGAAGAAAGGAACTGCTAATGAACCAAAGCATCCCACCCGTTATGTCAAACATTGTGGAGGTAATGTTATGGCTAGGACATGTATGGCTGCCACTGGAACTGGCTCACCTGTCTTCATTGATAATGTGATGATGAATTCTGAAGTGTACAGAATCATCTTGGATGGCACTTCACCCCAAACATACTGTTAAAGCACCCAAGTTTTTCAGGGCCAAAAAGTGGAATGTTTTTGACTGGCCAAGTCAATCACCGATCCTGAATCCCCTTTAACCTCAGTTTTATTTCAAATCCAATGTGCTGTAGCCAAAACAACTAAAATTGTGTCACTGTCCCAATACTTTTGCATTTAACTGTATGTTTATCTGTGTTTACATACCATACCAAGTAAAGCTAATGTTACTTTCGACTCCAAATAACAAAAGCTTAAAACCGTAGCAGGATTAACCTGCTCGTGAACATGCTAATGACTAACGCTACCACTAGGATGCTAGTTAAATAAAATTATATATTTTTATTTAGATTATATTATATTTGGATAAAATATAAAAACACATTTTATGACATTTCAGAATTTTACCTAGGTTATTGGCATAACACTGAAATGTTTATGAGTGCTTGCGTATCATTTCTCACCTGAAAGTAATAAAAAGATCAAAACTGGTGAGCTGGGCTGCATGGGATATCAGTGACATTCTGCGATCCAACGGTCATCTGAAAAACCAGAAGAACTTTACCTGCTGCTATACCCCATAGCATGTAGATGCCTCCATTACACAGCAGAGAGACACATTAAATGGAAACTATTAAGTTTAAATAGTCGGGAGGGTATTTGTGAATGTCATGTGAATATCCCACATAATGATTGGGCAAATATACATAAGGACCTATGTTCCAAACAGGCTCACATAGACACACACACAATGTGACATAAATGGATTTTTGCTTATTTATTTTTGTACATTGGTTGTGCCTTGTAGTTTTCATTAGACCAAAAAAACAAAACATTTTCGAAATTTATTTCTAAGCGATTAAGAATCTGCCGTTGAGTACTGGTTTACTCGAGTAAAAGGTCCCACCCCTAATTGAAACCCCATCTTCAGAGCTTCTCTCACTATTGTCTTTGCAAAACGGGCAGATTCCTGACAGAGAATGGCCTCTGAGCACTCATTCAGGTTTATGGGGAAAAAAGGGCAGTGGGATCTAGCATTAAACAGCCAATTAAATTCCTCTTGATCCTGACTAAGGTGAAGACTACCTTGGGAGCGATTACCAAATGGAGGGAGTGCCTGAGCGCATGACTGGCAATCAGGTTTAAGTATGAATGTGATTCTCTCCTCCTTTCAATAATGTTAACAAACAGAAAACACAAACACAAAAATATAAAGAAATGGCAAATGATTAGATGCTGATTTAACATTCCACAAATTCAACAAAAATGTAATTTGACTCTATTAGATATTTTAAAGGATGATATGAAAGGAATTCACATTTTATAAGAGTGTTTCTAACTGGGTAGGACTGATCGTCACAATATGACCTGAATTGACTGAGCAGCTTTGTAGACCTTCATGTTCTGAAGAGTTGTAATAAAACAAATGTAATTTACACCTATCGGCGTGGCACTAACATCAATGCTTCTAAGAGTATCTTAAGGCAGAGGGCATGCACATTTTCACACATGGTATTTATAAATGAATGTCAATGTCCTTTATGGTTTTGATGCAAAGCACACTGCATTTATAGAGCAGGGTGACTGTAAGAGCAATGCATTGGACTAAGGAGTACAGCTCTTGTACATTTTAAAGCACTGAAAAACAATTACAGGTCCAGGATGCAACAGGAATGTTTACCAAAGGTAAAGCATCTAGAGTACCATTCTCAAACTGGGGCCACAAATCCAAAAGGAGCGATTAGCATGAAGGAAAATAGCAGAATCCATTATTAGCAACAACGGTTATGGGAAGGGTCAGAACTGCAGACATTCAGTATCTCTTACAGTTTTACCGTGGACACTTCAAGAGATTCTACGCAAAATGATGATACGGTTCTTGTACAGTAGCTGAGACAGTATGACCTGCCCTCTGTCACAGCTCGCACTGGGAGAGATAAGAGGACAGCCTGGACAATGTAGTCATTGTGTAGGCGGACGGCGTTTGCGAAGCAGGCCCTGTGTTTGTGGGTTTATGGCTTATGTGACAGCGTGCTCAGTTTATTTGTGCAGAATTGATTCCTCCTTCCACTGGGATGGCAGTTTAAATCAACTGTGCTACAGCTAACAAAATTATTTCATTTGTTAATCGCGCCTTTGTTTAATGTCACCACTTTCCTGCACAAAGGCATTCTAATGAGACTGGACGAGCAGAACTAGGGCCTCTTCCACTACATGGAGGAGGGAGACTAAAACTGTAGACTGTTCATGTATAGAAAGAGGGGTTTTAAATGACAGTTTGCTTTTCAACATTTAGGAGACAGCCTTATCCATACCAAATTGCAATACCAAATTACAACCCCTGTGTTCCAAATGTCCTAATTTGCATGAAGGACCTCACACAATTGGATGGTTTTCATCACCATCCTTTGCTCTCTGAGCAGAGCCTTTAGCAATGATATGAAGGCTGCATAATATTAATCAAAGAATCAGCATAGGCAGGAAATTGCATGTAATTTCTGTACGCAGATGATATATTCTTTCCAATCTGGAGCACACTTTATGTTCTGTACTGAAATTATTAGAGGTGTCTGATTCTGTTTCATGTTTCAAAGTTAATTGGGGAAAAAAATTTAAATTATGCCCCTTTCACATTTTGAATCAAAATGACAAGAAAGCCACTACAAGTATAAATGGGCCCAAACCCACAAGATTTGTTCTGTAGTTCTGATATAAAAAAAACTGGATGATATAAGATGAACTATACTCCCCAACACCAGAAAAGATAGTCAGATATAAATATATGGCAGATGCTCCCAGTTTCATCCTGGCCTGTGTCAGTATTATAAAGATGAATATCCTAGCAAGATTAAATCACTTGAAGAACTTGCCAATCTCAATTTGTGATTTTTCAAGATGATTCACAGCCTGTTTCTTTATTTTATTTTTATTGGGGAATAGAAAGTGCATATCACAGTTCTGGTCAGTACAAGGCAAGAGGCCATTGATGTACTACCTCTAAGCCAATGATTCTGTAAAATTTAGGAATTTCGTAATACATTTTGGTAACACTGTATTTATTTATTTAAGGTTCTGTTATAAAGAATTTGTAAACCATTAGTAAATTATCTATTAGCCATTTATAAAGTGTTTTCTAATAATGACTTATTATAAGAACTCATATTTCTAAAGCATTAGTTAGTAGTTCATATGTGTGAAATCATGTATATGACACATTCATAAACTCAACTGCACCACCTAAAATAAAGTGGCAACAGTTTATTATGTATTCATACGAATTAAGTACAGATAAGTTAGTAAGACGTGATAACTCCTATTTGTAAAGCATTAGTTTGGTTTAAAAGTGGCCCAAATGAGAATTGGAAATGTCAGATTCAATGTGATTTTCGCTGTTCACACTTCCATAAAAAAATCAGATGTGTGTCACATTTTAGGAAAAAATCGGATCTGGGCCACTTTTTACCTGCAGTGTGAACGTAGCATAGACTGTATAAAAATAGAACGTAGCCATAGAGAGTTATTCATCTACAACGTCTTACTTTGGTATCTTTAGCTAACTTGCCTGCATTATGCCAAGGAGTCAGAAATGTATCGTTCCTCAGTGTAACGCCACCGGCTCTGTTAGCTTTCATAATCTGCCGAGAGACGGAATGTATCGATAAGTTAGGTAATGCAAAGCAGTCTATTGTGTGTGAGTTTAGCCCCATTTGGTCCAGAGAACTGGTAACTTAGCTAGCTAGCTAGTTATTGCTATCATTTATGAATAATGTTAGCTAATAAATGATAACAATTATCTCTGTACCAAGTGGAGCTGGGCGCTACAACCAGCCATGTTCAATATACTAACGTTACTGTGTGACTGGGTTTTGCTGTGTATTTGAATGTATTTAATAGTAACGTAACTTTAGGCAGACAAACAAGCTAACTTAGCTAGGTAACATTAGCTCTACCATTCGGTTGCATCCCCGGTCCTCCCCTCGATCGCGAAGACGTTGCTCAACCAATACAGCTGGGGCGGCGGCAGCGGCATTTCATAAAATGAAAACTGTTGATTTGTAGTTAAATATATCATAATTTCTTTTTATTTACAGCAGTGCACAATTTAGCCATTTGGATAGATTTGGAGACACTAATGAATAACAGGGTACACTGCTATATTTTGCATCATAGACCTTTAGTAGTTCTGCATATCATCCTTAGATTTTGCAAAACGTGTGGACATGGAGTTTATGATCCAGGAAATGTATATATATTACCGATTTCACTTATGTAGCTCTCAGCAAACTACATCTTTTTTTCCAAAGTTTCTTTGCATTTGTGGCACTTTATTTTGAATTAAATTATGAAAATAAACAAATCTAAGTTTGTATTGTAAATGGTACACCTGTCTTGTTTCATTTAAGCCATTTAAGAAGTTTATGTGATGCTCACACCTGGAGTTATAAAGCCTTAAACAGAGCACCCCCTAAATAGGTGACATTTGCCATCTGCGCCAAGGGGTTAAGCAATCTGCCCAGTGGTAAGTACAGTGGTGAGTGATTTTAAGTAGGCTACAGTAGACATATAACACCTTGATGGAGAGCAGGCTGATGTTAGCATTAGGGCTTATCAATTTAATGTCCTGTCTTTTGAGACTCTAGGCAAACGTAAACATTTCACTTAAAACGTAGTTGTTGTGATTAATACAATAATTGGCTGATCTGTTCATGTACCCAGTTGCAGGACCAATAATGAATCCCAGACTCTCAGTTTCTTAAATTTATACAAATATGACACTATACATACACTGCAATAAACACCAGAGAAAGTAAAGCATTCAATATAGAAAATGTATTTGTGAGAGCCATAAATATCTATTAAATTGATTTCTAATCTATATCAAGGCATGATCAGAGGCTTTTCCTAACAATATAAACACTCTGAAAAAAGGTGGAGAACCTAAGGGGAAAATATTGAAGATGGAGAGTGGTTACAAATATGTATGCATATTAATTTTTGCTCTTATAACCCAAGATATAAACTCCTACGGTTGAAGATTATTCATAGAATCTATTTATATCATGGATGGGACATGGCTGACACGCTGCATCTCAGTAATAAACACAATTTGACTCGCTTCCTGGTCTGACACCAGTGTGCAGTAGGAGCATTCAGCCTGTAAACACTAAACACTCAAAGCTGAAACATCGGGGAGTCAGAGCTCACAGACAAAGCAGCAATGCTCCAGGCACGCATGCCCTGACAAGAGGAGCACGTTCCCCGAAACGCGGCTCCCAAATGGAGACCCCAGGATTCATTAAAGGATTCTAAAGCTACAAGATTCACCCTTAGAGGAAAAAAGCTGGAAACATTAAAAGAGATGATTTTGGTCCTTTCATTTCGCCTTTTAATGCTTGACAAATTATAGCGTTGTTTTCATCTTTGGGATACCATACGTTTCCTCCTCAGAAGTTACACGTTGTGTATTTTTCTCTCTCTCTCCACCAATAAGGGGCATGCTATGGCAAAACAAAGGCTCTGTGATTCACGAGCGGCCGCCGTCGCGGAGAGATTTCTCACGGCGCCAGAAGCGGAGCAGGCAGCTCCAGAAGGCAGGACTCTTTCTCAGAGGAGCGTGGCAGCGGCGAGGCGACGGCGCTGATCAAAGAGGCTCACCGTGAAGCAAGGCGCGAGGCGTTCCCCGGCACAGCGGAGCAGATGTCGCATCATAAAGCGCTGTGATCAATTTCTCCCTTCGCAATAATTAGGCCGGAGGGTGCCGTCGCGACATTAATCACGTTTAACATACAAAAAAACATATTCATAAACACCCACAACAACTGGATTAATAATTCAGGCTGAATATTCTAAATTGCTTCACGCAATTGGACTCATTTAAATCACAATGTCAGGAGATCTGGATGAAGACGGGAGGGCTGCTGACATTCTTTAGGTGTGCTCCGATCTCTCTTCTTGTCCTTAAATAATTCATGGTCCACAGCTGGATGGGTTGGTTTAGGGGGGAGTGATTGTGAAGTGGGCCTGATGTATTAGTGGCTGGGAAGAGAGAGGAGATGCAATGCTTTTCACCCCCTGTGCGCCAGTGTGCTAATCTGCTTGTCAGTAGTAATGACTTTTGGGGACATCAGATTTGCTCTCACAGGAATCCGAAATGGATCTCATTAATCTTCCCGGCACTTAAAGAGCATATGAGAGATTTAATTCCTTAAACTGAAATTCCGGCTCGATTTCTATTATCTTTCCAAATGGAAACTGTCCTCTCCAGCAGCCTTGCATCATGTGTTGACCAACCAGTTTGGGCTGGAAATGTGGGCCAGGATTGCACCTTATAAGTCAATCAGTCTCACTTGAAGAATGTATGTGTTTTCACTAAAGCTTGCTACAGGCATCACAATTCATTGGCTATTAAAAGAATACATACAGTATATACTTAATTACATGAATAAAATATGAACCAAGCACCAAGTAGTTTAACCATGATCAATTCTATGCCTTTGGCAATGAGGGCACCTGCCAAGCATGGCTTATGAATGCTGAGATCACATAAGCCTTGTATTTTGCCAGTTAGTAACAAACCTACCGACTAAACAAGGCTATGCACTCCATTTGGAGTACAATGGTGCTATAAATGTTCAGGGAAATAACAAACAAGCAGTAATGATAATCAATGCAATTTAAAGACTTCGCTTATGTGCAGAAATACTGAACAACAGTTGATAGAGGAGTTGGAGTCCCATTGTAAAGGACAAAACCTTTCTGCACATAACAAGAAGAAAAAAAACACAATAACTGCATGCTGACTGTTCACTTTAAAACTTCCAAGATAATTGCACACTAACCGTCAAAAACCAACAGAATTTAAAACAGAAGTAAATTAAGGCGTTCATTCTCTCTATTCGATGTCTGTGGAGAAGAAAACTCAAGATCAGAGCTGGCAACCGAGGTGGTCGCATGTGTCCGTACTCTCGTTCAGTAGGTTCACAGCAGGTTTTGAACTGGTGCTGAATCTTTCAGTGGACATAAGGCAAACTCACTGAGATGTCCCTTTTCCTGGTGAAGATCTTTAATGAGTTTTGTCAGCCAGGAGTGCAGGAACACAACTTCAGGGAAAAACGAAGCCCATCTGCTGCGGAGATATGATAAGCCCGCAGCCACACAGAAACAAATTGGTCTGCACCTTGGCAGGGCCCTCTGGGGTTAAGGGACCCTAGTGAGAGCGACAGTTATGATTTTTAACACGACGCCACAAAATCAAACGCATTAACCTATGCAGATGCTGCCGACAGCCTGTAATAGATCTGCCACCACATGCCACATATAATGTTTACGTGACAGTTTGTGACAACCTAATTAAAAACAATAGACAATGTAGGAAAACAGCAAACATCCAGAGATCGCTCCCCCTCAAGGCAGGCTACCAGCTAACAATGCGATATTTCCTCTGACATTATGTATCAAAAGCTAAGCTCTTCATTCAATCATTAAAAAAACAAGTCAGTTAAAAACTCTCTAGAACTCTTGGTGAGGACTACTGTTCAGACTCTTGTTCAATCTTGCCCTAGCTCAGACCTAGCTCTTTCTTGCCCTAGCTCTCCTAACAATCCAATTGAAAACAAATGCGAGCATCAGCACTACGTCAAACAATTCTCTCACACTTGCTTCTTTTTGGAGACAGTTTTTGTCTGCTAGTTTAATTTATGTTGTGATGGAGCCTATTTTTCTGAATAGATTTATAAAATAACAGCCTGACTTAAGGAAAGTACTATATTTTATTTACCTGGAGTTATCTGCAAAATGTCACTCATCATTGTTTGGACCCCATACGTCATTTTCAGTAAAGACAGAAATTTGAAAGAATAAAATGGATGCACAGGTACTGGATTATATCTGAACTCTGTTAGTCAGGTCACCCTAAAACTCAGGCTGAAGCTGGCCCATTCTAGATACCCTTTCAGCACTCTGCAGTCTCAGTCTCCATGTGCATGACGTCAGCCCAGTGCTCTGAAGGCGACTGCAGATAGAGTTCATTTACAGCGTAAATTGAGTAATTTGTGCATATGACACTAACGGATACATCATTTTTTTAATGATAAAATATTAGCGTTTACGGCTGACCGCCACACGGCATGAATTGTGACATCTCATTAAGACTCCATTAGCAGTGCCGGGGTGTCAAGGCTAAACCACGGAGAGGATCTGGGAAATATTGTGAGGGGAGCGAAAGCCAAGTATCAAATCAAGTGACAAATCAAGCATACTTTATTTCTTTAACACTTCTGGGGCAACATACATTGAGAACAAATAAGATCAGGCTCTGACAAAAAAAGAGCAGGCGCAGGATTATTTTTAAATGTAAAATAAAACTCCAACAATCTGAGTGTTACTTATATAGCCATAAACGCCTAGCGTGAATTCAGAATACCCATGAGTTTGTTCTCTGCTCGTTATCACTTTTCTAGTCCAATATCCATCTTTTTCTCATTAGTTCAGAGTTCCATGGAGCATTTGTGGCTTCATGAAGAGAAGATAGAAAGTGTATGTTATAGACCAATATCCTTTTAAGTCTTGGATGCAGAAGATGGGGGGGAAAGCTGATCCAGTGAAATTACAGCATATGGAAAGCTCAAAGAGAACTTAATCTGTATGATTTCTTGGATTAGTCTTTGGGTGAATCATAACCACATTACTCAAGACAGAAACGTATTCAGGCTCTTAAGGAATGTAATGAAAAGACGGCAGTTTCATGGCATACATTCAGTGACACTTTCAAATGTGCACATTTATTTGGTACCACTGCCACACTTCAGGATTCTTTTCCTGGTATTTAATTTTTTGTTGTTGTTGCCATTTTAGCCTTTTTTCTCACTCCCTAGTTAGCTAATGAAAATATTCACACATTTACAGGTAAAATATTGATTAGACCATTGGGTCTAGTATGAGGTTATTATTGTCTCAAAAATAAATAAATGTAACTGATCCACAAATAAATGTAACTGATTCACAAATAAATGCAACTGAGCCACAAATAAATGCAACTGAGCCACAAATAAATGCAACTAATTCACAAATATTTTTTTGTACTCACAAACAAATGTAATAAAACACCTCTGTGAGTGACAAGATAGCCTCTCGATCGGGAAAATATCTGTAGGCCCTGCACAAACACTTGTTTGAAAACAACTATAGATGGGACTAGTGTCATTATAGTGCTGAAGGCAACCATAGGTAGTTTGAACCACAGCTTGACACACACTAACGTTAGCTAGCTAGCTGATGTTACTGCTCACTAACTAACTATGTCAGCAAGATGTTATTTGCGGTGTCACACATCGGTTGCATTTATTTGTGGATCAGTTACATTTATTTATTTATTTTTGAGACAATAATACCCCCATAGTCTAGTTAGTAAAACGGCAAGGCATTGATTTTATTTTCCCCTGAACTTCTGTTGGTGCATAACCTGTTTTTTAATAATCGTTACAGGGCCTCGATTAACAGATTTCACATGAGGTCATCAAGTCTGACTGCAGTTGAGTAGGGGAAGAATAAGGCGTAGCAGCTTCCTCATCAGTGCCCTCAGCAGGAAAGTCATTTAGTACTGAAGCACAACGGAATGCTGAGTTTACTAAATAAGGAAGATAGAGCCACGAGAAAACCATGAGCAGAGTCTGGATATTGAAAAGACCCTGTCCTGCCTGGGCACTGCCTGCATGTTTCTCCAGGTCTCCGGTCACGCAAACAGCGCAGGCCATTCAGTCTCGCCTCTGACTCTGTGTCCTACTGTGACCTCGATTCTGTGTAAGAAAACATTCTTTGTCGAGGTTACCAGCTTGTGGCCTGCTCTGTCTATTGTCAATGAGGCGACGCACACCTCAGCTGTGCGATAAAGTAGTCACTGAGAGCATCCTTAATGTCAAAGAGTCACTCTCCTTTGTAGGCATGCAGTCATTTTTGTGCTTGCTCATTATCACACAGGCCTAATTAATGCCAAGGTGTATCAGAAATGTTATGCTATCAAATGGCACACTGGATTAAAGGCTCTCTCCCTCTCTATACATACAGACAGGCTCTCTCCCTCTCTATACAATACAGATGGGTGACAAATTAAAGGAAAAACCTGAATAAATGAGTGGAGAAACATAACGAATACAGATGCTACCTTACTAAGACCTTACTACACACATGCAATATCAAAGGACTGACAGAAAAGCCTTTCCTTGAAATTCAGCCTGCTTGTGCCGAACATAATATAAGCGATTGCACATAGTGAATTCTGTTTCTGTGGCTTATTCATATAGTAATTTCACAGAGGACAAAATGCTATGCAAATTATCATCAGAGAGGATTATGTTTAGAGTTTTTATCTTTTTTTTTTTTTTTAACACACATCTAGAATTCTGCATGTATTATAAGCTCCTAGAATAGAACAACTGAGTTTTTCCGTCTCAGATTCATGCTTGAGCATCTTGTATGGAGTGCATCTTCTGGAAGGCACTGGAAGTTGCATGCAGTAGGACAGCTGCTCAGCACCTGCATGGCAATCTTTCCCCCAGGGCTGTGCATACAGTTAGAAGGACCGTCTGCATAAGTTGTATGTTCCTTGCCGATTAATAGTTAATTGGAATTTCTCTTTCACGCATCCAGAAATCAAAATGGCTAAAAAGAACGTATGCTCCCAAAGTAAACCGAATGCTTCTCTGTCTCCTCTGTCAAAGCTGATGCCGTCATCCATACATTCTACCCCCAAGAGAATAAGACAAGTGGCTGTTATAATTTACAAACGACTGCAGAGAAATAAAGCAGAGGCTAAAGTGTAGCCTCAGTAAGGGGCCACTTTTGCACTGCTTGCCCTATACACCCAGAGCCATTGCCTAGTCCACCCCTTGCATAAAAACACATACAAGCTCACTTTGTCTGTGTTGTTGTAACAGACATTTATAAAATGGTACACTTTTTAAATACTTGAAAAAATGACAGCATAATGTTCTTCATGTGACAGATTTTTGAAACACACAGCAATAAGCAACTCTCAGTTGAACAGCCCTGAATTATTTGTCCTGACCTTTCAAGAGAAAGAATAAAATGACAAGTTCATTTACCCAATGGCATCTAGTGTAAAATTAAATCCTTTTCAGATGACAGAATGTCCATTTCAAAAAGCAGTCGCTGCCAACTTGTTAAAACTACTCTGACTGGTGGGCAACTTCAATTTCACATTGTCGCTCTACGTCCTTATGCAAGATACAGAACCCAGAAGCTTTGCCAACACTTTCTGCTCTGTGGGCTACATTCAGTCGCCCCCTTGCACTGTAGGTCCACACTCCCTGTGGGTATCTGCCCTATTTTGAGTTGCTGCACTTGAAGCATATTTCAAATGGGCATTTACAGACGTCATGCATTGAATTGATGTCCACAGCAGACGCACACAAGTCAATGAACCAGCAGGCTTTCAGTGGTGGTTAAATTGTTTACAGGGGGCTGAAATCTGTTTTCACTGTATATAAATTATTTTGTTAGAATAACCTTCAAACTAGAAAGTACTGTAGAGTGCAACGAAGATAAGCCCAAATATTTAAAAGCCACTACTGGTTGGATGATAAACAGATCAAAGTATTGCATTAATGATAGAGGACACATAAATTGCACGAGAGCATTTAGAACCTAACACTCCAAGTGACTAGAAACAATACAATGCTCCACGTGTCACACGTCTATAAAAATGTTTCATTATATATACGTATATATACAGTATATATATAGTGTGTGCTCTTCTAAACACATACTTCATAAACACTTCCTATAAGTAATGGAAATGATTCACCTTGGTGGTTATTAAAAAATAAACTAATTTGCCAGGTGTATCACTGCCCTCTATCATTATTTTGTTTATGATTTTAAGAAATTAAACAGACAATGAAGAAACACCCACTAAAGAATTAATGCTCATCACTCCTCAGCAAAAACTAAACAAAACAAAAAACAAATCTTTCAATTAGTTTTAATGCCTTTTGTTGCTCATGATCTACGGCTATATTAGCAGCCAGGTTAGCAAAAGAAGACATGCAGTTTCTGGAAACAAAGTACCTATCTATTAGTGTTAATGGCCTCTCTTTTCAATCAATGCAATTCGAACTGAGCTGTGAATAGGTTATTAATGCCAACCTTGGTTGAAATTGTCTTGAATAAGCACAATGCATGGCTTGAGACATGAGTAATTCCCTTGAACACAAAGATTAACATAGAGGCGCCTCTGCATGACTTAATTTATTGCTTTTGTTATAACTCATTATAGTTTACGGACGAATTGTTAGATAGATTTACTTACCTCAATAAACAAAAGAAAGTGGTCTATTTGGATGCAAAGAAACAAAATGAATACTCCTTTTTCCAACTAATTTGTCGAACCCCACCACAACACACAAACAAACACGCTTTTCTGCAGAATATTCATTTCACTTGAGCAGCCGCATCACTGTGAGCCTGAACCTCTCATTAAACTGATATGTTCTCTGGCGATCAACGATGTGACAACGGGAATTAGGCCACAGCTTTACAGGAAGCTCAACAGGGATGGCCTATGTCTGGTTGTTTATTTGTCATGCTAATAACACTCAAAGCAACTGTTTACTGGACAATACAACACAACTGATAAAGATAGTCCAGAAGGGCAGTCTTCTGCTGGTCCCAGGCTAATGCATCCTTCATTGCTGCCTGGAATTGAACTGGAGATGCATTGACTGGACATGCAAGAAAGGACAGCAGAAATACAAATGCTAAGGAAACCAACAAAAAATGTTATGGCTTTGGCTATTCCATCTTATGTGACATTGCATGGAAATTATGATAAAGGCTTGAACAGACAAGCTAGGAAAATTATTCCCTTTCCTAAACATCTGTCCAAAGCCCTGGCATTATGTTTCACAAGGCCAACTAACCAATATGTTTCTTATTATGGCTGACATATTTTTAGAGATATGTCCATATGTCTGTTTTTAGAGAGCAAATACTAAATATAAAACTGCAAAAAATCTTAACAAGTGTTTTAGTCTTGTAATGAGACATAAAATATATATATTTTCCTTTTTCTCAAAAGTGGAAAATATTAGCTTGTTTTAAGTAAACCTTTTAAGTGAAATTATCTCACCCCACTGGCAGCTAGTTTGTTTATTTAGCAAAAAACAGGTTAAAATGCTTGTTAAGATTTGGTTTTTGCAGTGAATAGTAATCATCACTGCTGTGTATGTTTTTTATGTAAAATAAATGCAATAATTTTAATATTTACATTTTTTTTTACATCTTAACCTGAAGTTCTTGATCTCTCAAATAGTCTTTGCTCATATATCATAAAACAAAATGAATACATTAAAAAATGAGCTCTTAATGAAAGTGTCTGCCATGCTCCCTCACCAGGGGGCCCGTTTGGGTTTTTAAATTAGGAGAAAGGACGAGGATTCTTATCTGTAACTCTGCAGGTGCTTGGTACTGCAGACTCACAGAATCCTCCATTTCAGATTCCCCATCAGTGGACTCAGCGAGGGAGTAGGGCCTCCTCAGCAGCCATAATTATGAGTCTCCCTAAAAATAGAGCACAGCCACCTGCACGCATTGAGATAAGAGGGACCCAATCACTTCTGTGAATGGCGCTTAGAGCCACCTGACATTTTTATGCGTCTCTTTCTCCCCCTCCTCACTGTTGCTTCTTACGAGAAGCTTTCAGGGCTTTTAATCATCACCGTTAAGCTCGAAACATCAACTGGAGGGGACAGAACAGCGAGTCGACATAAATAGCATTTCCCAGCCCTCCATACGAAGTGAAGAAAAGTGACTCGTTGCAAATGCTATGTTGCATTTTGAGATTGTCCCTATTGAACAGAGACGTATTGATTGAAGGAATCGAGTGGCTTTTCATAGGGCGGCCTTGGAAGCTCTAAGGGGTTATTATCATTTATTAAATCTTTGGAGGGTTCAACAATGTAGTAGTCTGTGAACATCCATACATCTCCTCATTTTTGACCCCATGTTATTACATCTTAAGAAGAATTCTACCTCCATTTGTGTGATGAAGGAATTTAACAGAATGCCTCATAATGAATAGATGGTAATCCATCCGGTTCCAAAATGTCTACTTCACCAGAATACCTCCAGTGTTCCCCCCAGGATTTCTTTTTAGGAGAGGTGGTGAGATGGTGAGAAGGGGAGCGTGTGTGCTGGCATGATCGTGAATGCGCAGGGGGGGGGGGGGGTGTAGATGGATATGTGGGGTGGATGGGTGTTGGGATGGGGATTACTGTTACTCCCATTTCACTACGTTAAATTTTTCCACTCTATGTCTTTGTGTATTCAGTAGTCTATACAGAGTGGGCACCTCAAAAAAACTAATTTCTGCCCTGCCTCTCTTCACTGCCTGCTGTGTTGCCTACATAACTGGCAGAGCATCCCTACAACAGTCATAAATGTATTATTTGAATTGAAAATGCCATTATAAAGGTAATTTGGCTTTATCAATTTGAGTGCTTCAAAATATCAGACACATCAAAGAAAAAGAGATCGAAAAATAATGAAAAAGAGCACTAGAAGAGAGTATAAATTATTCAGTTTTACGTTTAACGTTATATTAAAACAATTATACAGTTATATTATGTTCTTAAAAACATAATTAAAACATGACAGAACATCTTAGGGAAGAAAGCCGAAGTTAACCTTGCCAGTGATCTTTAGTACTTGTACCACAGGCCCAAAACCACCGCCACCAGGGACATTTTGCTGGCCCTTTTCTTTTTCAAAACAAAATGGGGATTGACCCACTTTTCTAGCAATGAAACACAACAAAAGATGCCTCTAAATCTGGCCCCTCTCTGCTGCTGTCTGTATTCTTTTTTTAAAATTTTATTTGTTTCAGATTTTTCCCCATTTTCTCCCAATTTAGTAGCCAATTGAACCCCTATTCTAATTCAATTCCCCCCGTGTAGCAACCACTAGAGAATCACCGCTACACAACCCCGCCGGCGGTAGGACAGGAGGGCGCCACGTCCTCTTCAGGGCGCGACTCCTCCTAGCTCCTGACCGTGATTCCAGCTCGCCCAGGGCCGCTATGCGCGCAGCGATTCTCTCCGAGTCCCTCCCCCCACCCGGAAAGCCCATCCGGAAGCAGCCGCCAATTGCTGCTCCAACAGGGCGCCGGCCATGCTCGGATCTGGCAGGACCGGGGCACGAACCTCGATCCTCGGAGCACAACCGCACCGACTGAAAGTCGGCGCATTTACCGCTGTACTACCGCGACGGGCGCTGTCTGTATTCTTGTCAGACCTCTCCTCTTGTCTCTCTCTGCCATGGCATGATATTTTCACAGAAAATAAAGTACAGTATCTTACACTGATTGACCCTCCATTCAAACCTTACATCAGTCTGTGAAATCAACAACGGAGAAAATAAAATCTAAACGGAAATGCCTCACTGGTCACAATTAAAATCACAATGGTGTATTAAATATAGCTAGGTAGGACTTTTTTGCAAATAGAATTCTGTATGATGTAGAGCTAAGCATTTTGTCAAGTCTTTAAATTGTAGCTAACCAGTTCCTCACAAATCACCAAGCCTCAGTGCTGAATTGATGCAGTGAATAAGCTTTAAGCCATTGCGTGTTGTCACGGTGATGTCTGCAACAGACAGATTTTACTAAGGTCAGTGATTGTGGTACCTCAGTTAGCAGCAGACTGTGTACGCCAGAAACCTTTGTGAAATTTTGTATTCTTTTATCCTTCTGGAACACTTGACATACACAACACATGTTGACATAGCTTATTGTTCCATGACTTTTAATTAACCAAATCAACAGATAAAATAAAGCACTTCTTATTTTGAAGCTATAGGCCATAAGTTATTTTCCTGTGCTGGCAAGCAGCTCCTACGACGCTCACTCAAATTAATTCTGCCTCCATTGCTTGGAAACAACAAAGTCTGTGATAGAAGAATCAACTGCCTGCTTTATCTATCTTCTCTGCACAAGTGGCTTGTAAAGTGCAAAGCTTTTAGCCAGGATTATGCACTGGTTTCACCTTTGAACCTTCAGGCAGTGCAGATAGACAATAGCTGGTTCTGAGGCCTAAGAAAATGGCCAAGTGATATAGCCTCCAGGAACACTATGACCTGTGTAACAGAGACACAGAGAGTGTTGTCTGGAGTTAACAAATGCTCTTTTTGTAAAGGGCTGTGGCAGATTTCAGAGGCAAATACGTCCTGATTGAAACCCAGTGAAGTGTCCTTAACCATCAAAGCGTGGCACTTACAAGAGAAATCAGAGAGAAGAAGATTCAATGACTAGATAGAGAGCAAGCCGGAGGTCACTGGGATGCAGTTTTGTTAGTGCATGGAAGATTAATTCTATGATGTCATGTGTGTAACCTTTACTTAACCTGCATGTCTATGATCCATCCCTGCTTACCTGGGAGATCCGCCACAATTTCTGCGCATACTTAAATTGTTACTGTGAGGGTTCTGTTAAGGTTCGGAGAACCATATGCGATCGATAAGGATTCTAAAAGCGTATCTAGAAAGATACGGCCAAAAAAGCGAAAGTAGCTGCACCAGAGGAGAGGAAAACAAAAGAACGGGAGCAAAACTTCCCTAGCACAAGCAAAATCAAAACAACCTCAAAAGGAGGCGAGTCTTGATAAACAGCGAGAATGAATAACAAAAGAACCTCACACACTAAATCATTAGGCGTAACAGGAGGTAGAGAAACAAAACAAAACTCGATAAAAACGAGTGAAGGAAAAGAAAAACCTGTTATCCAGAGCTCTTGTAATGAAAGAGCTGACACAAAAGGTAACAGGTAACAAGAAATAAAGGATAATGAGAAAGATTGGAAAATAAAAGAGAAAACCAATCAAATCCTAAATCTTTAACCGGACTTGCTGCGTTTATTATTCGTACAAACCAGAAGTGCAGCGACCAAAATTTCCTATACCTTACCGACTTTGTTGTCAACATAGCAAAGACAATATCGAATTGCGGAAATGCGGAAGTCCTGAGGTATTTATAGCCGGCAGGAAACCCAAAACAGGTGTAGAGAATAATTGTCGGGCAAGATACAAACACTGGAACGGAGGCGGAAAAAATCCGATAGAGCGTCCTGACGACGCCTAAAACGAAACCAAAACGTAGAACCGCAAAGGCTGCAAATAACCATGACAGTTACATGTTTGAATTGCAATAAACTGAACCACCTCTGTAGGTAGTGTACTACACATTTACCATTCACAACATGGCTCACCTTGGATTCCTGCTGTACAAATATATATTGTTATGAGCACAGGACTACCAGTGTCTGAGGTCTGAGGTATGGATGTTGTATACTGAATTATTTAGTCATTTGGTTAATGGCATAACAGACTGTGGAATGGCTTAAATATGTTTTCTGTTTTTGTAAATGTTTTACCTCAGTGCACTTGGCAGCCTTTTATGTTTTCAACTGGTGATTCTGCCACAGTATTAAATGCGAAAGATAAATCAGGATTCACCACTACCCATTCTGTACAGCTTCTTTAAACAACTGCATATTTTCCCATTTGCAGCTGAAAGGTGGAGTCAAAATGGCAGCACAGGTCTTATTTGTTAAATTTCACCTGTATAAAGAATATTGTGTAAATTAATAGGTCTAGTTATTATGTGTGGAAGGTAACGCTGATACGGTTTGCTGTAGATTTGGTGTTTTTGCAAACAGAAATATTTGAAAGCAACTTAAAAGCTCTCTTGTTGACAAAGTATGCAGAGAAACACGTTTTTACATTTTAAACTGTAGTGGAGCCTGAGAGGTGGGAAAAGTGTTACGTGCACAACAGATACACATTATGCATGCAAAAATAACACAGTGGGACACTTAAAGACCAGAATGGTACACAGAAATTCATGCAGGCAAATTTGAAGCGAATTGTCTCTGTGATCAAAACCTGTTTTAGCACTGTTCATTATACATTTGTACATGTGTATTTATTTTTCGCCACAGAAATATAACAAACAGCTTTAAGAGATAAGAGATGTGATTAACCACTTAGCAGAGATGAAGGGCCGTTTAACAAACCTCCAGGTGATTCCTCCAACACATCTAACCATGTGCCATTTAATCCAAAGATCTTTTCAGTCTGCTGTGATTCTATCATTACCATATTTATTTTTCAATTGATAGGCATCAGGCAATGTGTGTATTGCTGAGAATTAAACCAATTTAAAATGCAATACGAATATAATGTAAGTAAGTGTCAATGCCTGGAAACAAATAGCAAGGACACACTACAGACAGTTTTTTATTCAGTTCTGCCAAATAAAACCACATGCTTTTATTTTTTAACCCTGGGACAAAGAAAATGATTAATTTCAGGCCTAGATTTTTTTCACGTAAGAAGATCTTGTGAAGGACTATGTGATAAATATAAAAGCCCTTTATGTTATCGGTTGAATGATTATATAGAACTGTTGGAAGAAAGATTTATTGGTCAAATATGAATCCAAGATTGGCCAACCACAAGAGTGCGCTTTCGGTTTCAAGGTATTTTTCACTTTCAACTTGTTCCTTTTCAGTTATTTTTCTTTGTTCAGAATTTACGAAACATTTGGCCCTGATCTAGCTCCATAGCCTACAGCTTGCACAACTTACTCTGCCATGGGTGTTTTCCAGAGATCTGTGAATTGGAGTTGCAGATACCAAATTTCGTACAAAACATTAGCTTAGCTTTTAGCCACCCGATAAAGAGCTATTCAGGGTGTAGAAAAATGCCACCCAGTGATAGCACTAAGCCATTACATCACTGTCTCTCTGAATTTATCCATCGCTGATACCTATGGCTAGCTCTCCTGCTGAGCACTGCTGTGTGCTAGTTAGCAGCTGAGACGCACGTCTGCCTGCCAGCTAGCTATCTAGTTTGCTTTATTATTTTTTTTAACCTAGAATCTAGCTAGCTAGCTTTCTTTGTTTACAACCGTAGTTGAGATGGCAACTACCAGTTCAAATTCAGAGACTGTCACTGTGAAATCCCTCAAAATAACATCCTTTGAGAGGGGGGACACTACAGGAGAAAATGCACGTCAATGAGCTGGGACCCTACCAACCTGACATCCAGAACAAACAAGCATCCGTCAGTGGAAAGCAGTATGGCTACAAGCACATTTTCTTGGAATTGGACCACATTAATTAATTCGTCAAATTTTGCTCAAGTCATTGAAAAAATTGCATCTCAGGAGAGATGTGCAAAAACCCTGTATAAATTGCTGTCTAAACTGCCCTTTTGCCACATGGTGGCAGACTAGATAAAAATATGTTAATCTCAGTTAATATTCTCCAAGAATATCAATATTATCGATATTATCTGTGTATGCAGACCTGGCAGCAGAATTAAGGATGGGCCTTCAATTTGTTTTAGGGCAGGCACATATTGATCAGTATTTTCAAGCAAAATACCAGCTCATCTACTACACGGGATATTGGGTTTTCACAAACAACAGCCAGCAGTTCCGTGACTTTTCCCATTTCCTCAGTTTTTAGTGCTTTCTGTGATTTTGCAGCAAATTTTGGATGGTAACTGTCTACATTAAAGATATAGTTCGGAAGTTTGGACATAATGTCTCAATTACCCATGATGTAGTTGATTGATGGAAACCATTTTCAGATAATTCCATGCTGTCCCTTCTTTTGGACATACACACATTGCTAATGCTAGCGCAACTCTAAGGTAACTGCTAGCATCCACATACCAAACGCACTTACAGTCCACAGTGCACCCAAAGCAAATAAAATATGACGACAGTCTATCGGGGTTATTTCGAGTGTTTATACCATCATTTTTGAAGTCAAACTATCGTTGAATCCTTCACTTTGTGCTGATATATTCTCTGTGGAAGTACTGTGGCGGAGTGAACGTGGCCATTGCAACTTGTTGGTCTTCTTTGTTGTTGTAGTCGACCAGTGGCGGCACTACATTCGTAGGTAACGTAAAGTATCGCTCCGCCACCATACTTCCACAGAGAATATAGGTCAGCACAAAGTAAAGGATTCAACGAAAATTTGACTTCAAAAATGATGGTATAATCACTGAAAATGACCCCGATAGACTGTCGTCGTATTTTATTTGCTTTGGGTGCACTGTGGAGTGTTTAAGTGCGTTTGGTAGTGGGTGCTAGCAGTTACCTTAGAGTTGCGCTTTAGAGACAGCATGGAATTATCTGAAAATGCATCAATCAACTACATCATGGGTAAGTCGTAATTGAGAAATTATGTCCAAAATTCCGAACTATCCCTTTAACATAACCTACAGTGTTATTTATATAGGCTAGGCTTCAGCATTTTAACCATATTGCCAAATGCGGGGTAAAACAAAGTGCGACAATGTACACTGATTCTGGAATGCGCTGGGATCAAGATTCCCATCCTTGTGAGTTCAGATGTTTTACAGCTCCTGTCAACAGTGTTGATGCCGAGCTACTTTCCCCGTTAAAGTAATGTTGGCAGTGACAACAGGCGCTCCATCAAAGATTCAAACATTGCAATGTAGCCTACAAATAAAAACTAAAAATGTACCAAAACAAACTTTAAAGAAGTAAAAAAACACAGCACAGCAACCCTGTTTTATCATTTTAGTAATGCAATTTCAGCATGCAACAATCCGATAAGTTAAAGGCAAAAAAATATGCTTGTCTTTCCGTGATTGACCAAATTAAGCCATTAAATACACCAGCCAATAATGCATTTTACTCGTAGGCTATTTGTACATACAAGCCGGAAACTTCAGTTCACTTTTTTGAAATTCAAGCACTTGTTACTGTTGTTACAGTTGCGCATGTTATTTAAATTATTTCCCATGCACTACTGTGTATGAGATCTATTAATTTAATAAATGAACATTTTTTAAAAACAGTCATTTCTGCTACTAATTTTTTAAGTTTTCCGTGATTTTCGACAACTTTGCCGTGACTGCTCCGTGACTTTATCCAATATTTTCAGTGACAAACACCTGGCCTTAACAGACATGACAGCAACCAATTTACAACTGCACACAAGTACTCATATCAGCAAAACGCACAGTCTGTTCTTATTTGAAAAGACAGGTTCCATTGCAATTAAAGCAGTAGCCAAAGAACGCAGGTAGGCTACTGGTAACCAGCTGGTTTCTTTTTTTTGTGCCATTTTTGAATATCCGTCTGTTTCACTTTTCAGCTTTCGCTAGCAAAGCTAGGTAAGGGTTCATGCCTCGTAACACTTGCACTGTCTGTCACACACACACAACCACGTACACTTGACCTCTTTCAGCTGAAACACATCCAATCATATTTTACTTTTTATTTTACACTATAAGGGTGGGCGCGGCCCCCAGTAGATATGGATGGATCACTTGAAGGGTTGTTTCTCCTGACTTCAGTTCAATACGAAAATGAGTCAGGAGAAACAACCCTTAAAGTCATCCATCCATATCTACTGCATAACTGGCAGCAGAGTGATGGTTTGAGGCTCGTTTGATACCTCAGACCCTTGATGACTTACAGCCATTTAGCCAACCATGGGTTCCATACGATTCCCTTGTAATTTACAGCTTAATCTAGTCCTACCCCCAATTCCCATAGAGATCCATTCAAATGCAGAGAGGTTATAGTATCGCTTGTAAGAGTACCTGAAAATAAGATATCAAAAGTCTTTTGATATCCTTTTATACCCAGTCATGATAGCATCACCTGTTAAATTGTGGAATGTTCCAAACAGGTGTTTTTTAAACTTCTCAGTCTTTTTTTTGCCCGTCCCTGCAGGCATCAAATTCGGAATTAGCGTATATTTACAAAAATCAATAAAGTTGATAAGGTAAACATTAAATATCTTTTCTTTGTACTGTTTTCAATTAAATATATGTAAAAGATAATTTACAAATCACTGCTTTCTGCTTTTATGTGAATTTCACATATTGTCCCAACGTTTTTGTAATTGGTGTTTGTTTATGTATATAAAAATATGTATTCAAAAATTTTTGTTTTACATTAAAGGCTCCAAATATTTACAGAAATTACGAGGTGTATGACAGCTTGTTTCTGAATGGATCTCTAAAATAGCCTCACCCCAGTCCATTCCTGTCTTCCCAAACACTAAACCCTTGTGATTACTTCAGTCACAGCCTGTTCAGAAATAGTTTCTTTCTATTCTCTGTGGGGCTTTGCAACTTCTCTGAATTACTGGAAGACTGCCACCTCAGACGTGAGCTCAGTGTCACGCCAAACACTCACAGTATATGAAGTCAGTGGTTAGACTTGGAATGGTCACCAACAGGGTGACAAAACTAAAAAATTGTAGAACGCTGAATCAAGGTCAATAGGAAGTCGTCAAGGTTATACTGTTGGTTAGGACACACGTTAGAATTGTCTCTTGGGTGGTAGGTACTTAGAATGAGTAAAAAGAGGACCACTAATGTGGGTCTTACAGATTTTTCTCTTTCACAGGTCGGGGTGATGGGCCCAGTGAGAGGTCAGTCTAGGGTCAGTACCCATCCTGTTGCCAATTCAGAATGAAGGTGAACGATTCAACTGAACACAGGAGCTGCCCTTGAAGATCCACTAAAGCCTGGCTGGTGACAGAGAGGGGTTCATTAAGCCCTATGGGGTGGGGTCATTCCACAGCAGGGTGCGAGAAGTTTCACGCAGGTGCAAGGGCAGAGTGCAGGAGCCGTTTGTCCGGAGGGCGACAGGATGGGAGCCGCCTGCTTCCAGCACAGAGTCATTAGATAGACTTGTTTTTCTCGAGGCTTCCTTGTGCCAGATTTAGGTCTTCAAACGGCGAGCGGGTGGAAGTGCTGTCAGGCGCAGCCAGCCCACATGCTTTTTTTCGACAGCAAGATGGCAAAGAGCATGGTGGCAAAGGCTGACAGGGAGAAGAGGCACTTCATTAAACTCTCATTAAAACAGCACTGTGGCTTCACCACTGGAGTGGTCAGGGGGGCGTAGGGCAGCAAAGAAATCAATTAATAGATTTATCTAGGAGGGAGAGCCACGGTCGAGGAGGAAAGACGGAACACAGTGGGCCATTCCAAGTAGGATGTCGGGCAGGGGCTACAGTGCAACTGACCTGACAATCTCACAGGAGCTGAAAAAAATAGCACCCGTCTATTTATAAACAGCATCTCCTCTTTTTGCCGCTTGGTGTACGCTTTGAGAATGATGCCTGCAGGAACTGCTGAATGGTATGAGAACATCCAAAACTACTGTCACAAAAACTGGACAGGCACTCTTCCTCCCGGGCCAGTTAGAGAGAGCGTGTAGATGAGAAGCCGTGGGACGGGCTGCTCTGACCTCTGCAGCATCATAATTTCCACTCAGCCTCCGCTGTCTCAAGCACAGCCTTCTGTGGAAGCACTCAGCGGCAGGACCGTGACATCATGGCTCAAAATGGAGAACGTTATATGGCTATATTGTGGGTAATCAGAAAAGGTGAAGAACACAATCTTTTAATAAAAGAAAAAAAAGGATAGATAACACTCAGAACCATTTTTTCATTTTGGGTTTGGGCCTGTTGTGGCGATTACGGACAGAGAGCCAATCCCTGTTTGATGACATTTGGTCTCTTTTAAAAGAGTGACACAGTTGTTTCCCCTCAGAGAAACAAAGCGCTGAGAAAGATAAATGGCGCTAGCAGCTCATGAACGCCTGCCATTTCAGACTAGTTTGTTAGTGTTGGCTGTCATAAAGTTGCATAGTTGAGGGGAGAAATATGAACTGTTTGGCATAAAAAGCCATACGTGAGGCCTCCTGGGGAGAACTAAGTTGGAGGCACAGTCACTCCAGGCTGATCGATGGTACAAGAGTCCCGATGGGACATGTGGGAAAATCCGGCACCTCTGATGAAATACAGCACCTCTGAAGCAGCATTCGCAGTCAGGTGAGCTGCATCGTGTCTACCCACAAATCTGGTGACCAGTGACGTCCCTTTATTTTAAAGACCTCCAGAGACCACAACTTGAAAAAACGAAATATATTATGTAAACCTTTATTACAAGTCCATGTTACAATATTTTTCATAAACCTGCAAGTGGCACTGAAAACATCTTCGTCTGACACATAATAGCTTCTTCAGTCCTGATAGCGATTAAGCTACAGGGTTGCATATAATGCCAACCTTCAATATTATGAACGGTCCTATTATGATAAACTGAGCTTATCTGAAATAAAAGCAAACTGACCTTTTCTTTCTTGGAAATTTAAGGACGTTGATCCCACAGCACCAAAAGATGATTTAAATTTTTTATTTGGAAAAAAAAAGCTTGGGGCTGCTGGGTAGCTCACTCAGTAAAAGAGTTAGCACCACGGTCTCGGATCGAATCTGGCCCGGGCCAATGCCGACTGTGGCCAGCAGCCCTGCAGGGGTGGCGCACGATAGGCTTTGTGTCGCCCAAGGGATACAGTGCCCTCCATTATTATTGGCACCCCTGGTAAAGATTAGTAAAAAGGGTTGTAAAAAATTCAGTTTGGTGAATTTGCTGAATCCCACACTGAAAAAATTTGAAAAATCCAACCTTTAATTGAAGTAAATTTATTATGAGAAAAAAAAATCAAGAAATAATTATTTTTAACAAAACCACATGTGCCACAATTATTGGCACCCCTGCATTTATATATAAAGTAATCATTTTTAATATTTGGTCACATATCCTTTGCATGCCATGACTTCCTGATGTCTGTGACCCAACAACATCAAAAGACTCTTGATATCTTTCTTGATGAGGGATTTTTTTTTCTCATAATAAATTTACTTCAATTGAAGGTTGGATTTTTCTCATTTTTTCAGTGTGAGATTAAGCTAATTCACCAAACGGTGAATTTTTTATAACCCTTTTTACTAATCTTTACCAGGGGTGCCAATAATCGTGGAGGGCATTGCATATGAGAGGGATTCAGCAGTGTTCATTGCTCGAGCGACCCCTGTCAGCCGTCTGGGCACCCGTGGCTTGCTCTCTATGCACGCGTATGATTGAGTCTCCTCCATCCTCATTCGGCGTGTGCACGGCTTGTGGCTGCAGTGTGAAAATAAGCAGCTGGCTGGCATCTCATGTTTCAGAGGAGAACCAAATTCGGGTGGGATTGGAGGTGCAAATATTTTTTTTTTAAAACAGCTCCGCAGGTACACAATCCTAAACTCAACGTTAGATGGCTTTTCAAATTTTGGTGACCATATGACGTGAACTCTTGAGTCAGGCTTACAGACATGTACTGTCATTCACTAAATACACAGGGAGTGATTGCCAAATATCAACAGTTTGCCCCATTCATCTGACTACCTGAACCGTGGAGACTGTAGTCCCGTCAGAATTTAGATAAAAAATTATATTGCATCTGATTAAATCATGGACATCTGAGCTTGCTCTTTTTATGTACAAGCCTCTGAAAGTTTATTGCCTTTTTCCAGTATGAAAGATGCCTTGCAAGGTAGTTATTTTCAGTAATCTTCAAACGCATGCTATCATTTAGGGCTACACCACAGTTACCAAATGCTCTCTTTCAATTTATATTTGTTTCCCAGCATCTAATTAATGCTATTAAATGTATTTCTCGTGTTCAGCCAGCTCTTCTTCGTTTCTATGAAGGCTGGTCAATAAGTACTCACAGTAATAAATAAATCCTTATGAGCTATATAAATAATGTTAGTCATAGAACATTATTTATATAGCCAAGAGACAGACTAGAATAATAATTAACTCAACTAATAATAATAATTAACTAATAATAATGTCACCAGTGCCTGTCTGTGAAAAGGACACCTAAAAATGGTAATAAAGATTGATGAATGCCTTCTGTAAAAATAGTTTAAATGATTAGACTAGTTAGGAATAGGCGTGTCACTCAGAAGGTTCTTAAGATAATTAAAAGTACAGAACTGACAGAAACAAACTATGTATGTGGTTGTGTCTGAGCATGTATTACCACCAATATTCAGAAAAAAACTGCAATCTGCAGGCGCAGCGAGGAGCCTCACAGCATCATGCAGACTATGATGGAGAATATCACCACAGCATATGAGACCACAAATGGAAAGACTAAAAATAAGGTGCAAACTCAGAGAAGGCTAATCATTAGATGGAGTGTGGTTATTTGATTCTCATAAGAGAACTAAAGTTCATGAGATAATTTAAAGTTCAGAACTGAAATGGAACCATTTGCAGCTGTTTTCAGAAAACTGTTTTCGCACGCATTTCCGGACGATTTTTTGCGAATCTCTGAGTGTAGCAGGAGCGGCCCCTTCCTCAGGGGATGAGGCCAGCATCAAATCTGTGGGCTTCTGCAACAGGTTCCCTGTTCCGGCACAGGCCTCCTGAGAATATTCCTCTGAGAAAATAAAAACAAATAGACGAGCAAAGGATGTTTGTGTAACAGACTCAAATACAGTTCCCCACTGTGTCCCCCGAGCGCATTGCAGGAAGACGGCGCAACTGTTCCCTTGTAACAGTCTAGAGCGACGAACCACAGAAGCGTTTGAGAGAAAATAAGCGCGGATGGGGAAGGGAATGGATGAATAAAGCAGGGGGACTAAGCGGCCTGGTGAGAGACGATGCCGTACCACAGTGGGGACGTGCTAAGCTGTGCTGAGCTTTGCTGTGCGGTTATCCTCATCCTTACTCTGGTTCATGTAGGAAATGAAGTGGGACTGTTCCCACAGAGTCAAGTGCTGTAGAGTTCTGCCTTAACAGCACAGTAATGTGGCCAATGTGAGTCGCTGAATGGCTCCGAATGACACTTTGACTGCTGCTTTGCTTTTTGTAGTCAGCTTTACAACAGGGACACACTGGGCCAACCTTTACAACAGGGACACGCTGGGCCAACTTTTACAACAGGGACACGCTGGGCCAACACAGCAAAGGTGACCAAACTAAACCTGGGTTAAAGTTACAGAGAGAAATTAAGTAGGCTTCATATCTGTAGTCCTCACTAAAAGATTGTGAGGCTTGGTGCAGCAATGATCTCACTCTCCCTCACATACACACACACACACACACGCAGGACACAGGACACACATTCAACACACACATTTACTTAGAAATGTTTTTATGAAATAAGACAGAGGGAAGAAGAGTACTAGCCAGGCAAGGTAGAAAGGCATAGAAATTAGGTGCTTGTCACTGGTCTCACTTAATCACTTTCTATTACAAGCACTCTCAAGGAATTTCTGTTCTAATGAGATCATGTATAAACCATTACAGAAATGTCACTTTCACAATGGCAACAGCTGGGGAGATCCACCCTGTCATGGGTGGGGGTGTATGGATGGCTATATTAGTCACTACAAAGTGTGTATCAGGCCATTACCTCAGAGTTTCAGCATTAGAGATAAGAATGTTTACATACTGGATAGACATAAACATACATTTTTGGAATCTTATAAATTCACATTTTATTACCATACACTCCCAGAAAGGCAAACACACGCATTCTCTCTCAAAATACTGACACACTCACGAAGAGAATAAAGCCTATGGGCTCTGGGCTAAATACAACTCATCTCACCCTTTTCATACAGAATCAAGAGTGAAAGCATTTACTTGAATAAAAGAAGTCGCTTTAGAAGATAAAACCAACAGTGAAAGCTTTAGACTAAGCCTTCAAATTGGACTGTGTAGAAAGAAAATGAGATGGACAGAAGGGGGAAACAAACTGATGGAGAGCTTGTCTCTGCTAAGACCTGCCCTGTCTGCATTATGTCCTGGCACATCCGCTCTGCTGCGCTGAAAACCTCTCTCGGACGGATAAGCCACTTCAAAGATTCCCTTTGTCACAGATGAATGTGGAGAATCCTATCCAGCATTGGAGAGGAAAGGTATTCTCACAGAGGACAAGTTAACTCCTTCAAGAGAGGGGGACCGAACCGCTACAGCCTGGCACCTGGAGAAATGTGATATGCAGTGTATGAGTTTTCACACATAAAAAGGGCTTTTGAGCACCATTTTTAATGATAATTCTTTTTTAAAAAAAACATATTTGCAAGCCTCATGTGACTCACGTTCCCTCTCTGCATTTAGCTCTGAGCTCCTTCCCAGCTCATTCAGTTTTACACAGGTGTTCGCTCACACAGTCAGATGTTGGATTGGATGGCATGTGCCTACTGGCAAACATCTAGACCATGACCACACCAAAGCCTCTGTCAGCATGATCTTGTTAAATCATCAGCCAACCCGCTGAGTTCTGGACCAAAGCAGGAATGCGTCTCTGTCTGGACTCACAGGCCTAGTTACACCAGCTATGTGTAAGTTAATTTGCAGCCTAATTATAGTGTGTAAATAGTGACTGTGCTGTCTGAATAAATTTGAACAGGCTGCACCATTATATTGCTATGACATATGACTTAAAATGAACATACACCAGTAGGTGAGTGAGGCTATTATAACTTATAGCAAATTAACTTGGCTAAATAGATCTGTTTTGAGGAAGACAATGCGGGTATTTTATTGTCATTGCCAGATTCTAGGTAACCATTTTCTGTAAGCTGGCTAAAATAATTGAATTTTCTATGCTTATTAATTAAATAAGGGATAATACACAATGAGTTGGTCAGCGATCGAAAGATAGTGACCGACGCGGAGACGAAGAATTTTTCGATAGCTGACCGCCTCGGAGTGTATTATCCCGCTTATTAATATTTGGCTAATGGCTAATTACCTTACAAAATAAATCTATCAATAATTTGACAAAATTATTGATTTAAAGTGATTTTATTAGTCAACAAGCTTCTGCTAAAAATAGTAAAATAAATAGTCAGTTCGATTCTGTTTAGAGCTGCTTTCATCGAAACAAAGCCTAAGCAGGGTCTTATAACAAACAAGCTAGCTCACAACGTTTTTATTAAATTTTTTGCTACAGCTCTGTGGAATTTCAATGACCTCCCAGGTATAAGCCTAGATAAGTCTCAATTTGTCTCAAATTGCGGTCAATTTTTAAAGTGAACAAAACATTAAGGGCCCTATCTTACACCCGGCGCTAACCCAAACGCAAGTGTCTTTGCTATCTTACACCCGGCGCATGGTTCATTATAACGCCTTGCGTTCACGTCCTTTAACTACCATGTATTCTTGCGCCCATTACAAGTGAACTGGGCATGTTGGTCTTAAGGTGAGGAGTGGCCAGGATTATTTTTGGCGTATTGCTATCTTGAGCCAGCAGAAAGCGCTTGCGCTAGAACCACCAAAAACCTGGTCTAAAGTCATGTCGCAGTTGTTTACATGTTATTTTAATGGCGCATATAAGTGCATCTACATAGGCGTGTGCGTACACCCTCCTGTCTGTTACACACAGGGGCGCGCACAAGCATGACAAAAAATATCAAGATTACAATGTGAAATATTATTATTGTGAAGGCTATATAAAAATGCATAATAATAAAAGGGTCCATAGGTCAAAGACCACATAGCTACCTGTCCCTCAGCGAAGGGGAATTAAATTTCTTTCAGCCCACTCCATCAACATCCAGGCGATGTGCGATGGTACGTGTAAGGTTACATGTAGGCTATAGACTATTCGCAATTATCCTGGATCAATCTATGACTTAGCCTATATTTGCCAATAATTCCTGTAATCTTCTGGGGGGACAATCTGATTTGATTGATTTCACCTGTTATTCCATAACTGAACAAAACGATTTTAAAGAGAATTAAGCGTCAAATTAGAAATGAAAACAAATTTGCAGGACGTTACACAATTCATTTTAATGCCATTCTCTGCATGTGCGCTTTAACTTCAAGCAGGAGCAGGTCTGTTTCCCCTGCTGTAAATCGCACTTTTCACGGTCTTTCTGGGAAAGTGGATTGTTTTAAAGCATTACGCTACCAGTAAAACAGGTTGGTCACATTTCCAAAAACAGGACATTATAAAACAAGGGGAAATATGCATGAACATATGGGTTGCCAACCTGACAGCTTTATTGTATTTAGTGTCATCATTAAGGCAAAATAATGGTATTTAAGTTATTAATCAATATTACATTACATTACATTATAGGCATTTAGCAGACGCTCTTATCCAGAGCGACTTACACAACTTTTTAGCATTTTTTTTTTAACATATTATCCATTTATACAGCTGGATATATACTGAAGCGATTCAGGTTAAGCACCTTGCTCAAGGGTACAACGGCAGTGTCCAACCTGGGAATCGAACCTGCAACCTTTCGGTTACAAGGCCAGTTCCTTAACCATTATACTACACTGCCGCCCATATTACTATGCAGGTAGCCTAATGAACTTCGGGTAAAGCTTGAACTTCGAGAACTCCATGAGAACAGCCTCAAGGAATTGATGTTTGACACTTTCATTGAATAATCAAACTAAATTAGTTGAACAAGCAGGCTAATTTGGCGTTTTCTAAGGTGAGACTGAAGCCATTGGTAGCTTATTCTTAGCTGTTGTAGGTCCTTTTAACGAAATGTAACCGCATATATTTTGTAAAATAACAGCCCTGTCGGGAACTACCGGGAACTCATAGGCTAATGGTTAGTCCGAATAATATTGATCATACTATTGATTAATTTAGCCTATTCCTTGATCGCACTAAACACGCACGAGCATGTCGTTTCGCCATCAAGCTGGAAAAACAGGCTTTTTAAGGGAATGGGATACGACATTTTGATTGGTTTATTGCATGTCACACCCAAGACACACCTATAATTAATGAAGCGACTAGGTTCAGCCCATTTGCACCTTGCGCCGTGCTTAGCGCCCAAAAAACATTCCGTTAAAATAGCAAAAGTGGACTTGGACACGCCCAAAATGGACTTTACGCCATGCGCTTAGACCAAGCGCCAAGATCGCCAAGATAGGGCCCCAAATGTTTTATCTAACCAACTGGGTACCGATATTTCTTCCCTTACAGGTCTAGTTGCATAACAGAGCGCATTTTGACCGGACTACTTGGCCATGCAGAGTGTGGAGGGGTATAATCAAGTGTCAAATAGTGGTCATTATACAGAAATAATGACTGCTCATTGACCAGATTTGAGTATTCAACAAAGCTGTGTAATAAGGTAATATAAGGATAAAAATGCCACCAACACTGAAAGGCACTTTATATATATTTTTCAATTTAACAACTAAAGGATAACTTTCAGGGCCGGACACAGTCGCAGCACAAAACTATAACCTATATCGCGATATAACCACAAAATCAATAAAACTTAAATTTAAGAGGTACACAATGCTGTATTACAGCATGAACTTGTGATGGAAGACCACATCGGAAGGTAACTGTATTCACAATTCATTATTGTAAGCCCTATGGAATGCGTATAGACACAGCAATTGTTTAAATTTGGAACTGCGTTTTTATATTAACTGCTAGCTGATAACTTCAGTAGAAGTCTTGCGTCCTTTCACTAAAGCAAATATAATGTCATATTAGCCTATATCTGAAAGTAAGAAGTGATTAGTAGAAAAATGTGTTAAACATGTTTAAATCCTGTCTCCTTTCGAGTGCTATGCATTCGATGATGCATTCGTCCTACAGCCCGACACCCTTCTCATCCATCCTGTGTGTGAGCTATATAGGCTATATCAGCGCAGACAGATTACCTCTGCTTTCAGGAGATATAAAAATTCTAACGCAAAAAAGAGAGTTGCTATTAATGCCTGTTTTAGTAAGTAAGACAGAATACTTAATTGGCCTAATTTACATAATCTCCACCCTGTTTTAGGGTATACATATGCATGAACACATTTAGCTATACATCAAAAGGAAAGTCGCAAAGTTATGTTACCCCCGTAAATTACATCCTAATTTTTACCCATTGTGACCGTTGTAAATCCGATGTAGATGTTGCGACTTTTAAGCGACTGCTTTTGCGTCGGAAAAGCTGTCGCAATCCTTTAGTAAATCCGGCCCTCAATGTCAATATATTTCAAAATGTCAAAGGCTGTTCGATGATTTGAACCAAATAAGCTATACAGTAATAGGAATCTTGTGATGCTCTAACTGGTAATTAAGTAACTTGTGGCTTTTGATTGGGATGGCCAAGTTACAGCTTGGTGAGGCATGCCCCAATACCTATACAGCACTGACAGTTTGCCACATTTCCTACAGAAATAACTACAATGGCCACAGACTCTCACTCTCTTAAAAACATTAACTGCTGCACTTTCTGACCTCATGTAACCTCACAAAATTCCATACAATAATATGTTTGAATGCATACAATGAGTTATTTTTGCATTTCTTCTTTTTCTTGCCAATTTCGTCATCAAAAATGCTCCATACCCTCAAAGAATAATTATCCCCATTGGATAACAACATCTGCTCTGCCAATAAAAATATTTGATCAAAGTATTCTGATTGGTCCAAGTATCGCAGACAAAAGCCCTATATTGCGTCGCCATCACTGAAACTGCTATGGCTAAGCGGTGAGAGTAACGGCCTTCCACGTGGGAGACAAAAACAATGTGCACATACTATGATTTCCACGTATAAGGATGTTGTTTTCACATTAAAGAAACATATTTTCATTGCAAAAGCAAAGAAATGTAACAATATTAACTGTTCACTTTTTCACTTTTACTTAAACAAGTGAAACAGTGAAAGACAGCCAACACCACCGCAGGTATCGTTACGCAGTATGTACGGGAACAAATATCCCATTTGTCAGGCATGGAAAATAAAGTTTTAATGCAAAATATCATCTGGTTACGTTTGCGTTGTTGCATTATGTTTTTGATTAATGTGTTTTTTCACCTTTCTGGAGTGTAATTTTGTGTCAACTATTTAAAACCTTCATTGAACTGACATGTTCTTCCATGAGGCAATTTTTGTTATTTGACGTTTAAAGTTTGAATGACCACATTCTCTTCAGATGGTAACATGAAAAAAGACAGGATTATTTCAAGTTACATGAAATCATTTAGGAAAGATTGGGTAGCATTGCTTTGGAATAGAGCTAGTTTAATTAGTTAGAGCTACAATAGCCAATATTGTTTGTTGTAACTTCATTTTGATATCAATACTTTTAACGGCCCAGTTTTTGCAAATTTTAATCAATGACTTACTGACAGTGCTTTGTAGGCTATGCGTGGGTAACTTGGCATTTTTGTATTTCTCAGTGAATGCCATGAGAGGAACCTAATGTCATTATTTCTCAACTACAATAGAAAGAACATCCTCTTCCCCATCAATCACCTCCTCTGCTAAGAAACTGGAATTACACAAGGCATCAGTGGGTTTTCAAGACAAGATTTATAAATATCCTGCACATCTGATATAAAGATGACTGTCTACATTTGGAAATCATTATCTGAAATATGTTATGATACTTGGTGAAACATAATTCAGACGCAAGGCTACTAACACTACCCAGACACCCCAGATTGCCAGACTTCTCAGCAGTGGTGTCGTGCCCCATCCGGTTTTGGATTTTTGGTATTTGTTCAAATGTGTAATATGTTATTTATTTTTATATGGAATATCTGTACTATTTATTAATGATGATTTGAGATTATACAAGTCAAATGATTTCAGATTATACAAGTCAAAAGTATCCTTCTAAATATAATATATTTTGGTAAACCCGCAATCCCCTTTCCCTATGTTGTTAGTTCCACTCTTGCTAGAGTCTGTTGGCATCTGATATAATAAAAGCATATAGCAGAGGCAGTGAAGACTGAGAGAGAATGAGGGATGCCTTTTGGAGGCATGCAGACAGACATTAAGGCAGGCACCTAAGGCCCTTACACTTTTGGTTATTCTCTCTGTCTCACACATTATAAATATAATAAACACATAATACTTGCATGCAGTCTCTTGTATCTCTTGATCTCCTTGAAAGGAATTATGGATTTGAGATGTGGAGTACAGCACTGTACTCTTCCCTTGGCTTTTCTAATTAATGTGAACAAAATATTATCATTGTTATCTTGATAGATGTACAGCACCAGCATTTAGCAAAATATGTTGTTGAAATATTTAGTGTGCTTCAGACAGTTGTTGTTGCTGTTGGAAGTGTAACATTGTCACTCTTAATAATAAACTTGGGGAAACAAAGGATTGAAGAAAAAAATATTTGTATTGTGGACATAAACCGTCCACGTTTTGTTTGAGTTTGTGCCCCCTCAAAAATTTTGGGTGTCCCTCAGATGAATGTGTCTGCTCACATTAATTTCCAATCCTTACTTATGTGTTCGCTCGCACAAACTCATAGCAGGGTTCGAGAAAGTCATTTATTTTGCTTGCTATGGACCACTTCCATTCATTCCAAAGTGGTGGGCTGTTTCAGAGCACACCTGTGATTATATTCTGAAGTGAGTGGACAACAAACGCATGCACCACAGATTGAGTTACACTTTGATTTGATTCACTACATCGCAGATTGTAACTCCTTTATTGTCTACAGTATTGCACAAGGCCTAAATAAATGTTTCGACTGAAAAATCTATTTCTTTGAGAGCTTAACGGCTCCCGGCTGCACCTGAAGTTTGGCCCGATCAAGACCTACTTCCCGAACATTGCCTTCTGTTACTTTACGGTGGTAACCTTTCCGTCTTGACAGGTTCACTCTGTTCTAAACAACGGATCCTCGTTTGACACTGTCTCCCCTCTGACAAATAGGCAATGAAATTAGAGGCTGCAGTGTCATCTCAAGGCTGCCAGAAAAACTGCTGCTGCCCAAGCACACCAACACTGTATTGCTGATGCCAGGTGACAGTATCTTGACGTCGCTCGGTTTTAGCTTTTCAGAGTTTGTTGAGACAGGACTGCAGACTAGCTGGGGAGCAGTTGGAAACCAGGCCGGAAAGGAGGACTCTGCAAGGACAATGCACTGAGTGCATCAGAGGTGCTGCTGATCGGCAGTGGAAGAGCTGGCTGTGGAGTGTGGCCCTTTCCCCCCAGTTAATTCCTGTTTCCTTCATCTTGTACTCTGTTCAAAGTCACAAAGTCACTTCAAGGACAAGTGGTCCTCTTTACTTCAAAAGAGTGTGTTGGGGATGGGGAGGCTGCAGCATAATCATTTTCACATGGACACACACACACACACACACATACACATATAAAACACACACGTCTCTACTTGCTCAGCTTACATCCAACTTTATCATTGCAAAACAGATGACAGACATGAAGAATAACTGTACTACAATGATAACAGACATGGAAAAAATGTAATTCCATTCCAGGCTTATCATAGAGAAATGATGGTCTGTCCACTGCCATGTTCGTCAAATTGCATTCAAACATATTCCAGTTGTGATTGGCTTGATACACACAGAGCTACTTTAGTTAACAGCCCTTATCCAACATTTCACGGGTTACTTTTATTTCACTTCCTGTTTCCGTTAATAACAGTGTGCTGGGTCAACAGAAGAGATACTAAGTTGGATATAGATGGACCTCAACAACTAAGAGTGAAGAAGTGTCTTCTGATGTATGCAGGAGTGTAGCACAAAATTCTGGGCCCCGTGCAAATGCAGTCTCTGTGGGCCTCCTTCCCAAAGCAAACTTTTAATTTCAGGCCTTCTGAGGGCCCCTCCCCACCTTGGGGTCCTGGGTAGTCAATTCCCCCCCAGTACGGCGCCCCTGGATGTATGACAATGGTCAAAAAGATTGCTCAAATTACACCATCAGGAGGCAACATTTAAAAGTGATTGCACTAATTCTTAATGAATGTGTTAAGTAATCAAACAACCAGACATTACGTGGGTTCACAGTTCAGTGCGATGCAACAGACAAATGAAGCAGACCTGCCAGGCGGTCAGAAGTAGGAGAAAAGAAGCACTGTTCATGATGAGTATGTAAGCAAGCACGGCGCAGTATGCAGGATGGCTGACTCTGGAGCCATACGCGGCCCTCCCTCAGAGCCGGGGGGGGGGGACAATCCATGACCTGTAGTCCCTTCTCTATCCATTACTCTCTGCTTTCGCCCTGTCTGAATAAAGCAAACAATAAAAATAACTGAAAGAGGGCGAACTGCATGCTCTCCTTTTTTCTTTTTTTTTAAATTGTGGACTTCAATCACTCCTTGGTGCTGTGACCAAGTTAATGTCATCAGAATCCCCACTGGGCTTCACATATGCCCAGTCTGAGGAGGAGGTATAGGGGGAGTAGGTGGGGGGCTGCCCAGAGAAGCCTGCCACAGCACACAGCCACATCAGTAGACAGGCCAATCAAGCCTGCACTGTCTCTTCCCTTTCATGAGTATTGCTGCCAGTCACATAACTGCTCTCTGCAGGGGACCTGGAAAAACGCTTGACTTGCGAGCACTCGGATGCGGGGATTTTAAAGGCGCAATCGTGATTGGCTACAGGCAGAGGGCCTGAGCGGGAAACTGTCTGCCACCTGCACACGCCTGCGACCTTTCACCTCCCCTTAAACCCTGCTGTGGTAAACAGGTCCATCACCCGGAGTACTCTGCTGAGATTGACCTGCTGGCCTCGGGCTCAAAGCCCAAAATGTCCTCAAGCCGACAAAAGCAAACAAAACAAAGACATTGATGAAGGTCCCCGCTCATCACCCTCCTTGATTGTCTGTGGTTCACTTTAAACAGAGTGGGGGAAGAGAAAGGCAATGCATACAAAACAAAATTAACTCTCAAATCAGGAAGACGTTGGACAGAGTGGAGTGGGCAGTTAAGGCATCGCTTCCTTAGCTGTACTCCTCCTGAGAGCCCTAAGTGGATGAAAGGATTGAGGATTAGCACTTCCTTGACCAGAGCTTCCTCGCAAAGCCCCAGATATTTATCCCATATTTTCCTTACTGTTTAAAAGCCAAGTATACTTGCTTCAGCATGGCGTTCGGTGGAATGGACAAACGAGTCAGAAAGCGAGTGCCGGTCTCAGACTTCACGACCGGGGTGCTGGGTGTGAGGATAGCTCGCGTGTCCTCACCTCAATCCCTCTTTCGTGTGCTAGACGAGCATGATCACCATCCTCTCAATGCCATATTCACTGGTACTGAAGAATAACAATAAAGCTGGATTTGGGTAAGGAGATCTAAACTGAGTAGCGATAGAGACGTTGAGGCTGGGTAGGCCACAACTGGATCCACTGAGGGATCCATACATAAGATTGCTCTTCCACGGACTATAATAATTGTCCCCATTATTTTTTGACTCTTCTCTGTCTTCCTCTGACTCCTATTCAAATTTGATTTCAAACAAGCTATATTGGCATGCTGCAGAACATCTGTTCCGGCTGCACAGCACTGACGGCATTATTACCCCTCTCCCTTGCACCCCCCCCCCCCCCCCCCCCCTCGCTCTCCCCGTCATTGTACACAGTGGAAAGCATTCTCAGTCCAGCAGGCTCTGTTATCTCCATGCACCACAGGCATAGGCTCTGGCCTGGAGTCTCTGTGCTTGTTCAGCTGAACCATAATGAACCAGCTGAACCGCACAGGCGCTATGGAAGATTCAACTCCTTCCCATTTGTCCCCGCACATCTTCTGTTCTTGCAATGTAAGATTACAGCTGCTAATGCTACCAGTGCAGCTTGGTATAGAGCATAGCACCTTTGTCGGACCACCTCCCAACCCCCAACCCTCTAAGTAAGCCCACCCAGATCACTGCTTCAAAGTAATTAACCCCCTCCTTTCTTCTTCCAGTCTAGATGCAAAATAACACAATACTTGCCCCCTCCCCACTCCATCACAGCCTTTAATTATCCACTCTGTTGCCCAAGGGCACCCTGAAAGACATGCCTTTGTCACTCTGTCACTCTGGTTTGGACACGGCACACGAGTGGCGACCAAGATTACTCCGTCGCTGTCAGGATACAGTAACGAAAAACACATCCAGGCTGAGACAACACAGATATATAGCATTTGTCAGTTTTTCCAGAAAAGCAGGCTTGTCAGGTCCATATAAAAGTGATGGAGGGCGTACAGGTTTATCCCGGTGCCCCTGCATATACCGATTTACCTATTCTGATGGTGACAGAGAACGGCACCACTCAGGTTCTGTCAGCTTTGACCCGAATGCCTGGAGTGGCCCAGTCAGTGCATATAACTAAGGATCCATCTGCTCTGTTTTTGGGGGACATATCGCAATGCTTCCTAAAACCATCTCCGCAGCACCACACGATCCTGTCTTTAGCTGCAGGCCTTCCATGCACAGTTCTCCACCATGCTGTGAGGAGGCATTAAAGCAATAAATAAATAAATAACATGTTGACGTTACTGCTGCTAATTTGCACAATTCAATGGCGCGTGCACCGAAGCCATTTTAAAGCCCTGGTAGTGCTAAGCACCCACAATGGAGTTTCAAGCACAGATTGATCATGGCTCGGTGTGGCTTAGCCGGCGGCTTATGGCATCCCCTCTGGAAACAGGAAGGTTCATTTAAAAAAAAAAAAAAGGTGTGTTCATTGTTCTCATGTGAAAGATTATATTTTGTGCAGTTTCCAGGTTGATACTGAAAATAAAACAGCGGGAGCACCCCATTTGTGGCTTCTTCCCCCAAACTGTTGCCACATTTCTGGCTTCTTCCTTTCTCTAATCTACTCCAGGCGACAAAAGAAAGCACTGGTCAGGGGGGAGTTTGCAATGGCTAAACTCAAATATCGCACCTCATGTCCATGTGAGTAGTTAGGCATCAGTGAGAAAAACTGATGGGGGAAACAACTGGTTTGGATTAAGAGTAGGTAACTGAGCATTCAGAATTAACTAAAAAACACCACTACATCCACATTCAGACAAACTACATTTTGTTTTCAGGATGAAAAAATAGCAATGAATAACAAAAATGGAATATGCCCATAGATGTGATGTACATATGTAACTCCAGAAGATTGTCATGATGTGATCATTATTTCATGAAATTAATCAAAAAGGGCTGGTGTCATCACAAGGTCCTTATTTGACACTCAAATATACTGTACTTTATATTGCGTGAATGATTGATTTTGAACTACGAACATTTACATTTTGAAAATGCTATGGATCGATTAGTCAAATATTGACATAAACTCATTTGTAAGACTGAGGGAAATAGCATTCAATTATTGGAGACCACCTTTGGATCAATACAATGCAGGGAAAATACAAATACAAACTTAATTCAGTCGTTTTGCAAAGAATTTAGCACACACTGAAATGTATCTTCAGAGGGCAGGGTAGTGCGATATTGTGTTCCTGAAAAGGATTTCATTTAATAATCTGGTGTGCCTTTGTAAACGCAGAGGTCACGTTCATAATTAGGCAATTACTTTAGCACGTTACTTTCTAGATTGTAGGAATTGACAATGAAAAATGGCCGTATTTGCGTTGTTTAAAAAAAGCGTCAGTCCGCATTAGGAATGCATAAAAATGTCGAAGTGCGAAAAGGTTCTTTCTCGGTAAATACTTGGTTTAACCCAAACACATAAATGGTTTTGCGGCGCTGTGCAAACATCAACAAAAACAAAGATAAAATAGGAAGAGTCCACACAGACTATAGATGGCAAACATTTCGAATACAAGTAAATTGACCGCTGTACCTATCGACTTAAACTTTATTAGAAGGTCTTCTATGTTTTCTCGAATCATGTAAAGAACATGCTATATACGATATCCGATTGTGGAATTGGTCGTCGGCTTTAAATGATGTGGGTAACTCGGAAAAAGGCGTGAAATAATCCACTGCTTTAAGATGTTTGAAACTGAAGATTAAACGCAAAATGCGGAATAAATACAAAAGGTATGGAAGGTGGCAGAGGCGGGATGGAGTCATCAGGTGATGTAGGCTATACAAACTCATGGTAAAGAAAATGTCTGCGATGTAAACATCAATTTGTTTCTAGCGACGGCACAACTGACTGGTATTACTCCAGTTCATCTGTATGTGGGATACAATGTGCCTACTTGCTGAAGTGTTACCGAAACACTCACTAACGCGTTAGCTGTTATTCACCGAGGGAATAACGATGTAGCTACAGAATACATTTGACAAGCGCTACCCGTCCTGATATAAATGCGAGCGCCTTTAATTTGATTTACTTAATACCAGAGAATATACATGTGCAAATTCACATTAGAACTCTAAATCAACATACCATTATCCGTTTTATTTGGATAAATTCAAATAAAATATTCAAATAGTCTTGCTCAGGGTGACAGTTTGCTGTAATCTTACGTTAGAACGACTGCTGTTTAGTTGTTCTCTTCTAGGCACAACAGGACATGTAAGCAGTGTGTAACAGATGTAGCATTCCATTCTCAGAGATAACGTAACGTTAATCGTCTGCTTTCACAAAGGTAAACCCAAGCAGAAACACTTCCCCGAGTCCACCAAGAAAACACACGGACTCTGGCAGCCACATCAGCACTCTCCCTCGTGCAATGAACAGTGAAGTCTATCTTACCGAGCAGCATGGTGGGTCTGAATAGTTGAGCCAGACTTCTCTCTAGCTGTCTCTTGCAATGAAAGATTTTGACCAAACAGTATGTCCTCTTCCGAAGAGAAAAAATAAGAGGGGAAATAAACAGGTGTGTGCTCCACAGGATAACAAATAAATATAACCAAAAGAACAGAGAGTGCCCTTTCTTTTCTTCTGACCCTGTCTCTTCAATTTGTCGCTCTGTTTTTCCTGTCTGTCACGAATCCCTGTAGATCCCAACTGCTACAACTCCGAAGAATGATACACATGCACCTCAATTAAAAGCTTAATGCTCTGCTGATCTGTATGCCCTGAAGGAAGCTAGGGAAGGGAGGGGTAGAGGGAGAGCGAGAAAGAGAGAGGGGAGGGGGTTGTGATAGCCAGCCCTCTCTCTTCCCTCTCTCTTTATCTCCCACTTTCCTTCTCTGGGAGTTGACGGAATGGGGAAATGAGGAAGATGGGCAAATTATCTTCTGTTATATTTCCCAAACAATGCTATTGTAGTGTTCCTATTGCTGTGTGAAATGATAGGTGTGAAGTGCAGATGTATCAGGGGAAACAATATTTAAATGTCAGTATGTGAATGGATTTTAACTCTAATATGTTTAAATGGTATGTTTTCCAAACGTGCTCCGACAATTTATTGCCTGATTGCAGATTGGGTTTAGCAGATGAACTCCCATCTTAAGTACAACACTTAAATTATAATTTTGTGGATCAAAGATAAGGGGTGAGTTCCTATTTCCACCCTCTCCCATACACACATCACAGAATAGAAGTCTTCTTCACAGACACATAATTTTTATTCCTCATTTCGGTCTGCTGTTACATTTTCCACTGTGTCTTTTTGTGACTCAGCCCACCTTTATCACAGTGAAGCATTACCCCTATGAAGTAACGCTGGATAGCTCTGAAGAAGATCTTAATTTAATACACATCTCATGCATGGATACAGTGATGCAATTTGGATGCAGAAGTATATGCTGTTCTAGGACTAGCGTCTTCAGTAACAACACCTCACTCTGTTCCTGCATCTGCTTGTCCTTTTGTGAGTGGCATGGGGAGAGCAGTTATCGTCCATACTGCAGGTAGGCATCATTATGCTGAGCTTTGGTGTTGAGGGTGTGTACACTGACTTTGAAATAACCCTGCTAGTGTGGTCCCCCACTGACCACCATTTCTGTAAAGTAAGGGCTACTCTAAAGCACAGCACGGCCAGAAGAGACTGTAGAGGGAGAAATAAAAGCAATGAGAAAGTGTTCTGGCTATTAAATAAGTGGTGCATAAATGCATATGCGTGTGTGTGATTGTATGTGCGTGGGGGTGAGGCGGGTGATCAGAAAAGGAAAAACACAATATTTAATCAAAGAATATTCTCTGTATCCATTCTGCAATTCTTTTCCTAAGAGTGAAAAAGTCAAAAGCTCTGGGTTCAGATCCAAGGTAGGACAATTCTGTTGAGAAAGTACTGTACTCTTCTCAAATGGCTTTTAATATGCCATGAACAAAATCATGGTATGAGTCACCTTGGATAAGAATATTTGGTAAGCAAAGAAATAATAATAAAGTGATCCATGTGCTGTCTCTCACATCCTCACCTGGCTGAGCCCTCCACAACCCTGGACTTCCCCTGCCAGCATTGCTTTATGTGCTAAATAAAGGAAAAGGAGGCAGGCTGAGGAGGCTTGGCACACTGGTAAGCTGTCTTGGAGTAGTGCCAAAGCGCATCTCAGAGGGTGTATAAGGGGTTTAATTACACGATTAAATTGCCCTCTCTCTGCTGCCTTGTGACAGGAGAGGAAATGTTGGAGTGAGAAGGAGCATTTTTCAGTCAGTTTAACTGCACACCCAAAAGCAGCTGCAAGGAAGCTCCTGAGGAGAGAGTGGGATGTGGACTGTGGTCTAGGATCTGAGTGTTGTGAGGGAGGACAGCACACACTCAGTTCATTACATTTTGCTGAAATTGTACAATGATAATTTAATATAAGGGCTTACATTATTATTACTTTTTTTTATGCAGCAGATGCCCTTACCCAGTGTGACCTTGTTAATTTTCTGTGTGAATTCAGCATAATACAGTTGCTCCGAACAGGCTGGACTAGGAAGATGATCTGGACCACTGGTTTGGAAATACAGACTCTGGGTCCTCAGGTGGAGCAACTCCACAGAGGAAATAAAAGGCAGTTTGTGACAGAAGGTGTCCATCGGTTCATGGTCCCAGCCACAGAACCCATTATCAAGCTAGTGAAAAATCTCTCCCCTCATCATTCGGTTAAGGCACTATGCTGTGGTGCATGGATGAGCCCCATGGTCTCGGATCGAATCCGGACCGTGCCAGTGCTGTGGCTGGTAGCTCCATAAAACGATGCTCAATTGGCAATTGTGTTGTCCAGGTGATGGGAGGGTTCAGTCAGTTAGGGGTCCATGCTCATCGATCGCTCTCTAGCGGACCCCACTAGTCGATCGGGTACCCGTGGACTGCATGTCAAAGACACATATGAAAGGTCTTCCTCTGACTACGGCTTAGCTGTAGTCTATGGCCTGAAAAAAAGCACACTGGCGACACCACATGCTTCGGAGGAGAACCGCAGATATCTACAGTCAACTGAATCGCAAAGTGGGGTTCGCGCATGAACGCGGCTGCGGTTGCAGATAGTTGGCCATTCCAAATTAGGGCGGGAATTGGACATGCTCAGCCCATGTAAAGCACCAAATTCATAAATATATTCAAGAATAAAATAAACTAGAAAAGTAAATATTCCATTTAGTTTGCCACTAACATGTTTTGAATAAAGATGGACAGGAATAAATGGAGGGTTGTTTTCCCACAGCTTCAATGTCATTAGAAGACTTTACAGTCAGCTAATAAATGCATAAATATAGCGCGCTAGCTAGCTAACTGGGGCCTGTATCACAAAGCAGGCTAAGTGGGTTAGCTGGATAACTGCTGAGTAAAACGGCTGGCAGTAGCCATGGCCTATGAGGCTAGCGCTAAACTCTCGCCTATTGATATCCAGGGCTGATCCACCAGAAGTATGCATGGGCAACCCTGGAAGGCATACCTCTTAAAGAAATCTGTGAAACGGCGACGTGGGCATCCCCCACGTCAATGTGGCACCAAGCTCAACGGTCGGTGCAACCGTCTTACCTGCAGCCTTGGCATCCATGTAAGGATGATGGGCCCTCCTGACACTTTGTGTATTACGTCATCCATATTGACGACCCTAATGGTCTAAGGAACGAAATAGAATGAACGGTTACAACTGTAACCATGTTCTATGAGGGATTAGGCATCACGGTCACTCGGGACCTTTCAAGGGCAAAAAAATTGTTCCGAGGACATCCGCAGTGACGCTCCCCCCTTTATGGGAGGAATTACGTCACTACGCAGGGGTCATGTACCATGACAAATTCTGGTATAAAAGTCTCGATTCATCTGGCCCCAGAAGGCCATCCATATTGACGATCCTAATGGACATCCGGAACTCATAGTATATGGTTACAGTCATAACCAGGGCCTGAAACTAACTTTTTGGTCCACCAGCCAATGTGGCTGGTGGTTTTTCAAAGTTACCAGCCACTAATTATTTTCACTAGCCAAAATAAATAGAGGAAAAAAAGAACACAGAACAACTCTGCATTTAATGAAACATAAAAAAAACGTAACATAGAGGCAGTGAGAGAGACAAGTTCACAGTTCGTCTGAGCTACGATACTTCTTAGTCTCAACAACGTTAACGTTACCGGTTTCGCTGCCAGCTGTCTCTCTCCTCTCTGTCTCACTGGGTCTTTTAACCCCTGTGATGTGTCGCCACATACTGCTAACGTTAGCTAGATATAATAATGTTAAATATAGCTTGGTGTTTCGTAGATATTTTGGCTGCCTCTCGTAGCTAAAGCCAGCATTAAAAATAGCACTTCACTCACTGACTGAGGTAACGTTAGCTAATGTTCACAAGAAGCTCGACAGGGGGCCTCTCAACTGGCTCGGCCAATCAGAGCACTGCTGAGAGCAGTCCCAGGTAATTATGGGAGTCAAAGTATTATACATAATTGACTGTTGTACTTAAGAAGCTTAGTTAAACTACAAAATCGTTCATAACCATGAAAAAAGTGTAATGTCCCGAAGTCCTTTGGCTACCCGCCAAGGTGGCGGGTGGAATTCGTCAACCCACACGCCAACGCAAGTTTCTACCCCAATTTGGTGTGTGGCGGGTGCTAAATTCAGGCCCTGGTCATAACCGTTCATTATCCAGGTAACCCACATAGCCTGCTTTCTGATCTTGGTCAGTTTATCAATTGCTAGCGAGGATGGCAAATAATCATAACATTAATTTATGGATTGATAGTGAGCTACAAAGTAAATATAGCTTGCTAGCTACTGTTAACTATTGATTGATGTTATGACCCTCAGTTACGAATGTTTCAACTTTATTTAGGAGAAATGTTTCCTTTTGTTATTTAAAATACTCCAGTATCCATGAGCCTTAGCGCATGTTACATCGTTTCCACTGCACAGAAGAAGAAAAAAATCTCATTTCGGACAACAGAAGTAGAAATCAATGGAATTTTCCTTCATTAAAAAGGAATACTTTATAACACTAAAGCATCAGTATTACTTTATATTGTCATTTGTCATCACAGGGACTGATAAAGTATGATCTCTATCTTTAAAACCTTATCAATGACGGACATGTTTGAACACAGAAAAGTTTTGTTTGGAAACTGAACATTTGCACCGGGTCACAATGCTTTACAGTGTTACAGTGAACTATGATAGCTAGCTAGATTGAAAAACCAAAACAAAATATGAGAATTAGCTAGCTAGTAATCTGAAGGACTGCTTATGACATTGTAATATTCAAGTACGACAGTTACATGACGACAGACTTGTATTGATGCTACCCTGGCTAGATGCGCATATGTAGCTCCTTTGACAGTGATATCTGTTTGCCGCACATTATCTTGTCAGACTGTTAACTAATGTTGACGTTGGCGATCATTAGTCATGCACATCAGCTAATGGAAAATTTAAAATACGTTATATTTGTGAATGTTCATCTTGTTGCCTTTAATTAACGTAGCTTATTTTTGTGCCGAATATCTCAACAATCTATGGATTACTCAAAGACTACAGATGAAGAATAATATTAAGTGGATAGGCACACATTTCAACCTACATGAGTGTGCTAGCTATTCAAGCCTTTCGTCCAATATCGAGCCACAAAAATGCCATGGGTTGTGGCAGAAGTGTGGAGTGGCAGTTGAAGCTTTAATTAAATTGAGATTATTTTCTGTTCTTGGTAATTGTCTAAATAGGCTACTTCTACTTTGATGTACACACTGGAGATATTCAGAGTTCACTGGAGGTTGTGGTAGAAGAGAAGGTAAGCTAGTCACACTTGAGCTAAATTACAAGAGCATTGGCTGTCTGTACTGCTGATAAGGGGACTTATAGCTGGCATCTGGAAGAAATGCAGGGAAGCTGGATCAATTAAAATGCAGGTTTAGTTCAGCAGCGCGCTAGCAGTGTCAGCCTGCTGGGCAGGGGTGGTGGCTTCTGCCTGATATGACGCCGGGAAGAGGGGGTGGAGAAGGTCTGAGTGACAGAGGGGGGCCGCCAGACACGGTGACATGAGGACCATGTCTGGAATATTAACTGCCTTTGTCACCTGAGGGATGAAGGATCTGTGAAACAACAGCGTACAAGCTTGGGTTTAGTTTCAGCTCACACTGTGGCTCCTGTACTATAGTGCAGCTGCAATCTCAAGACCCTCAGGAATTTATTGCATTGAGTCATATCTTTTGAATACGTGGAGTTGCGGGAATAGAGCCAATTCAAACAGTTACTCAGAAGGTGCTTCCCGTAGCAATCTTCGCACCACCAAATGAGTGGTACATTATGGGAATTGCAGGAACATTACCATTATTATTCCTTTTGGTTATCACCCACCCTCCCATGTTCTTAGAGGGTGGCTACTTTCACCCACCCTTCCATGTTCTTAGAGGGTGGCTACTTTCACCCACCCTTCCATGTTCTTAGAGGGTGGCTACTTTCACCCACCCTTCCATGTTCTTAGAGGGTGGCTACTTTCACCCACCCTTCCATGTTCTTAGAGGGTGGCTACTTGTCTGTCAACAGAAATGAACAGTGTTGCTCTCTGAATGAAAGCATTATGAGTGAGAATTATTCTGAAAATGTTTTGCAGAACTGTGGAGCGGGGGCCTCTGTTGAGTTCATCTCACTTTCATTGCCAGCAGACACTTCTAATCAATACCTGTCAAGCCTGACTGTCTTTTATTGTTCCTCTTTACTTTCTATCTTGGTTTCCTCTGTAATGAAAATTCCATTGCTTCTTTAATTTTATTATTATTATTTTTTTTACATCTTTAAGGCTGAGCAGTGTGTCTACGCTCCCTTCCCCCTCACGTTTCCTTGTAAAATCATTTTAGATAGTATGCTGGTATATTCGGTCACCCTTCAATTAAAATATGTTACTGCAAGCCAGAGGAACAAAAGTGAAATGAAAAAGTTAAATGGGGAGTCTCTGCAAAGTAGTGTGGTGGTTTCTGTGAGGGGTGCAGCACATACTGTAGTAAAGTTCAGTTCTTTCAGCTGGATTAATGCTGGGTAAAGGGTCTTTGTCAAATGGGCATCCTTTCTATCAAGCCGCTTTCATTTCTGGTCCATGGTCGTGTCATTACAGCCAAAGCAGAAGTGCATTGCTTGTGTGAGATTTACAGCTGGTGAATACTTAAATATGCCATTTAAAGAGGTACCTCAGTATTGCTACAAAACAAACAGCCCAAACAAACAGCCTTGGACTGGAATAGCTGGCTAGGTTGGGCTGTCAAACGGGACTGATCAGCAGAGGGGAGTGTGAAAAATTGCAGCCCAGCCTGGGTAATGGGCGACACTGGCGCACACCTGAGGTAGAGGGCTGTAACTAATCCTGGCTCCACAATGGCAGCTCTCGGTTATAGTGGCATCTGGTTTTTAATTACTATAAACACTTGCAATATCCACCACATGTTTCCCATGCATGCCAGCCAAAATTACCTCCAGTAACAATAAATAACCAGCCTGAGGGCAAACTGAAGAGAACAGAAAAAAAATGCACATAGGGCTTGCTTGCTTGCTGTGCTTACTGACGGACAGGTCCTGCTGTGGTAGGTGTGGGCCTGTGCCAGCCGGCACTCACAGATATGACTGCCTCTTTTTCACCGACCATATTTAAGTGCTGATGGACTGTCAGCTCAGGGCCAATCAAAATGGTGGCTTGCATTTGAGTTAATTTTCCAGAGAATGAGATATAACACCCTGAATTCATCTCAGCACCACCAGAGGTCAATTGCTTCCCAATCCTCTCACTTCAGGCCTTCTCATCATATTTGATACAAATTTAAAGGGGCTATATGTAAGATTTTTACATGCATGAATCACTTTCATTTCTAATGTATGAACAGATTGTAATGTACCTGTCATGGTTATTGCTGCCTTTGAGATTCCTTTGTTTGAATTCTCGTTTGGGCGTCATCTCGACGCTCTATCGGATTTTTTCCGCCTCCGTTTCGGTGTTTGCTTTTCGCCCGACAATTATTTCCCACACCTGTGCGGTGTTTCCGCCGGCTATAAATGCTAAGGACTTCCGCATTTCCGCACTTCAATATTGTCAGTGTTATGTTGACTACGAAGTCGGTAATAATCTAGGATTGTCGGTCTTTGGTTTATGTAATAAAGAACGCAGCAAGTCCATTTAAATTATATCAAAGATAGGGTTAGATAGGTGAGAGAGGAACAAACCTATCTTATCCTCCTTCTTTGTTTTGGCTGCCTGGTATCGTTTTGTTTTAAACTCGTTTTCTCCACTGAGTTTAAAGATACAGGTTCGCATTTCCTTTTTTCCTTTTTTTTTGGTTGGCTTATTACTCTCACTGTTAATTCGAGATTCGCCTCCTTTTGAGGTTGGTTATTATTTTGGCTTTAGTCAGGGAGGTTTTGTTCCCTATCTTTTGTTTCACCCCTTTCCCTGCGGTTAGTTTTCCGTTTCTGTGGCGAGTTTGTATTTGACTCGCTTTCTGAATCCCTGTTCGTCGCATTTGGTTCTCCGAAACAAATTAGAAATTACTCCTAACATTACAGTACCTTAAAAAATGATACCTTCTCCGACTTTCTCTGTTGCATATAAGAGCCTATATGGTTTGATTTTTATGTAAAAGCTGTGGTAAATGCCAGGAAAATGAAGGATGTGACGTCCAAGCGCTCTCCCGTGTGCCGTTCATCTCTCTGGCTAGCTAATGCGTTCGTAGCAGTAATTGATGGCAAACCGGATGTTCCATGTGCTGTCCTTTTCTCATCAATGATTTTACAGTACCAAGCGCCTTTCCGAAATAATAAAACTCTATTCCGACCAAGGGGCCAAGACAGGGCTTTCGTTTTGAAGCTCACTTCCTGGGGCCGTTGCTCACTAGCGCCACTGCGGTTGGCTCCAGTATAGGTCTTTGACCATGTAAGTCAATGGCAGCAATGTGGTCAAAATACTCAGTCAATACATTTTTCCCACAAAATTGTAATTGCAATAGGTGCCTTTCCTTCATTTAATGCCTCTGCATGTGCTGATTTTTTAAAATATTGTGTCGTTTGGACAGGGTATTAACATTTGTTCAGGACCAATCAGAGGGACAGGTTGAGTCCAGGGGTCACTGGCATAGATAGGTTCTATATGGTTCTCACTGCCCTCACTCGGAGGGGCGGGACCAGAAGGGGGAGACAACAATCATTGGTCTAAAACACTCCCTGGCATCTTGGGACCTATTTTCATACAGTCTATGCTTGGGACAGGGAGACACGTTGTATTTTTGAGTGGAAGTCGATGGAGAACATCCCTTAGTAGCCTACCGTGAACAAGCTGTTGTTTTGTGGACGCAGTTTGTAACATAATAAATTGACTGCCTTACTCGCTCATCTTCAACATGTTTGTCATCACATATTGATTTTGTTTGGAGCGAGCTATGATGTGTCTACTACGAAAAAAAAAACTGTTTCGTGACATGAGAGACAGCAGGGGATGTTGCAGCTACACTACAGGCCCAGCATCTCGGAGCAAGCAGCCAAACTGTGGGTTAAGTATCTCAAATCAATTGCTCCATAACTGTATAACCTTATCAATTTAGATATAAATTTAGCTATTCCACTCCCTCCCGTACGTAATCGCTGTACTCCCCCTGTCATGAACGTTACCATTGCTTAGCAATGCTGGGTTAGCTAGCTAGCAAGCTAATGAGCTAGAACCCTAACCGGACATTTCTACACCTGGATAATTTTTTTCCGGTTCCAAAAATTAAGAAAATGTGCGGGGAATAGAGCCAAAGTGTTAGTGGTATGTTTTTACTGACTCAATACGGGGATGTTTAAAATAAAACCAATAATTTATCGGAAAAGAATACGGATCCTACGTTTGTAAATGTTTGCAATGTTTGTGATTAGGTTACAGGATGCAGATGAAAGTTAATTCCAGCTACAATGTAGTTAATGTAGCTACTGTGCTTTAGCTAGCATGTGAACCCACTAACCTTTAATGCCCACTTTATCTGGAACAGTTTTCAGAATGGGGTTTCATGCTGCGGCAAACCGTGACAGACTGCTCTGCCACAGTCGAGTTAATTAGCGGTTAGCCAAAAAGACGGTGGTGGTTTGCTCATATAAGACTATAGGATCAGCTTGCTACCTTTCTAGCGGCGCTAGGGACATTTATAACAAAAGTAATCTTGTCAAAATAACATATGTGATTAATTGACCCTCAATATAGTTGATAGCAATAGCGTTGCCCTATGTTCGTCCATGTGTGGTGGTGATGCAGTGCGTCTAGCTTGGCTACCGAGCTCAGCTGATATGCTATCTAGCTAATCAAATTAGATGATGTCAGCTGAATATAAAGTGAAGATAACTGAATGAACGTTAATTATGTGACGGATACCACACATTCAATGCGAATAAATGATACAGTAAAATCGAGGATGAAAATTAAATGTTATATTATAAAACATTAGCAACTTAAGGAAGTTTACCGCAAGTTCGTTTTGGTCAGGGTGGGTTTGGTCAGGTGGGTTTGGTCAGGTCATGGGCTTTATAGTTCTGTGGCTTTTCCACCCCAAACTGTCAATCATACTGTGCCCGGGCCATATCCGGTTGACCCTGCTCCTGACAACGTCACTTCGGCAACACGGAGCAGTTTGTACAAACTGGCGGCGAAAAATGCATCCAGAAACTCAATTCGGTTTTTACGAGGCCGTGCGAAAGCAATGGGTGAGGTCACAGTGACTTTGTCCATATTTTTATACAGTCTATGATTCCGACAAATCACCATAACAATGTTTAGGCTACATGGTGTTTACCGTCCGGTTCTGTAGATTACTGATGCGTCGTCCCCTGTTCCGTATTCATGCACGGTATAACTTTTTTTACCGTCAAAATGGAAATGTGAACATCGGCCGGGAATTCCAGTCATGGAGAGACCTAACTGCGTTGTTGTTGGGGATCAAAACCGAAACCCGAGCTGGACAGGTAACTTAACGTTAGCGTTACTGCATAGCATGTGAAATATATTGTGATGTTCGTAGCTTGCTTGCTAATGTTGTAGCTAGCTTGCGTGCTAACATTATCACTAGGAAAATACTATCTGAGTGTAGAACGTTAGCTAGCTAAGTTACATTGATTCAAAGCCGACTCACAGGGCTCATCTGGCTGGTAACAGCTAGCTTGCCGTTTACAAATTATGGTCAGCTAATGTTCCAGGATAATGCCAAAAACTCTGTTCTTTCAGCACCTGGTATTTTGTAACGTACATTTTATGTGCAATAACTCCAGTCTACTCACGACACTCCCATCATCTTTTTATAACTAACGTTAGTTTAGGATTATCCTTGTCTCAACCATAGACCATAAAAAAATACTTGTGCTGTGGTATCAACCCACTGTGCTATAAAGAAAACCACATAGACCCATAACGGCGATGTATGATATTAGGCTACTGCAAATGTTGCTCGCTCCTGTTGTGCGAGCGGGCTGCTGGCTGCAGTTTACTTTCAGCCACCGGTGTCAATAATGGAGAAGGATTTTCTGAAAGTTACATATAGCCCCTTTAAACCTTTTTTTAAGATAATGAATATAATATAATAATTTAAGATGACATAATACAAACTGATAGTGCTATATGTCAAGTTGTAGTTTTCAACACAGTTCACGCTAAAATGAGCATCACAATAACTACAATGACCATAATCCGAACTGCATGCAAGTAATGCAACAGTTCGGAAATGCACGGAACACAGAATGCAATATTCACTAGTGATGGGCATTCCGAGTCTTTTCGAGGAGCCTGGGGCCACATATGTAAAACGCTGAGGAAAAGAATGCGTAAAAGAATGCTCAGGGTGAAAGTCGGAAATCTGCTTAAAAAATGTTTTGCATTTTCTACCTCTGCCTTTCTGTCACGGTGTCGTCATATCACACTGTCATGGTTTAATACCTTTTTTCCCTTGCGGTCGTGTTCCTCGGTCGCCACACGTGGGCGCTGCTCCGTTAGTGGAGTTTTGGTTCCGTCTAGTCTTTTCGCGGAGAAGTCTCGTCAGCGTTCACAGGTGTGCGTGTTTTACCGGTGTGCGTGTTTTACCGGTGAGCTATATAAGCCCATGTTCCCTTCGTTCTGGGCTTCGATATTGTTTGTTGTTTGTACTGTGGTGTATTTTTTGGCATTATTTGTGCTGTTTTGTGTGCGGTTTATTTTTGCCCTTTTAAAGTTTTAGTTTGATTAGGTCTAGGTTTTTAAGGAGACCGTTTTGCTCCGTTGTGCTTTTTTTGGAGTTTTGCAGGACTTGCCTTTGTGCTTTGAGCTTTCAGGTTGAATTCCTTTTTTGTGTGCTCATTTCAGTCTCCGCTTTCTGGTCTTGCCTTTGTTTGTCTGTTGCCTAGATCTTTTGCCCTTTTCTGTCTCTTTCTCCTCTCTCTGTCTGCTGTCTTCCGTGAAAGCTAGAGGAGTCTTTGTTTGTGTGTATTTGTATGGGTAGTTTCTTACTAAGAGACAGGGCGTTTTATCATACTGACTTTAGGGCTTTGTTTATTCTTAGAGGCAGGGCGTGTATTTTCGATTGAAGTTGCGTTAGCCCGTAAATGTCCGGAACAGCTGTTCTGTTCGTCCTTCAGTACCTGTCTTCCTATTGGAGGACTCGGCGATTTTGTTCGGAACTGTAGTTCTGTTCGTCCCTCGGGTACATCTCTCCTCACAGGGAGACTGGGCGATTTTTGTTTACATGTTTGCGTGTGACCGCGAATCTCTGAAAGTAGCCTTGGAACGTTAGTTTTCTGTTCCATTTCGCCTCGTTACATTCTCCTTTATTGAGAGGCTAGGGCGTGTATTTTCTACTAAGCTTGTGTTGGTCATTTTGCTAGTAAAGTTATGGGACGACGGTGCGCCGTCGGCTCGCCTGTAAAATGTTTCTCTCTCCTGGGAGATCGGGCGTTTACCCCTTTACGTTTTCTGGAGTAATGTGGGACTTGCCTATGTGGATGTAGTTATCCGGACTCTTCCCCTCCTGGCGTATGTGCCTATGTGCATGTAGTTATCCGGACTCTTCTCCCCTGGCTCTTGTCTGTTCCTGCTTCCTAGTTTTTGCATGTGACTGTGAGCCTGTGAAAGTAGCCATGGAATGTTATATCTGTTCCTTCTTCTCGTTACATTCCTCTTTACCGAGAGGCAGAGCGCTTATTCTCGTCTAATCTTGCGTTAGTCATGGAGCCGGTAAATGTCCGGAACAGCTGTTCTGTTCGTCCTTCAGTACCTGTCTTCCTATTGGAGGACTGGGCGATTTTGTTCGGAACTGTAGTTCTGTTCGCCCTTCGGGTACGTCTCCTCACACGGAGACTTGGCGATTTTGTTCAGACAGTCGTTCTGTGCGTCCTTCGGTACCTGTCTCTGTACATGGAGACTGGGCGATTTTGTTCGGAACTGTAGTTCTGTTCGTCCTTCGGGTACGTCTCTCCTCACAGGGAGACTGGGCGATTTTTGTTTACATGTTTGCGTGTGACTGCGAGTCTATGAGAGTAGCCTTGGAACGTTAGATCTCCGTTCCTTTCGCCTTCTCGTATACTATTTCGTATTATTTTGCAGTGTTTATTGGCTGTGTGTTTTGTTTGTGCCATTATGCTACTCGCCTGTTATTATGCATTCGTTTACCGAGACAGGCGTTTGTTATTTCTGGCTCGTTCTTTAGTCACTTAGCTCGTAGAAGTATGGGAGCCTAGTTTCCATTCGCCTTGTTTGGTTTTCTTACTGAAAAACCTGGTGTTTGCGCTTCTACTCATTGACGTGTGACAGTGAGCCGGTTAGTAGCCTTGGTGTGTGTGTTTCCCTGTCTTGTCTCCTTCCCTTAACTACGGGGTTTCCCGTCCTAGTGGCCTAGTGCTTAAAGAATCCCTTTGCTGCGTTTGGCTCCTCCTACCTCACACATCACGCCGCATTACACACACGTACTCCAAAAATTGCGTACATATGGTGTCCATTGTGTGCAGAGGTACGCAGATTCTCACAGCACATGTTATATTATAGGCTACTGAATATCTGCGTGGAAACTCGCTTACGCGGCTTTCTGAGGGCATTTTTCTGCTCAGTACTGTTTATACATGTGACCCCAGATCTTTTGGCTCTGTTCACTGAAAAGAGCCGTTCGTTTGCCTCTCATGTGGCTCTTTGTTCACTTATACTTCCGGGTTTAAAAAAAAAAAAGCGGTTTTTGGCAGCCTCCGTTTATTTCTGCGGTCGTTCTTTTCTTTGGCGGCGTCGAGGCACTCTATCCGATTTTCCGTCTTCCATTCCGGTATTTTGATCTCGCCCGGCTATTATTACTCGCACCTGTTTTGGCTATATATAGCTCAGGGTTTCCTCTTTCCGGTGCTTCGATATTGTCTTTGCTATTTGACATCGAAGTCGGTCAGGTATAGGAACTCGGTCACTACGTTTCTGGTTGTCTCAAATAAGAAAGTAGCAAGTCCGGTTAGAAAATAAGTAGCAAGTCCTGTTAGAGTTAGGATGAAGATTGGTTTAGTCTTTTCTTTCCTATCTGTCTCTTTATCCCTATAGTCCTCTTCCTGTTACCTTTTTGTTCAGCTCTTTCGCACCTAGAGCTTTAGGTAACCGGTTCTATTTTCATTTTCGTTTTTCTCACCCATTTACACAAGCTTTCTTTTGTTTTTCTCTGACCTCCTGTTAATGCTCTTGTGTGAGAGCGTGAGGTTCTTTTGTTGTTTTATAACTCGCTATTTTTGAGTTTGCCCTCTTTTGGGGTTGTTTTTGGTTTGGCTTATGCCGGGAGGTTTTCATTCCCATTTTTCGTTTATTCCTTTCCTGGTGCGGATCTGTCTGCTTTAGTGGTGAATATTACGATATACACTCTTAGATTCCTTGGCTGTCGCGCTTGGTTCTCCAAACCTTACACTCCCTCCTTACACTTATGTCCTATAAGTGTCGGACACATGCGACAGTACTGCTATGGTGTCCGTGATATTTCTATCATTTTATTTTCTGCAATGTGTAGGCCTATGTTTATTGTTTTATGAATTATACGATATTAATTACCCACAGTTTAATTAAATATGACTAGATCACTTAATCCTACTTTATACTAATATGATAAAAACATATATATATGGGCCATTCTACAGAAGTCGTGCAAATTGAGGGTTGGAGAAATTCTTTTATAATATATGTGTTACACTTTATCTGAGATGCATAAATATACTAGATGTACAGTGCAATCACATGTATTTTTTTCAGAATAAGGATGAATTTACTGACTGCTCCTAAATATGTCACAACCGAAAACTTGCTTTAAAAGTAAAATTACATACCCAATTGATAAGTTTAATTCACCCCTTTGAAAATTACATTTTTGAAAGAAAATCTTGACTGCTGTTGAATTTGAATCAATTACCCTGAATTTTTAAATCAAATAAAACATTGGATTAATTAAATTTAGTGAAAACTCCGTACAAATGTTCTCTATAAAATGGACAGATTTGATCACATGAATTTGATAGATTCTTATTTATGAGATTATATATACCCTCACCAGCACAATATCTTGGATATTTGATTGATTATTCATATTATTCAAAATTTTAACAGCAGGGGCCCTATCTTACACCCGGCGCAAAGCGGCGCTAACCCAAACGCAAGTGTCTTTGCTATCTTACACCCGGCGCTAGGTTCATAATAATGCCTAGCGCTCACGTCCTTTAACTAGCATGTATTCTTGCGCCCGTTGCAAGTGAACTGGGCGTGTTGGTCTTAAGATGAGGAGTGGCCAGGATTCTTTTTGGCGTATTGCTATCTTGAGCCAGCAGAAAGCGCTTGCGCTAGAACCACCACAAACCTGGTCTAAAGTCATGTCGCAGTTGTTATTCTAACGGAGCATATAAGTGCGTCTACATAGGCGTGTGCACAACACGCGTACCCTCCTGTCTGTTACACACAGGGGCGTGCACAAGCATGACTAAAATATCTAGATCACAATGTGAAATATTATTATTGTGTAGGCTATATCAAAAATGCATAATAATAAAAGGTTCCATAGGTCCACATACCTTTCCCTCAGCGAAGGGAAACGATGCCACATTACATTGCTCTCAGCCCACTCCATCAACATCCAGGCGATGTGCGATGGTACGGGACAATGGCTATCAATTAAAAAGGAGCTGATAACACCTATATCAAGCCTAATGCGCGAATTGTCATTTGCACCTAATGCATGAATTGTCATTCAGTGGAAAACTCGCGCACTGCAATAGACGGACATTTGAGTTCTGAAAATGCGCTTCAGATGTCATTACAATACAGCTCTGTTTATCTAGGAATACAGCCTGTAAGTAAATAGAATGGTTTGTGACTGAAAAAAGTTCAAAACCTTGTCCAGTGAATATTGCTTTTATTGTTTTTCAAATAGCCTAGGCAACAGTGGACTCGCTGTGCATACGGTTTCTTCGATAGCCTATGGTTAAAAAACGGAGATAAATGTCATCATGTTAACTGAATTGTAACCTTAGCTATTCTTCGTCCTTCATATTTTTTAAATTACAGTGACAAAGTTTCCATACCCTCAGCTTATTAAAACCCCGCTGATTTCACCTGTTATTCCATAACTGAACAAAAGATTTTAAAGAGAACTAAGCGTCTAATTAGAAACAAAATTTGCAGCACGTCACACAATTAATTTACAATTAATTTGAATTCCATTATCTGCATGTTCGCTTTACAGGAGCAGGTCTGTTTCCCCTGCTGTAAATCGTACTTTTCACTTCCTGGGAAAGTGAATCGTTTTAAAGTATTACGCTACCAGTAAAACAGGTTGGTCACATTTCCATAAGCAGGACATTATAAAACAAGGGAAAATATGCTGAACCTATGGGTTGCCAACCTGACAGATTTATTCTATTTAGTGTCATCATTAAGGCAAAATAACGTTATTTATGTTATTAATCAAAATTAGAATGCAGGTAGCCTAATGAACTTCGGATAAATCTTGAACATGAGTTAATTACAAATCAAACGAAATTCGTTAAACAAGCAGGCTAATTTGGCGTTTTCTAAGGTGAGATGGAAGCAATTGGTCGCTTATTCTCAGCTGTTGCAGGTGCTTTTAACGAAATTTAACCGCATATATTTTGTAAACAGCACTGTCAGGAATTACTCATAATGGTTAGCCCGAATAATATTGATCATAGGCTACTACTGATCCATATAGCCTATTCCTTGATCGCACTAAACACGCACGAGCATGTCTGTTTCACCATCATAAGCAATCCGCCAAGGTGGAAAAGCAGGCTTTTAAAGGGAATGGGATATGACATTTTGATTGGTTTATTGCATGTCACGCCCAAGGCACACCTATAATTAATGAAGAGACTAGGTTCAGCCCAGTTGCACCTTGCGCCGTGCTTAGCGCCCAAAAAACACGCCGGTAAAATAGCAAAAGTGGACTTGGACACGCCCTAAATGGACTTAGCGCCAGGCGCTTAGACCAAGCGCCAAGATCGCCAAGATAGGGCCCCAGGTGTTTCGGTTGTGACCACATTGTTGCGGTTGTGACATCTCCTACTGAAACCTGAATTCCAGTACGTAAAATGCAAATAAAAGCAGAAAGCAGTGATTTGTAAATTCTCTTTTCTATATATTTAAATTAAAACGATATTTAAAGTTTTTACCTTAGCAACTTCATTGATTTTTGTAAATATACGCTAATTCCGAATTTGATGCCTGCAACACGTTCCAAAAAAGTTGGGACAGGGGTATAAAAAAGACTGGGGAAGGTTGTGGAATGTTTAATTCACCCCTTTGAAAATGACATTTAAAAAAAAAAATCTTGACTGCTGTTGAATTTGAATCAATTACCCTGAATTTTTAAATCAAATAAAACATTGGATTAATTAAATTTAGTGAAAACTCTGTACAAATGTTCTCTATAAACTGGACAGATTTGATCACATGAATTTGATAGATTCTTATTTATGAGATTATATATACCCTCACCAGCACAATACTCTTGGATATTTGATTGATTATTCATGTAATTATTCATATAACCACATGGGCTCGGGAATACTTCAGAAAACCATTGTCAGTAAACACAATTTGTCGCTGCATCTACAAATGCAAGTTAAGACTCTACTACCCAAAGCGTAAGCCATATATCAACAACATCCAGAAACGCCGCCGACTTCTCTGGGCTCATCTGAGATGGACTGACGCAAAGTGGAAACGTGTGCTGTGGTCTGACGAGTCCACCTTTCAAATTGTTTTTGGAAATAATGGACGTCGGGTTCTCCCGGCCAAAGAGGAAAAGGACCATCTCGATTGTTACCAACACAAGGTTCAAAAGCCAGCGTCTGTCATGGTATGGGGGTGTGTTAGTGCCCATGGCATGGGTAACTTGCACATCTGTGAAAGCACCATTAACACTGAAGGGTACATATGCATTTTGGAGCAACATTTGCTGCGATCTAGACAATCGCTTTTTCAGGGACATCCCTGCTTATTTCAGCATGACAAAGCCAAGCCACATTCTGCACGTGTTACAACAGTATGGCTTCGTCGTCAGAGGAGTGCGGGTGCTAGACTGGCCTGCCTGTTGAAAACGTGTGGCGCATTATGAAGCCCAAAATATAACAATGGAGACCCCGGACTGGTGAGCAGCTGAAGTCTCATATTAAGCAAGAATGGGAAACAATTCTGCTTTCAAAACTACAACAATTAGTTACTACTGAGTGTTGTTAAAAGGACAGGTGATGTAACACAAAGGTAAACATGCCCCTGTCCCAAATGTTTTGGGAGGTGTTGCAGGCATCAAATGTAGAATGAGCTGAATAAAGAATGAAATGTAGAATAAAGTTGATTAGTTAAAACATGAAATATCTTGTCTTTGTACTGTTTTCAACTGAATACAAAAAGGACTCGCAAATCATTGCTTTCTGTTTTTTATTTACATTTTATACAACTTTTTTGGAATTGAGGGTTTGTACATGTGCATTGATTGTCTCACTATTTATTGTCTTTAATAAGAATTTATGGACAAGTGTCACCAACTGAAAGAGGGCTGTCAAAACAATACCGTTTGTTTCGGGAGTGACTGTTTCAGTTGTGACAATTTTGCTCATTTCGGCTACAAAACAAAAGATTTAGCAAGCACATGGTTAGCAACCACTTCTCTGTGCAGATGCACCTTCCTTTTAATCAAATCTACAGTTATGAAATCAACTTTTTTTCTCTAATATGAAAACTTGGGTGTGATGTCTCTTAAAACCACAGACTAATTTTCATACTTTGAAGAACAATTATATCAAAACGCTAAAACCTTAGCTACTCACCATGTGGCCTTGATTCATATGAAGGCTGTCTAATTTCCTGGTTAAAAAAAGGGGGTGTGTGGCTACAAGCAGGTTTACTGCACAGACTCAAACAGTGTACGTTTAGGTTGTGACGTAAAAATTGGGGACAGCATTTTTTCAATAGGTTTTTTTTATTATAAAATTTATTACAAAATAGATTTACAAAATTACAAAAAGAAATGTATTACAAAATAGCATTATTTTAACTTATATTTGATAAAAATGCACATGCTTTATTGAATGCGACAAGTCAAATAATTGGCAAAAATATTTTGGGTATTATTTTTTAATGCAACAGTTTAAGGTTTGATAGTGGGGACAGCCATCTCCCAATAGGAATTTATACTCCCAAGAGTATAAGTGTTGATTTTGGATAAATGTAACTATTATTACTGCAATTTATATCTTGGATTATATTAAAACATAACATGATCTAATGAATTATATAGCATTGAAAGATTTTATTGGTCAATTTCTTACTTTTATCAGAGAGGGACAGCAATTTGCATGACTTTTGTAGAATGGCCCATATATATATATATATAGATCCTTTCCAAAAAATTATAATATCATGGAAAAGTTGTTTTTTTTCCATAATTCCATTCAAAAAGTGAAACTTTCATAGATTATAGATTCATTACACACAAAGTGAAATATTTCTAGCCTTTATTTGTTTCATTTTTCATAATTTTGGCTTACAGCTCCAGAAAACCCCCAAAACAGTATTTCAAGAAATTAGAATAGTGTGTCGAAAATCAGCATTTACTTCAGTTATTTCAGAGAATGAATGTTTTAGACTGAGTGTCACACTCTGTACGTGGTGGTTTTTGAAGCACTGACTCCAGCCTCAGTCCACTCCCTCTGCATCTCCGCCAAATTTTGGAATCGTCTTTGCTTGACAAAAAGCTGAAGCCTACAGTCATCTCTTTTGCTTGTGCACCTTCTCCTGCCACATTTTTCCCTTCCACTAAACTTTCTATTGATATGCTTGGACACTGCACTCTGTGAACAGCCAGCCTCCTTAGCGATGACCTTTTGTGGCTTACCCATCTTCTGGAGGGTGTCAATGATGGTCTTCTGGCCAATTGTCAAGTCTGCAGTCTTCCCCATACTGAACCAAACTGAGATGCCTGTCCAATTTAACGACACACCTGTAGAAAAACTTTGTAGGTGTTTTGAGTAAATTAGATGATTAGAGTGTGACACTCAGTCTAAAACATTCATTCTCTGAAATAACTGAAGTAAATGCTGATTTTCGACACACTATTCTAATTTCTTGAAATACTGTTTTGGGGGTTTTCTGGAGCTGTAAGCCAAAATTATGAAAAATGAAACAAATAAAGGCTAGAAATATTTCACTTTGTGTGTAATGAATCTATAATCTATGAAAGTTTCACTTTTTGAATGGAATTATGGGAAAAAAAAACAACTTTTCCATGATATTCTAATTTTTTGGAAAGGATCTGTATATATATATATATATATATCAGGGGTCGCGTTAGGCCGGCATTTGCCAGTTTTGACCGTTTTTTTATGACAAAGGCCGGAAAATGTAATTCCCTCCGGACATTTGGGCCGGTAAAAAAACAAAAAAAATGTTTTACTTTGCAATATAGTAATTTCTCAAAACCACTGCAATTTCTCATTAGACCAATTATCACCGCAAATCAGACACCGCTACTCTCAGAGACGCAAAACGCGACGCTATTCCAATGATGACAGCTCTCCGGGGCTACGGAGGATTAAGATTTCAAACAGCCTGTGAAGTTTTGATCCGAGAATTTCCCGACATTTATCCTGACTGGGCGAAGGTGGCAAAGACGGCCTGTGTCATTCCCGTGTCAAGTGTGCCAGCAGAGTGGGGATTCTCGCTCCAAAACCGGATCAAAACCGCACTCAGAAGCCGCCTGCAGGAGGAGAAGGTTACGCGACTCATGCGTATCTCAAGCTGCACTAAAACTTACGAGACATTCGATTTCAAATCAGCAGCTGCTCACTTCCATGAAATGAAGCATCGTCGCAAATGAAAGGAGCCTATATGGATTGCTCGTTTTTTTTTGCCAGTTATGAAAAGGCCGTTTTTTACTGTCAGTAGGCATAGGCTACATGAACTTAATAGGCTATAAGCTTGATATAATCAGCATTTTTTTCCCTGGTTAAATCAATAGCCTACACTGTTCTGGTCTGACTTTCCCGAAAGCGTTGTTCGTTAACGTTAGGTCGGATCCCAATTGTCACGTGTTGTTGCTGGCTCTTTTCCTTATAGCATCTTCCGCAACTCTGCAATTTGCCTTGGAGTAAAGAAATGTTAAAATCGTTATTCAAAATGAGGTTATTGCTTGCTATTCTGAAGAAAAATGTGTTCTAATAAACTAATGATGCAAAATCAAGACAGCTTCTGTTGAGAAAACATTACGCATGCAGTCACACACATAAAATGCGCAATTTTAATGTAATTCATCCGCTTGTGCAAGGCGAAGCTGTTATATAAAATTTTTATATTATTCCTTTATTTTCAAATAGTTTTCAGTCCAAAATATAATACTATGCTGTAACATATGTTGTTAGGCTACATCATTAAATGCACCTGCCTGTCGTACATGCAATGAAAATAGATATGGCCGTTTTTTTTTATCACATGTCCGACAAACTGTAATCATTCCGGACATTCTGGCCGGCAGTTTAAAATCCTAGCGCGACCTCTGATATATATATATATATATATATATATATATAGCCTATATGTCTAGGCTACTAGTCTTTCTTTGACTTGACTAATAGCCTAGGCTATATTAGATCTGCCATAATAAAAGTAATCGGTCATTCACGACCGAATGACTCTTTTTTAATGGTGCTTCTGCATAACATAGGCTAGCACTGTAGCGAACCGTGGGAAGTAGAACTAGGCCTTCTGCAATCTTACCTTTAAGATTTAAACGGATGATCACTCTCAATCTGTTTCCGTTTAGTTTGCCTGATTTTCAACCAAACAATTGATTCGCTCAATAACCAAAACCAATAGGCTAAGTAAATGATTAGACTACCTATTTATTTTGAAATAGCATTATTGTTCTGTGCATCATAAACTTGTCGCATTTTTCTTTATCCACATTTATGATGACGGAGTTATCATGCAAAGATTCTGACTTGCTCAATGTTTAAATGTTCAATGTTTCGTAGATTTTCGTAAATTAGTTTTTCTAGCCTGAATTATGTGTTGCGCGCAACAGTTCGAGACAAATAAAAGGTTGTCCTCTTTAAAGTTATGCTTTCTATGCCATCTTAGTTAATTACCCTATGTTCTTTAATGCATGCAGATTATTGCCACCCTTGTGAAACAATCTCAAGTTGTAGTTATCTCTTTGTCATTATCATTTCTTAATCATTATAGGCTATTTAGGAGATTTTATAGGCGATTATTCAGCGAATTAATTGTTTGATTGTTAGGTTACGCAAGCTAAACAAACGGAAACAAGTAATGTGTTACACCCCGCTTTTTCCAGCGCACCAGCCGTAACTACACATATTTAAGTGCTATACATTTTATGAGACAAAGAAAATTGCTAGCACAGAAAATTTGTTTATATTTGTTATTCAGTTAATTACCTGTCTGATTGATAATTAAGAACTATAAATGGAAACAGGTTGGGAGTTATATCATATATAGCTATTCTCCCGACTTCACGCAACCGGAGTCCCAGATGCATCACCCCGCCCCTTTGAATTGATTATTGAATTGACTATTACCATTCAGTCCACCTTTAGTCTAAACCGGGCCGGCCAGCGAAGGATGGGCACCCCCTCTCTAGCCAGGTTCCTTCCGAGATTTCTTCCCACTGGGGATATCGTTGAATCCTTTACTTTGTGCTGACCTATATTCTCGGTGGAAGTACGGTGGCGGAGCGAATGTGGCCATTGCAACTTGTTGCGCTTCTTTGTTATTGTAGTCGACCAGTGTCAGCACTACATTCGTAGGTAACGTAAAGTATCGCTCCGCTGCCGTCCTTCCAGAGAGAATATAGGTCAGCACAAAGTAAAGGATTGAACCATAGTTTGACTTCAAAAATGATCGTGTAAACACTCAAAATAACCCTGATAGACTGTCGTCGTATTTTATTTGCTTTGGGTGCACTGTGGAGTGTTTAAGTGCGTTCAGTAGTGGATGCTAGCAGTTACCTTAGAGTTGTGCTAGCATTAGCAATGTGTGTATGTCCAAAAGAAGGGACAGCATGGAATTACCTGAAAATGGTTTCCATCAATCAACTACATCATGGGTAAGTCGTAATTGAGACATTATGTCCAAAATTCCGAACTATCCCTTTAAGCTATTTGTAATTCAGACATTTGACTTATCCGCTGTTTTAAGCGTCTCTCCAGTAGGCTATATATGCGCCATTACGCGCTCAGGGTGGAGATTTGATAAGATACGCATATTCAGAGTTTAAACTTAATCTTTTTTTTCCACGCAACTTTGTTCAGAAAAAAAGGTAGTTCATGTCTAGCGCCGCCAATAGGTGATTATGAAAAATACAATCTTTTGCAAAAATGGATATTAGAATGAGTGCATGTTCTTTGAAAAAAATATTGGTTTTATTTTCCTTTGCCTAGTCTACTTACAATTATCAAAGAGCTGTCATTAAAAGAAAAATACGTAAAAGTAGGCTATGATTGACTGTCTGGTATATAATACCAGACCAATATTAGATGGATTCATTGATAGACACTATTTGGATCATTATGGCTTTGACAGAGAGACTATTTTGAAGCCTACTATTAGGAAGCGCAAAGTAACTCCCCGCAGTGTAGATCTACCAGTGCTCCAGGTTAAGATCTCTCTCCTTCCTGGCCACATCCTTCCAGCATGTGACAGATACACTCAAAAAAATTAATCTTTGGACAGTGGTTGAAAGTAATGGGCTATTATTAATTATTATAATATATTTTTTTAAGTAAATCCAACAATTTATTTGTTTACTTAGTAATATTGCGTGCAACCACTGTCCAGCGATTATTTTTTTGATTGTGTGATGGGTATATCCCAGTCATCAATAGAAGCTATGATCATTTTATCAATGCAATGTATTAATACGTTCACTGCATGCCTATACCCCGTCACGCAAGAGCAACTACGATGCACAAAGGCAGGATTTTCCAAAAGGCAAATGCGGTTATTAAAGGCACTGTCACTGACACGTTGAAAATGCATAACCCCACAAACATTTTTTTAGTAGATACCTGGCAACCTGGGGGGCAGGTACAAGAAACAGGTAATTAGAATATCATGCCCTGTACCACCCACATTTTGAGATAAGCACCTGCGCAACACAAGTTAGAATACGGCGTAAGTGAGCTCGTGTTAAATCTGCGCAGGACACCACTAAATCTAAATCCAAAACCGAACCGAACTCAAAAAAAAAAAGTGGTGCAATGTTGGGTAATTCACTACATCAGTACTTCTGTCCACATCAGAATAGCTATCCTGTCCCGCATTAAGCTGTGTCATGTGTCTGAAGCACAGCTTTCAGCCTGCAGGCCCCGGGGCAGCAGATCTATAGCAGTTTTACCCAGTACCTCCACCTATATGAATGAAGCTAGCTGCAGAGCTGTGTGTATTCATGCACAGTCTTCCATTACCTTGGAAAACTGGACTCAAATGCCTTTTCCCATTTTGTAATATTCTGTGTAGCAGTACAACAAAACAAATGGCAAGCACTTTTATTTGATGCATTGTTTATTTAAGGACGTGTTTGGGAATGTAAACATTTCAAGCCATTCCATACTGCCATAATAAACAGGCCTACTTCCACTGCGCTCGCTTTGGCCATGTTCCATATCCTATCAAAAAGTGAGCCAACAGAGACTAGTGCTGGCCCAGGCTCAGGTACGCCTACAACAAAAACCCAGGAAGTGCTGAACTGTAATCAAGGTTTGCTTCGATGGCCCATTAATAATGACCCACCAATGGGCTACCCCATACAATACTTCTCATGTCTACCCCTGTACATTTAATAGAATATACAATTGAACATCTATACACATATGCTTTTGTTGTGCATGTCTGTAAACAGATCGATGGTATTGCGTTTATCAGCCATTATAATGCTGCTACTTAAAATGTGACAGTTAAGGTGCCTTGGAGATGCCTGAAACCTCATTAGCATTCCGATTTCAAAAAGGAAGAACGCTGTAAATGCCCACAGGCTTTGGACTTTGGAGTAAGGGTCACTGAGATGGGTTAAACATAATAATACATTTGGGGATGGGGCCCCAGAGGAGCTGGTTCTATCACAGAGAGGAGGCCCAGGGGAGGGGGGCTGTCATCTGCACATGAAACAAGCACCGCCGCCAGGCATCGGGGGCACAGAGATATAGTGCATGTCACACCATGATGACACCTGTTCACTGCTCCTACTTTAAACGAGGTAGAGGAGTCAATTTCATTTAAATCTGTCACACACTGTCATGCCTTCTCAGCTGGAAAGAGAGGAACCTCAAAAAATAAATGAAACATCAGCTTCCCCCCATGATCACAAGCAGGAACTGGGTGATCATTTCCCAGATCTGCAGCATTGAACTGTGGAATGAGGTTAACCTCCACTTGATATTCAGTAACAACCGATATGTCTCTGTGGAATAGTGAGGATAATACTTTTCACATGACTTTAGATCTTGTGCATGAAATGAGGCTTCTTGAGAACATAAAATTAGGGATGAACGGTAATACTGGGGCCACCTCCTGGCCAATTATATCTTAGAATTAACTACTGTGCCAGAAATGAGGCTTCTTGAGAACATAAAATTAGGGATGAACGGTAATACTGGGGCCACCTCAGTGACTTTGTGCATGACACAAGTAATTTTTCCAACAATTGTTTACAGACAGATTATTTAACTTTTAATTCACTATATCACAATTCCAGTGGGTCAGAAGTTTACATACACTAAGTTGACTGTGCCTTTAAACAGCTTGGAAAATTCCAGAAAATGATGTCATGGCTTTGGAAACTTCTGATAGGCTAATTGACATTATTTGAGTCAATTGGAGGTGTACCTGTGAATGTATTTTAAGGCCTATCTTCAAGCTCTCTTTGTTCCTCTTTGCTTGACATCAAAATCAAAGGAAAAGAAAATCAAAAGAAATCAGCCAAGACCTCAGAAAGAAAATTGTGGACCTCCACAAGTCTGGTTCATCCTTGGGAGCAATTTCCAAACGCCTGAAGGTACCACGTTCGTCTGTACAAACAATAGTATGTACAGTATAAACACCATGGGACCACGCAGCCGTCATACCACTCAGGAAGGAGACGCGTTCTGTCTCCTAGAGATGAACGTGCTTTGGTGCAAAAAGTGCAAATCAATCCCAGAACAACAGCAAAGGACCTTGAGAAGGTGGTGGAGGGAACAAGTACAAAAGTATCTATATCCACAGTAAAACGAGTCCTATATCAACATAACCTGAAAGGCTGCTCAGCAAGGAAGAAGCCACTACTCCAAAACCGCCATAAAAAAGCCAGACTACAGTTTGCAACTGCACATGGGGACAAAGATCTTACTTTTTGGAGAAATGTCCTCTGGTCTGATGAAACAAAAATTGAACTGTTTGGCCATAATGACCATCGTTATGTTTGGAGGAAAAAGGGTGAGGCTTGCAAGCCGAAGAACACCATCCCAACCATGAAGCACGGGGGTGGCAGCATCATGTTGTGGGGGTGCTTTGCTGCAGGAGGGACTGATGCACTTCATAAAATAGACGGCATCATGAAGAAGGAAAATTATGTAGATATATTGAAGCAACATCTCAAGACATCAGCCAGGAAGTTAAAGCTTGGTCGCAAATGGCTCTTCCAAATGGACAATGACATTACATTACAGGCATTTAGCAGACGCTCTTATCCAGAGCGACTTACACAACTTTTTAGCATTTTTTACATATTATCCATTTATACAGCTGGATATATACTGAAGCGATTCAGGTTAAGTACCTTGCTCAAGGGTACAACTGCAGTGTCCTACCTGGGAATCGAACCTGCAACCTTTCGGTTACAAGGCCAGTTCCTCAACCATTATACTACACTTATACTACATAATGACCCAAAGCATACTTCCAAAGTTGTGGCAAAATGGCTTTAGGACAACAAATTCAAGGTATTGGAGTGGCCATCACAAAGTCCTGACCTCAATCCAATCAAAAATTTGTGGGCAGAACTGAAAAAGCGTGTGCGAGCAAGGAGGCCTACAAACCTGACTCAGTTACACCAGTTCTGTCAGGAGGAATGGGCCAAAATTCCAGCAATTTATTGTGAGAAGCTTGTGGAAGGCTACCCGAAATGTTTGACCCAAGTTAAACAATTTAAAGGCAATGCTACCAAATATTAACAGAGTGTATGTAAACTTCTGACCCACAGAGAATGTGATGAAATAAAAGCTGAAATAAATCATTTTCCCTACTATTATTCTGACATTTCACATTCTTAAAATAAAGTTGGGATCCTAACTGACCTAAGACAGGGAATGTTTACTAGGATTCAATGTCGGGAATTGTGAAAAACTGAGTTTAAATGGATTTGGCTAAGGTGTTTGTAAACATTCGACTTCAACTGTACCAGAGACGTGATGCATGTAAGGCACCACTGATGCTGTACATTAAGTGAAAATGTCTCGCTCAAAAAAGTAGCCTAATCATAATCACCTGAACCTCACTTTTTGTATTTGTCATTGATCATTTTTACCAGCCAAACTCACAAGTGTAGTTATACAGAGACTCAGAAGCTTTCTAGACTCATGGTGTCTGCTTAAGAATAAAGTAAGCAAGTTCATAATTTCATGTCTGTGCCATCTACTTCTTCAATGAATGTGCAAACTTTGTTGTAGTTTGCATTTGTGCTAAAAAGTAAAATCAAATATAAAATACTAAGTGATCTCTTGGCTTTCTTTGCTTGTTAGTTTACAGAAGTCTACTTTCTACTGATGTTGTAGCAGCCTATTTAATTTAGTTGCTATATTTATGATGTATGTTTGTTAGCAAGCAAGCTATCTAGCTTCAGCATGCAAATGGGACTATGAGCTCCTAATTTAGCTAGCTAGCTACGTGCAAGTCAGATACAATGTTGTGTCTTTTAGCACTTTGTTAATGGTGTACCATATATATAGTATAATGTGACAGTGATGTTCCTGATAAACAATGACTTTTCAGTGTTATTTGACTGACTGTTAGAAAATGCATGCCCTATGGCTTTTGCATTTTTTTCCTACAGGAAGTTCATATTGGAGGATTGATGGATTTAACAGCAGCAACTAAGGACGGCGGGACTTGGGTGGGAATTGACAAACGGCCAGTTGGGGAAAAAGAAAAAAACTATTATGAGCCAACGTGACTTTGACCATTGACTCTGTGAGGACCTCATAAGTTCAGTGAGAGATTGGAAATCGCTTTGTGGTATAATCACTGAACCACAGATAGATGAAAGGGCAACGCTGGAAACATTACAACATTCTGACAACTTTACTGGTATAAAGGATGCATTGTGTGGCTAGAGACACAATTCTGAAGTTGTATAGAGACTTAGTAGTAGGTTGATGATGAGAACAGTAGACAGTGCTGAGTAACAACACACACAGCGCATGTTAAACCTAAATGTAATCCGTAGAGTGTTCTCAGAGGTGCTTTCGCATAGACTGGAGTAGGCTGAGTTTGCGAGACACTCCTCTCTCCTCTGACACCAGCAGCACACCCATTATTTCCCTTCCTGGGCCTCCCACCCTGCATGTTCAGATTCAGTATAGAACAAGTGTGGGCCAAGGGTGTGCTTCAGAAATGAAGGGGACTGGCATAATAGGTAGGTATCTATACCTATAACTACGTGTCTATACCTTTCCTATGCTCTTTTCAACATACTTTTTATTTTGTTCATCTCCACTGTACGTTACTCATGTTTCCCATTCGGAATCCTGAATCTTTCCCTTGCATGTTTTTTTTCTCTCTTGGCAACAGGACAGAAAGCAAACAGCCCCCAGGGCCTGTTTGCTTGAAGATTGAAATATGCCTTTTTCAGCCTTTTAGTTAAGTACACAGTCTACTATACCAATCACTATATAAAGCTTCCTCTGATTATTCAAACCTTATTTGACCTGTGAGAAGAAAATGTGAAGTGGCGCAGATACAAAAGTGCCTGAAAAGGTATATTATGTGTTTTGAGAGAAGCGTATAGCAGAGTGTCTGCCAAGACAATCAATTGGAAGCCTAAAACCAATGCTACATTTCTTGAACCACAAAGGCATCTTAAGCAAGCTACTTCAGCACTTATTCATATAAAACAGTAGGTGATTCTCTTCCCTTACATCATCACCACTGGTTTTTTAATAACACAAATGTAGGCTTTACCTGTCACTCAAAAATAAAAAAAATAAAAATTACTTTTCTTATAGGAGATTCAAGCACTTGCCATGAACCTGTTTTCTGTTTGTCAAAACACCTATTCAACTTTGGACAGGAAATCAGCAATTTCACAGCTCAGGTAATGTAATGTCACAAACATACTCAAAGGGTAATATCACTGTAAACCTAAAACTGAATATTCTGTTCTCTTCCACATCAGTAATTGAGCAAAGCAAGTTATCTGTTCTTGCACCAGCATTTTCTTCCACAATTTATATAATCACAGGATGTTCCCCTGATATAATTATTGAGTAATAAACTCTGCAAAAACTCACTCTGTAAGAGCTTTCAAAGCATGTACATTTGGAACTGCAACAATACACATTATGTATAATAATAGTCTCTGTACTCCAGCAGATTGGATTTAAAATAAAACAATGAATATGAGGTTAAAGCGCATACTGTCAGGGGTTAATTTAAGGGTATTTACATCCATTACAGCCCTTTTAATGCAGAGTTCCCCATTGTCCGTTCATCTTAGGGGAGCAAGGTAATTGGACAATCGGCTGCTCAGCTGTTGCTTGTCCAGCAGTGTGTCTTAGTTCATCCACAAGAAAGGTAACAAAAGGTCAAGAGTTTATTCTAGGTGTGGAATTTGCATTTACATTGCTGTTGTCTCTCAACATGAGGACTAAATAAGTGTCAATGCCAGTAAAGCAGAAATTAGAATAAATCAGAGACATAGCTAAAACTGTTTGATACATTGTTAGGAATGTATTGGTGAGCTCAGAAAAGCAAATTGCCTGGTAGACCACAGAAGACCACTGTAGTGGATGACCGAAGAATACTGTACTTTAAATTATGAAGAAAAACCCCTTTTCAATGGTTGAATAGTTCAAGAACATTCTCTAGGATGTAGGCATCGATGTGTCACAGACTACAATAAAGAGAAGACTACACCAGCATAACCTCAGATGGCTCACCAAAAGATGCTAACCACTGGTAAGCCTCAAGAACAGAATGGCCAGGTTAGTTTACTAAAACATACATAAAAAAGAGAGTTCTGGAACAGAATCTGATGGACAGTTGAGACGAGTATTAAACTATACCAAAGTGATGGAAAGAGGAAAGTGTGGAGAAACAGGAACTCCTCATGATCCAAAGCACTCCCCCTCATCCATGAAACATGGTAGAGGTAGTGTTGGCTTGGGCATGTATGGGTGCCACTGGAACTGGCTCACTGTCTGCACTGATGATGTGACTGCTGATGGCAGCAGCGGGATGAATTCTGAAGTGTACAGAAACATCTTATCTGCTCAGATCCAACCAAACGCCTCAAAACTCATTGGACGAGGCTTCAACTTTCAGCAGGACAATGACCTCAACCATACTGCTAAAGCAACCAAGGAATTTTTCAGGGTTAAAAAGTAGAATGTTCTTGACTGGCCAAGTCAATCACCCATCATGAATCCAATTGAACATGCGTTTCACTTACTGAAAACAAGACGGAATGCAAAACACCCCAGAAACAAGCAGGAACTGAAGATGACTGCAGTGCAGGCAGAACATCACCAGGGAAGATACCCAGCATCTGGTGATGTCTATGGGTCACAGACTTCAGGCAGTCATTGAATGTAAATGATTTGCAACTGAATACTAAATATGATAACTTTATTTCAGATTATTCAATGTCAAATTAATTTTGCTCCCCTAAAATGGGGGACTATGTATAAAAAGTCTGTAAAAAGGCTGTAATTCCTACATGGTTCACCCAATATGGATGCAATACCCTCAAATTAATAGAATAGAATAGAATAACTGTTATTTTCCCTTTGAGGAACTTCAGTTGTAGCCACCAGCAACAACAAAAAAGACATAGACAGTGGGGCAGACCCACAACACACAAACAAACACACCAAATAAAGACATACAATATCAAATTAAGTTAATTAAATTGGAATACAGCCATGATTAAAAATCTCCCCCGCTGTCCCGAGATGTCCAGTGTCATTTAGCAGTCCAACACACAAACTCCGCCTCCACGACTTTGCGATCTCTGTACTGTCGAAAGTGAGCACCGAACTGCGTCAGGCTTCCCACTTGTCGCCTCACTCCTCCCCCGTATCATGGTTGCCCTTTGAAGACCGCCTGCACTGTCTGATCAGTCCCGACATCTTCAACTCCGGTGAAGAGCGATGGTAAACTTTGCTGCTGCAGATCCAACGGACATTCCCGAGCATATGTTGCGAATGTAATGCGGCGTGACGTGTGAGGTGGGAGGAACCAAACGCAGCAAGGGGATTCTTTAAGCCCTAAGGCCACTAAGGTGGGAAACCCCGCAGTTAAGGGAGGAGACAATACAACGAACACGCCTACAGATGCTACCAACCCGCTCACTGTCACACGCCAATAAGTAGTATCGCAAGGACAGGTCTCGGAATAGCCAGAAATAATACGCGCCCTGTCTCGGTAACGAGACACATAAGAACGGGCGAGTAGCGTAAAGGCACAAAGAAAAACACAGTCAACAAACACTGCAAAATGATACGATTGTATATGAGGAGGCGAAAGAAACAGATCTAACGTTCCAGGGCTACTCTCAGAGACTCGTTTGTCAAACGCAAAACATATCCACAACATCGCCCAATCTTCCCTATAGGAAGACATGTACCGAAAGACGAAACAGAACTACAGTTCCGAACAAAATCATCAAACTCCATGTACGGAGACAGGTACCAAAAGGAACGAACAGGACAGGCTGCACCGGACAGTTACCGGCTAAAAGACCAAAAGGAGTTAGTATAAAATAAACGCCGTGCCTCTTGGTAAAGAGGAATGTAACGAGGCGAACAGGAACAGAGATTTAACGTTCCATGGCTAGTTTAATAAGCTCGCAGTCAAATGCAGAAAACATAAAGGGGTAAACGCCCGATCTCCCAGGAGAGAGAAACATTTTACAGGCGAGCCGACGGAGCACCGTCGTCCCACAACCTTACTATCCAACAGGACTAATGCAAGCTTAAAGGAAAACACACGCCCTAGCCTCTCAGTAAAAGAATATGTGACGAGGCGAAGGAACAGAGCTAATGTCCCGAGGCTATTTTGGGAAACACGCAGTCACAAACAAACATGTCCACAACATCGCCCGGTCTCCCTATGGGAAGACATGTACCGAAGGGCGAACAGAACTAAAGTTCCGAACAGAATCACCCAAAACTCCATATACGGAGAAAGGCACAGAAGGACGAAAGGACAGCTGCACCGGAATTATCGGCTATCAGACTCGCAGCTCAAATAAAAATACACACCCTGTCTCTAAGAATAAATAGAGCCCTAAAGTCAGTATGATAAAACACCCTGTCTCTTAATAAACAAACTCCTCTTGCTTTTACGAAAGACAGCAGACAGAGAGAGGAGAAAGAGACAGAAAAGGGCGAACGATCTAGGCAAAACGACAAACAAAGGACAGACCAGAAAGCGGCGACTGAAATGAGCACACTAAACAGGAATTTAACCTGAAAGCTCAAAGCACAAAGCCAAGTCCCGCAAAACTCCAACAAAGCACAACAGAGCACAACAGAGTAAAACGGTCTCCTAAAAACACTAGATCAAATCATACGTCTAAAACTTTAAAAGGGCTAAATAAACCACACACAAAACAGCACCAATAATGCCAAACAACACACCACAGCACAAACAACAAACAATCTCGAAGCCCTGAACGAAGGAAACGGGAGGCTTAAATATCTCTCAAGGTGACCACGCATAGGTGTGGACGCTAACAGAAGCTCCGCAATCCAAGCAGGGCGGAGCAAGCATCCACCAAAAGGGCAGCGCCCTCGCATGGCCACCAAGGAAAATGACCGCATAGGGAAAAGGGTTAAAAACCATGACAGCGAATGCGTCTCCATGGTGACGACCACAAACAAAATTATCCCGGCGAGACAATTCACCAATATTAAAGCTGACAGTCTGCACATTAATCTCATATTCATTGTTTTATTTCAAATCCAACTCCATGCTGGAGTACAGGGCCCGAATACTTTTGCATTTAACTGTATAAAATATTATGAGTGGGTAAACAGAGCCACGACAGAAGGACCTTTATTTATTCATTGACTGAATAGAGAAGCATCCTCTGATGCTGTATACAACTTTGTTTTGCAATTGATTTAAATTTGTAGGATGAATTAATTGTTCTAGTGATTAACCCTCGTATTGTGTTCTGGGTCAATTTGTCCCGATTCTACGTTTGCCGTCTCTTAAAAAAATATTTTTCAATCTTGAAACTTATATGACTTTTCCTAATTTGTTGGAATTAAATAGTAAACATGCAATAAACACAATGCTATGTTTTCAAAAGTCCTGTACCATAGGTGTTGTGTGGGGGTAATTTGTGGGATAGCTGTAAAAAATGTAAGAAAATATACAAGCTTTTTTAATTTTTATCTCAGATTTTTTGTGGGTAATTCTGGTGGCACTTTTCCAATACAGTTTGAGGTAACTTTCACTTACCTCAGGCTCTAAAATTAGATGTTTCATCACAGATTTTTTATATTTAGGGATAAAGGGCTAGTCAATTGGGAGACACACAAAAGGTGACACAGAAAGTGTCAAACATTTTTTTATTACAATAGTTTTGTGTTAGTTTAAACTTTGGGGGTCAATTTGACGCAAAACATAAAAGGTGTCGTAATATTTCAACATAATATGAGGGTTAAACAAACAGGTGGATAAGTTCACTGAGAACTTTTCTGAATGTGCATGTAGTATGTCAACCTCAGTTGTCTTTTCTATAAAAAAAAGTGTTTAAAATGTAGCTACACCAGATGAGAAGCTGGCATTGTTAATGGCATTAGAATGTAACCTATGCAAGGTCTCCTTAGTTACTCAATCTGTAGGTGAAGTCCCACAGACCAACATTCAATTAAATATCTGCATGAAAACGATATGTTAAATGGCGAATTGAATTATCATTTCCTTTTTGTCATGGATCATGCGATTGCAATAAGAAACTGCTAATGAAATGTGGTTTTTCATTTTCATTAAAATTATGGCAGGGTTGTGTTGTAGAGGGCGAGAAAAATTAAATGTGAAACATTTTCAAATTGTCAGATAAAGTGCGTACATTAACTTGCAAATGAAAACGTAAAGTGGCCTTTTGCATTTTCATTTGAATTATGTCATGGTTTTTGCGCACATCGAATGTAAACAAAATGCAATTGCCAATTTGCATTCGAATTTTGGCGCAGATATGCTTGGCTAAACTTGCCAAGCGAAGGGTGTTTCAATTGTTAAGGGTGTTTCAATTGTTATGATCGAGACGGCTGGCTAATGGGGAGTCGTTTGGCTAACAAGTTTTACTGCTGGCCCTGTCGGATTTCTTTCAACAAATCATAATGGGACCTGGACAAAATAAGTTTTTTTTTACGACAAGTAGGCTATCAAGCTTAATCTTTTTAGTACAAGTCCGAATTCAGCACATTTGTTAGCTAGATTAGGGGGGCTAACAACCCGTTAAAATTTATGTGGCGACCAGCTGCATTTTCTTAATTTCTACAGCCTGGGGCAATGCAGTATGACCCTCCTTTGGACCGTTTTTCATTTTTCTCCATTGAAGACATCGATGTGCTGATTTCACGGAGACTAAGTTGGCCCACTGAATTGACTTGTCTCTGCTCTACTACTGCTGTCACTCAGCTAGACGTATCATGCCAATGATGTCACTGACTACGAAAACTAAACATGGCTGCACCCTAACGGCAAAACGATAAACTATTCTTAACGGTTTCTCCATTGTTACTGTTTCATCAGATTTGTGAACTGGAATATGTATTAGACTGAAAAGGCATCCATAATATCACCTTCACTTCATATTACGTTTCAGTTCCTCTTTAATTGAGTTACAAAACAACAAATTAGCTTACATTCTTAGTTAATCTTTCAAATGAGCTTAACTACATTCTTAGTTAAAACAACTGAAATACTTTTCGTTACCAATACTTCCAACGGTACATTTAAATATATGATTAAAATATTTCTACATCTACTATCCAAAATACACATTCCAAAACATCACCCTGCATTACAGTAGATCTATAAGAAGCCAAGCTATTCTGATGATTTGAACCAGGCAGCCTCCCTCAGAAATCTTTGGCAAGAAGGCATGCATGACATTATGGAACAATTGAATATTTCTTTCTGCTGCTACAGCAAGACAGGAAAAGGGAGTGGAAGATGGAGAGAAACACAATAAAGTACGTATTGAGAAGGAGCCAACCAAAACAATGAGAGTTTTATCCATGCTTGAACGCATCACCAGCTGTGCAAACGCTGAAAAATCACTAGAAATAGGTTGTGAACATTATAAAAAACAGAGGTTGGCACACCTTAAAAATAACACATCATCCTGTTACTACAGTATCCTCAGTGAGTCATCTGTCACATTGCTGTCACATTGCTGTCACATTGATACCCAAGCAAGCCAATGAGTGTGTGCTTCAGCACATAACTGTGACACAAGGTCCTGGTTCAGCACATTGGCCATGTCCCACACTTGAGCTGTTAAACAATCATGAGAACTAGCCCATCTGACTCACTGGGGCCACTCAGTTGACAACACAAAGAGCGCTATGGTGAGCGCACACACAGGGGTCCTGTCACTCGCCAGTCCCACAATTTTACCAGTCATTTTTATGCCCGCTGTGGGAAAAAAACACAGATGATGGTCCAACCAGGGCTGTGCCTCTGTGATTTTGTAGCTTACAACTTGGTTTCCCAAAACACCTCCTTGCTATCAGCACCCCACTGCCCCTCCCCCCCCCCCCCCACCCCCAGTCCACCATCTCTAGCCCACTCTGAACAAATAGAGTTGCATGTGAGGATTCTGGTTGGATTCTCTTCGTGTTTGCTCTGATTCCCTGTCACCATCTAACACTGAAGAACACTAACAGATTTACACTTCGCTTACAGCCATTATTCCTGTCCCATCCCTCTTCCTTCTTCGCCCCTCCCGCCATCACAAGAAGACAACGCTGCTTAACATGTAGTATGTTACAGTTTGGTCACTATCAAACAACAGGAACTGCACAGAAATGTAACTGTACACAGTGGCTGTCGTGTGACATGCTGTGTTGGCTTTAAGTCTGGAGCATTGCGCCTTTCATCTGCATCTTTACGCAGCCTCGCCCCTCCCCCACAGTCCCTCTTCCCAGTTCAGCAGCCCCCACAGCACTGCAGCGTCTGCCTCATCCAAGCGCTAATCATCATACAGCCGCACCATTACATAACCTCACTTCCTCTGCTTTAGCAGTCTGACAGCCTGTTATTACTGCTTATTACCAACACTTCCAGAGGAAAGCGAAGAAGCATGCATGGGGTTTAAACACTGACAAGGGTAAGGCTGCTTTTGGCCAGAGTGCAGCCAATGCACTCACCTTTTATCTTGACTTGATCGTGAAAACACATTGTCATTGACTGCCGCTTTTTAACAGCGATCCACAGCTCGCTCTGGTCATGGGTCTGTCCTTCTTGGACCATCACAGAATCCAATTTTTTATACCATTTCAGAAATATTTGGGCTCTATCCAGCCCACTGTTAACCAGCTTTGGTGTGGTTTGTTTTGGATGCAAGAACTCCCAATGGAAGCAATTATATCTCCCTCTCGCTCCTTGTCCAATGGCTACCAAAAGGTGGGGGGTTTGGTTGGGGTCACGCTGTACCTAGGCAGAAAGGCCAGGCCAGGGCTCTAATATCATGACCAGAGGTGAATGTGCTTCAGCTTGGATAATATGTGCTCCTGTAAGCATGGGCTTGCTTAGAGGAAATACAGCCTCCTACTACAGCAGAGGAGGAGGAAATGAAAAAGAACCGGCAGGCAAAAATCTCCTGTGACCTGCATTGATCAAACAATTTTCATAGATGTGTCACATTCCATTCTACCCTTAAAAGAAGATCTACGTTCAATAGCACACTTCATTACTGGCTTAACTACAGTACAACCTTCAACTAAAAAATCCCATAAAGCTCTATGGTCATGATATTAGTGAATCTGGTGATATCCATGCTTTGTGAATTGCAACACTATCCTAACACTGCAGTATCACAGTTTCCCCAGTACACAGTTATACATATGCCATTTAATTTAAGCAGTCAAAAAATAGGGTAACACTTAACAATAAGTTGCACCTATACTTGTGTTAAATTGTAACTAATTTGGTAACAATAGGTTATTGCTGAGTAACTCCAACGTAGGTAACATGACAAGAGTTAGCGATATTCTTAATTACACATGCATATTTTGAACTATTTTATTTACACTCATAGACCACATATTTATCACATGTACACAAAAAATAAACCTTACCTGTTAATTTCATGTCTTTATGATATGGAATGATTTATGAGAGATATAACAGGGCTGGCCTTGTTTCACATGCGTAATTAAGAATACCACTAACTGCTGTTCCATGTTACCTACATTGCAGTTACTCGGTAATAACCTCTTGTTACCAAATAAGTTACAATCTAACTACACGAGTAGCCTATAGGTGCAACTTAATGTAAAGTGATACAAAAAATAGTTTAACATTGGGATGGTATACCCCTTACATAGTTATATAGTGCCTCATTCATGAAGCGTTCCTAAATATGCGTATATTTATGTAAGAAACGAGTTGGTACGAAAAATGTACGCCGGATTCATCAAACCCTGTGGGAAAGGCAGATTTTTTTGTATTCACGTACGAAGCATGTCCACGTTATTTTGTGATTAGCATAAATCCACGCCCATGAATTGCCTTATATGGAGGCTGTCACTTCCATTTAAAGGTCCATACCTAGTCAAACTGACCTGAAATCGAAGTTGTATTAGCAAAAAAAAAATAGTTTAGTATTGTCAGTTCTGGTGTCATGAACTGGTAAAGTAAAGGCCTAGAAGGAGATAACATAGGCTACCATCAATGCAGGATCACTCCTCACACAAACTGTTAAGGTAGTAAAATAAAAAAAGATAAATGGATTGACATTAAATTGGAGGCGAAGAAACGCATAGCTGCGCATCTACGCCTGCATCAGACAAGCGAGCGAGCGTATTATCGCAGCCTGGAAATAAAATAAACGTTATTCATTTTGTAATTTTGTTGGGGTTCTGTGCATGTGAGTTGTGGTTTGAAATCGGGTAATCACATAGGCTACCTTATTTTACAATCTCTCTGGCGCGTTTACAATCTTGCGGTCACATTGATGCGCGTTTGACCCACAAACTATATAGAAAACTTTCGTGTAAAATTTGCTAGTACAGTTGAAGTCGGAAGTTTACATACACTTAGGTTGAAGTCATTAAAACTCATTTTTAACCACTCCACAGATTTCATGTTAGCAAACTATAGTGTTGGCAAGTCAGTTAGGACATCTACTTTGTGCATGACACAAGTAAATTTTCCAACAATTGTTTACAGACAGATTATTTCACTATTAATTCACTATATCACAATTCCAGTGGGTCAGAAGTTTACATACACTAAGTTGACTGTGCCTTTACATTTTTTATATTTGGTCACATATCGTTTGCATGCCATGACTTCCTGATGAATGTGACCCAACAACATCAAAAGACTCTTTATATCTTATTTTCTGGTACTCTTACAAGCGATACTATAACATCTCTGCATTTGAATGGATCTCTATGGGAATTGGGGAGTGGGACTAGATTTAGCTGTAAATTATGCTGGAACAGTATGGAATACATGATAAATGGCTGTAAGTCATCAAGGGTCTGACATATCAAACAAGCCTCAAATCATCACTTTGCTGCCAGATATGCTGTAGATATGGATGGATCACTTTAAAGGTTGTTTCTCCTGACAAATTTTCCTATTGAACTCTATAGAAAAATAAGTCAGGAGAAGAAACCCTTCAAGTTATCCATCCATATCTACTGTATTTCTGGCAGCAGAGTGATGATTTAAGGCTTGTTTGATATGTCAGACCCTTGATGACTTAGAGCCATTTAGCCAACCATGTGTTTCCATCCAATGTAATTTACAGCTAAATCTAGTCCCACCCCCCAATTCCCATAGAGATCCATTCAAATGCAGAAACGTTATAGTATTGCTTGTAAGAGTACCAGAAAATAAGATTTCAAGAGTCTTTTGATGTTGTTGGGTCACAGACATCAGAAAATCATGGCATGCAAAGGATATGCGACCAAATATAAAAAATTTAAAGACACAGTCAACGTAGTGTATGTAAACTTCTGACCCACTGGAATTGTGATATAGTGAATTAAAAGTGAAATAATCTGTCTGTAAACAATTGTTGGAAAAATTACTTGTGTCATGCCCAAAGTAGATAGTGTTGGCAAGTCCTAACTGACTTTTTTGACTAGTTTGCTAACATAAAATCTGTGGAATGGTTAAAAATTAGTTTTAATGACTTCAACCTAAGTGTATGTAAACTTTCGACTTCAACTGTATGTGCGAACAAATACTCAGATACTGTAAGGGGGGGAGTCGGGTTCAGAGGACCATATGTAACGTAAAGTAAACCACGGAGTGGAATACTACTAAAACGGAACCGTGTCCGCAACAGTGAAGGACAAAACAAATAGGGACAAAATTCCCAGCGTAGAGCCAACGAAAAACAACCCAACAAAATGGGGCGAAGCTTCAGACTCATGCAGAGCACAGACAGGCAGAAAATACCTCCAACTCAAAATAGAGAGAGAACTAAATGGAGATAAGAAAAACAGAAAATAAGCCCAGAAAAAAAGTGGGTGAAGACTCAAAATAGAGCTGAGAATAGAACAGATGAAAATACCTCTAAGTCTCTACATGAGAGAACGGACAGAGGTATTAGAAACGGAGAATAAATGATAGCGACCCAGCGAATTAGGGCGAAAAACCCGTAGGCTCGAGTGTAGAAGAAAAAAGGAAAGGAAAAACCTCTCGCTCTCAATACGAGAGAGCAGTCAATAGAGAGGTAGAAAAGAAATGGTAAAGACAAAATTGTCTCAGAGGAACTGGAAAAGTAAAACCAGCACGAAGGACAGAGAGAGCACAAGAGAAACAAAAATCCTAAAAGGAACTCTATTGCAACAAAGGCATGTCCCGCGTCACTCCAAAGCAAGGTGATGGAGCAAAGTGGTCACCATTTGATGCCTAAATCCTATACCGTTTACCGGCTACGTGTCAACACAAAGACAACATCGAAGCACCGGAAAAAGGAAGCACAGAGGTTAAATAAGCAGCAGGAAACCTAAAACAGGTGCGCTGGATAAGTGCTGAGTAGAAGGGAAACCTAAAACAGGTGTGCTGGATAAGTGCTGAGTAGAAGGGAACGCACGGCACGGACGGTGGAAAAGTACCGCAAGAGCGCCCTCAAGCAGCTCCGAGGGAGAACGGCCGCAGACAATAGAGAGGCTGCCAAACCATTTACGTACGAATTCGTTCTGCTTACGTTTCATGAATGAGGCCCATAGGGTGTATGCTTTGTGTAAGGGAGTATCTTGGCTTTGTATGTTGACAATATTTTTGTGGAGATTGTACGGTACAGTAAAATTTGTTTATACTTATATTGAAAAACAGCAAGCAAAAAAAAAAACCCCAAGACAAAAAAACCGTGACAACCGCATTAAGCGTACACCTCTAAATGCCTTCAGTAGATCTGAGTGAGTAGGCAGGGGAGACTACTGTGTCCCCAGTTCTGTGGTGTCAGATCATGTGCTGTTTTACTGTCCCGGTTCAGACCTGGGATACAGACACGGTAGCTCTCAGGCTTCCTGGTGTTCTGCACTCCAAGCTGTTGTAAAAGCAGAGCTAACAGCAGGTCATCTCCACTCTCAGGCTCTTGAACTGAAAGCCTCTCCATTCACAGTACAAAAAAACAATAAAAAATAAATAAAAGGAAAAGTGTTCCCGCTCTTAAACTAAAGGAGATGACGCTAAAGGACAAACGCTCAAACTGAAAAATGGCTACTGTATGGCATGGACGGAGGCGCTGATGTGTGTTTGTGTGTGTGCGTGTGTGTGTCCCAGTGCAAGATTGAGGAGAAAACTGAGTCAGGCTGTTGATTTACTGTAAAAGGATTTGTACTGTGAAATGACAGAGTTGCTGCTCACCCACTTTTCCTTTCCTGATTTTCTGCAGAAAATGGTTTCATTTGAGGGAGTTAGATTAAGGATGGCTTTTCTCTGGAATAAGACTTTGTATAATAAATGACTTGTGAGTGTTACTGATAGTTTAGCTACAATTGTGCACAGGCAGGATGAAAAAATGGCAACTTAATTTCTCACTAGAAGGGTTGTATTCGCCTGATTATCCACTATGGAGGATATTTGCAATGCAGATGACTGTGTCCTACTATCAAGTCAAGCAGAAAAGCTCACTTTCTTGATTCTCTGTATCTTAACAGTGCTTTTCATGTGTTTCACAAGGTTAGGAGAGACTATTTTTGTGGCTTTCAACCAGAGACACCTTTGAAAGAATGGAATTCATGGATGGATTTTGATTAAAATTAACTTCTTATAGAACTTCTTTTGATTAAAATGAAGGAACACAAAATTGTTGCTTGATTGTACTCACATCACCTTTCTTGGGATCAGAATTGAGGGAGAGTAGTTTGGAGAACACAAGAAAATATATCTTAGTATTTGGTCAAAAATACAGAGATTTTATTTAGCTGTAGGTATATGCTAAATTCCATTTTGGAAAGCGTACAAAATTGATTAATGGATACAGAGAAAGAAGGAATTTCACAGGAGCATACTTCCTACCAGTGTTTCTTGAAGAAATGCATCTTCTTGGGTTCACAGGGAAGACGAGAGGTTTGAGAAATTCTTGCATTTCCCTGTGAGATTCCTCAGCAGGTAGCAGGAACATGGGTTTATGACCACTGATGCTGAAGTGGAAATGGAGTTCCTAACCGCTAGAAAGGCTGAAGCCAATATCAACCCTGAGAAGGCCACATGATAGTAATGAAGAAAAATGACCATGTGCAGTGCATTAACATCATATACAGGCTGCTGGCATTCAATATAAAAGCAGACTGTAACCTTGCTTTATCTTTCAAAGAATCCTCTCCACTGCTCTCTCTCTCACAGAATTTTCTCCCTTGCTTTATCTTTTACAGAATCCTCTCCCTTCCTTTATATTTTACAGAATCTTCTCCGTTGCTTTATCTTTCACAGAATCCTCTCCACTGCTCCCTCTTTCACAAAATCTTCTTTCTTGTTTTATCTTTTACAGAACCCTCCCCTTTGCTTTACATTTTACAGAAACCTCATATTTGCTTTATCTTTTACAGAAGCCTCATCTTTGCTTTATATTTTACAGAATCCTCTCCTTCGCTTATCTTTCACAGAATCCTCTTTGCTTTATCTTTTACAGAATCCTCTCTTCTTTATCTTTTACAGAATCCTCTCTTCTTTATCTTTTACAGAATCCTCTCCTTTTTTATCTTTTACAGAATCCTCTCCTTCGCTTTATCTTTTACAGAATTCTCATCTTTGCTTTATCTTTCACAGAATCCTAACCTTTTCTTTATCTTTTACAGAATCCTCTCATTTTTTATCTTTTACAGAATCCTCTCCTTCACTTTATCTTTTACAGAATCCTCTCATTTGCTTTATCTTTTACAGAATCCTCTCTTCTTTATCTTTTACAGAATCCTCTCCTTTTTTATCTTTTACAGAATCCTCTCATTCGCTTTATCTTTCACAAAATCCTCTCCTTTTTTATCTTTTACAGAATCCTCTCCTTCGCTTTATCTTTTACAGAATCCTCATCTTTGCTTTATCTTTCACAGAATCCTAACTTTTTCTTTATCTTTTACAGAATCCTCTCATTTGCTTTATCTTTTACAGAATCCTCTCTTCTTTATCTTTTACAAAATCCTCTCATTTGCTTTATCTTTTACAGAATCCTCTCTTCTTTATCTTTTACAGAATCCTCTCCTTTTTTATCTTTTACAGAATCCTCTCATTTGCTTTATCTTTTACAGAATCCTCTCCTTCGCTTTATCTTTTACAGAGTCCTCATCTTTGCTTTATCTTTCACAGAATCCTAACATTTTCTTTATCTTTTACAGAATCCTCTCATTTTTTATCTTTTACAGAATCCTCTCCTTCACTTTATCTTTTACAGAATCCTCTCCTTTGCTTTATCTTTTACAGAATCCTCTCTTCTTTATCTTTTACAAAATCCTCTCCTTTTTTATCTTTTACAGAATCCTCTCCTTCGCTTTATCTTTCACAAAATCCTCTCCTTTTTTATCTTTTACAGAATCCTCTCCTTTTTTATCTTTTACAGAATCCTCTCCTTCGCTTTATCTTTTACAGAATCCTCATCTTTGCTTTATCTTTTACATAATCCTCTCATTTGCTTTATCTTTTACAGAATCCTCTCTTCTTTATCTTTTACAGAATCCTCTCCTTTTTTATCTTTTACAGAATCCTCTCATTTGCTTTATCTTTTACAGAATCCTCTCCTTCGCTTTATCTTTTACAGAATCCTCTCCTTCGCTTTATCTTTTACAGAGTCCTCATCTTTGCTTTATCTTTCACAGAATCCTAACATTTTCTTTATCTTTTACAGAATCCTCTCCTTTTTTTATCTTTTACAGAATCCTTTCCTTCACTTTATCTTTTACAAAATCCTCTCCTTTTTTATCTTTTACAGAATCCTCTCCTTCGCTTTATCTTTCACAAAATCCTCTCCTTTTTTATCTTTTACAGAATCCTCTCCTTTTTTATCTTTTACAGAATCCTCTCCTTCGCTTTATCTTTCACAGAATCCTAACCTTTTCTTTATCTTTTACAGAATCCTCTCCTTCGCTTTATCTTTCACAGAATCCTAACCTTTTATTTATCATTTACAGAATCCTCATCTTTGCTTTATCTTTTACATAATCCTCTCATTTGCTTTATCTTTTACAGAATCCTCTCTTCTTTATCTTTTACAGAATCCTCTCCTTTTTTATCTTTTACAGAATCCTCTCCTTTTTTATCTTTTACAGAATCCTCTCATTTGCTTTATCTTTTACAGAATCCTCTCCTTCGCTTTATCTTTTACAGAATCCTCTCCTTCGCTTTATCTTTTACAGAGTCCTCATCTTTGCTTTATCTTTCACAGAATCCTAACATTTTCTTTATCTTTTACAGAATCCTCTCCTTTTTTATCTTTTACAGAATCCTTTCCTTCACTTTATCTTTTACAGAATCCTCTCCTTCGCTTTATCTTTTACAGAGTCCTCATCTTTGCTTTATCTTTCACAGAATCCTAACATTTTCTTTATCTTTTACAGAATCCTCTCCTTTTTTATCTTTTACAGAATCCTTTACTTCACTTTATCTTTTACAGAATCCTCTCTTCTTTATCTTTTACAGAATCCTCTCCTTCGCTTTATCTTTCACAAAATCCTCTCCTTTTTTATCTTTTACAGAATCCTCTCCTTTTTTATATTTTACAGAATCCTCTCCTTCTTTATCTTTTACAGAATCCTTTCCTTCACTTTATCTTTTACAGAATCCTCTCTTCTTTATCTTTTACAGAATCCTCATCTTTGCTTTATCTTTCACAGGATCCTAAACTTTTCTTTATCTTTTACAGAATCCTCTCCTTCGCTTTATCTTTTACAGAGTCCTCATCTTTGCTTTATCTTTCACAGAATCCTAACATTTTCTTTATCTTTTACAGAATCCTCTCCTTTTTTATCTTTTACAGAATCCTTTACTTCACTTCATCTTTTACAGAATCCTCTCTTCTTTATCTTTTACAGAATCCTCTCCTTCGCTTTATCTTTCACAAAATCCTCTCCTTTTTTATCTTTTACAGAATCCTCTCCTTTTTTATATTTTACAGAATCCTCTCCTTCTTTATCTTTTACAGAATCCTTTCCTTCACTTTATCTTTTACAGAATCCTCTCTTCTTTATCTTTTACAGAATCCTCATCTTTGCTTTATCTTTCACAGGATCCTAAACTTTTCTTTATCTTTTACAGAATCCTCTCCTTCGCTTTATCTTTTACAGAGTCCTCATCTTTGCTTTATCTTTCACAGAATCCTAACATTTTCTTTATCTTTTACAGAATCCTCTCCTTTTTTATCTTTTACAGAATCCTTTACTTCACTTTATCTTTTACAGAATCCTCTCTTCTTTATCTTTTACAGAATCCTCTCCTTCGCTTTATCTTTCACAAAATCCTCTCCTTTTTTATCTTTTACAGAATCCTCTCCTTTTTTATATTTTACAGAATCCTCTCCTTCTTTATCTTTTACAGAATCCTTTCCTTCACTTTATCTTTTACAGAATCCTCTCTTCTTTATCTTTTACAGAATCCTCATCTTTGCTTTATCTTTCACAGGATCCTAAACTTTTCTTTATCTTTTACAGAATCCTCTCCTTCGCTTTATCTTTCACAAAATCCTCTCCTTTTTTATCTTTTACAGAATCCTCTCCTTCGCTTTATCTTTCACAAAATCCTCTCCTTTTTTATATTTTACAGAATCCTCTCCTTTTTTATCTTTTACAGAATCCTCTCCTTCGCTTTAACTTTCACAGAATCCTGACCTTTTCTTTATCATTTACAGAATCCTCATCTTTGCTTTATATTTTACAGAATCCTCTCCTTCGCTGTATCTTCCACAGAATCCTCATCTTTGCTTTATCTTTCACAGAATCCTCTCCTTTTCTTTATCTTTTACAGAATCCTCTCCTTCGCTTTATCTTTCACAAAATCCTCTCCTTTTTTATCTTTTACAGAATCCTCTCCTTCGCTTTATCTTTCACAAAATCCTCTCCTTTTTTATCTTTTACAGAATCCTCTCCTTTTTTATCTTTTACAGAATCCTCTCCTTCGCTTTATCTTTCACAGAATCCTAACTTTTCTTTATCTTTTACAGAATCCTCTCCTTCGCTTTATCTTTCATAGAATCCTAACCTTTTCTTTATCTTTTACAGAAGCCTCATCTTTGCTTTATATTTTACAGAATCCTCTCCTTCGCTTTATCTTTCACAGAAGCCTCATCTTTGCTTTATCTTTCACAGAATCCTCTCCTTTTCTTTATTTTTTACAGAATCCTCTCCTTTGCTTTATCTTTCACAGAATCATCTCCTTTGCTCTCTCTTTCACACAATCCCCAAGCCTAAAGCCTGGCCAAGAAAAAGATAAAATATGAGGCCTGTTTGACCATTCTCTATATTAACCCATTCTAGATATCACAGAACCATTGCCAGCTCCCACTCCAAACCCTTCAGATGTCTTTCAGTTCAATGACATCAAATCAATTCAAATTCTGCCATTACAAAAACTGCTCTTTTAGTTTTACACACAATATACACATAATGATGATAAAATATGAATGCAGTGCTCATTCAACCTAAATACATCTTAATAAGAATGAAGAGCCATTAAAATGGAAGCCACACTAACCTATTTATTTACACACAAGAGAATAGAAAGGCTTATTCAAATTGTAATAATTTAGAACAAATCAGCTTTCAGTACTCAGTGTCCCTCAGGCCCTCACACCCTTTCAGTTGTTCCCTGCAGTGCTCTACCTCTCTGATACCACTGCAGTCCCGCATCTCTTTGCTGACCCGACACTCCTGGCCCTGTTTAGAGCCCTGGATTCTCGTTGTCAGTTGGCATCACTGTGCCAGGCCCGCTCATCCATTCCACACTAATGTGGCCCGTGAGGAAGACTCTGAGCCCAGCTGTCAGCACTGCCACATCAACCCCCCTGTCTACAAACAGGGCAATGGTAGGCAAAAGAGGACAAGAAAGAAAAGAGAGAGGTTTAGGCGAGGTGTCTTTCGTGGGGTGCTTTACCATAGTCAGCAATAAATTCCAATTCAACAGAAGGCAATACAGAGGAAAAATAAAGCAATAAAAATTACATCTGTGATAAAATCTTGTCTCTGTCTCTCACTATCCCCACTATTTCTCTCCCTGCCTCTGTCATACAAACACACACACACATGCACACAGAAACACGGACACCCACAAACACACACACAAACATATGCACACGCACATACACAGAAACAGAAATAAATATACAAAAATACAGACACACACACACACATACACAGAATATTATAAAAATAATATACATAATACTTGCATGTAGTCCCGATCAGACATGTGTGCCAAATACAACAAATAGCTATAAACTACGATGGTAGGTACTGAAACAGTCGCGCCCAAGGGGTTTCTTTTCTCCTCAAGCTTGACATCGGTTCTCTACATGGCCAGATCTACAATGATTTTCCCGTCTCGTCACAGACTTTCTGTCAAAGACAGAGTTTATGTTAGAAATGCTCACAGCCATTTAATCTTGCACATCTGTAAGACATATCACTACAGACACCCTTGCCAGTGGCATTAGAATGGCCCAAACAGAGGACATTTTGTCAATATAAAAGGGGAAGCATTATGGGATACATGCTTTTAGGTTTAATAGTTATATGCCCTCAGTTTCAGCACATAGCAATCCATTTAAAACCTGAAACACAATAGTTACACAATAGCTTTGCGATTTTCAAAATCACATAGCTAGCTTTTCCAGTAAGGTCAGCTTGCTACTTTTGGTAACACTTTACATTAAGTTGCACCTATACCTATGAAGTTAAATTGTAACTAATTTGGTAACAAGAGGTTACTGAGTAACTCCAACATAGGTAACATGGAACAACAGTTAGTGATAGTCATAAGTACACATGTAAATATTTTTTTATATTTTATTAACACTCAAAGGCCACATATTCATGATACACAACAAATAAACCTTGCCTGTTAATTTCACCATGTGTCTTGATGATATGGAATGATTCAATTTTAGCAGGATAGATGTAACAGGGCTGGCCTTGTTTCACATGTGTAATTAAGAATACCACTAACTGCTGTTCCATGTTACCTACATTGGAGTTACTCAGTAATAACCTCACCAAAGAGAGATCATAAACTGGACGCGCCAGTCTGCAGTCAGTTTTCCGCAAGAATTAGCAGAGGCTTACAAGCTTGCAATTTAAGCTTTGCATGTAATCTTCATCAAAAAAATAAAATAAAATACTACAGTTATAATTAAACAGACATTTGAACTTCCCTGGTAATAGGTACCAAAACCTATATAGCAGCCATGTAAAATTCATTGTGATGCGATTGTATCATTCACTTGTATTACAGTGCAAAAAGCATAATAAAATGCAACATCGCAATAGAAACCTTGCAGCATTCCCCTGAATACACTGAAGCAAAACATGACTTGTGTGACCCGGTGACTCATGTTCGCAGCAGAAATGTGCTATGACGGTGAAGACTGGAGGCCTTCCTCTGTAGAGTTTTGGGAACCCCTGACCCATGAGTGAATCCTGAAACTTTTTCTGTGAATTTGTATAATTCAAAGCGAAGTGGAGTGGACCGTCATGCCGCAGTCATCTAGTCACTGGGCTTGCTGGGGGAGACGTGGAACACTTGTGGGTCCTGGAAACCGCCGCTGTCTTATAATCCGCTCTGCGGGCACGCCCTCGCCCCTCCTGGGCTCAGCGGTGCTGGGACACAGCGGGTGCAGGTTCAGTTATAATTATACTGCATAATGCGCAGACCCAAATCTAATTCAGCGGACCTTTTGGGGCCGCCCTAATCCCGTTATCAGCACAAACAGATGCTGTTGTACAGAACAATACACACGCGAGAAGTTGTATAGTAGCCCTGAGGAAGTCATGACCTGGCTTATAATACCGGGCACATGTCTGTGCTGCTATTGCATTTCACGTGCATATGGGAACACTGGCTGTAAATACAGTATCAGATACAGGCATTAACAATCCTGATTCATGCAAACACATCAATATAATTTTGTTTTCTGTAGATGTATATGTGTGTATAATGAATTATATTCATCAGTATGTACACTGTATATGCCCCATGCTGCAGACTTCAGTGCATAAGGAAACAGAAGGGAAGATGGTACTTTTTCCTCTTTGAAATGTCTCCCAGCTGAATTACATCCCATTAAAATCACTTTCATTTTAAGGCGCACTTCATTAAGAGGAATAAAAGGGGCCAGCCTCCCCAGGGGGATGTGCTGTGTGAGATAGGATTATTGAGAACCAGTTCAACCCTTGTGCTTAAATTAAACGAACACTTGTTTTAATAAACTCGGCTTGCCCTAGCCTTCAAACTCCACTGTTGTCAGTCAGCAGCCCTGAAGAAATGCGTGCTGGCGCGCATGCCTGCATTCGTGCGTGAGTGCGATTGCGTCTGTCCTGCGTTGTCCATCTGAAGCGACAACACGGGAACCTTTGCGACGCGCGTGCGAGTGCTCCAGTGACCTATGCCTGCAAATTTAAATGGATTGCGCGTGCACCTGCCTGCTCCCATGTTTATGTTGCACCAGAGTGCCGCATGCGTTTGTCTGCATTTAAGCATGCGTCTGCATGCGTCGTGCATGTCTGCATCCACGTGCCGTACTGCTGTGCTGGCGCTCGTGAGGGTGAGGCTGCTCTGGACTACGTGTCTGTCCTTACGGAGGCTTTGACCTCCCTGTCCTGGACACCTATAGACTTATTATACCCACGTGATTATACATTTATTTATTATATATTACATACATACTCATTTATTATACAACATACTTATTATACCCACGTGATTATACATTTACTTATTATATATTACATACATACTCATTTATTATACAACATACTTATTATACCCACGTGATTATACATTTACTTATTATATATTACATACATACTCATTTATTATACAACATACTTATTATACATTTGTGCCATTGTCAAAAATTCATATCAAACCCTACACCCCGACCCCTCTGCCACTACACTTCTACAACATTGTTTTCCCAAGGGTACTAAATATGTACAGGCAATAGACAGGCGTGATCTTACAAGATGACACAATAAAAAGACAGAAAAGCCAAAGAGACCCTTCCTCTGTGAGGTTCTCCATTTCATAAAGGTCCTGTAGCCAGTATGGGGGCCAGGGTCGCGGGTGAAGGACTGCACTGGCGATATTTATTCAGTGGACACAAACTGCACGCGTCTCTCTTCATTTCTAAACAACGCTGCCAAGGGGAATGTTGACAGACGCGCCTGAATAGAGGAGCATATTAAAACCTAATTTATACGCTACAGATTTCACCCATAATAAGCCTCATCATTTCTTGGCGTTAGTACAGGCCGTATTAAATGTTTAACATTTACCTACTGAAAATACCTCACCCCAATGCATTTCTGCTGTCGGAGTCAGTATCAGTAGCATTTGATTTTTTTTTTTTTTTGGGAGAGGGATTGAAAATAGGTATTTTTTAATACCCTGTCGAAGGACTATTATCCAAGCAATCAGTGCCTACAGTATGTCACTAGACGTAGAATTGTGATACAAAGCAAAGGGGAATATTCTCTGGTCGTTTCCAGCAATGGGACTGAATGCAGTTTATCCATTTAGCCATAAACCCTCAAAGACAGCAAAGCCACATTTTCTGCACAGAGGGAAGTGAAGAATAGGCCTTATCCTCATTTCCATAGTGCCTCTCTTGGTTCTATTCTTAGTCAATTGAGCGTTATTTCCCTTAATTGCACAGCACAAATCCCCCACATGCCTTTCTGGGCCTTCATCGCAGCAGTACTGAATCTCACAGCGTAGCAAGTCGCGGCTTTGCCACTCCAATCATGACCTGAGCGCCTGAGTCAGGCCCAGCATGACGCTCAAGCTCGTATGACACCCGTGACAACGCAGACTAATAATTTTTCTCTCACTGGGCTGCAGACAGGTGTAGCTGGAGTCCCCTGGACATTATCATTAGCAGAGGCTATGAAGGCAGGAGACCAAAAAAAAAACATCTGTCAAGAAATGAACGATATTTGCATATCGTAGCTCTTTCTTTTTGACGTTTTAAATATTAAATAAATTAATAAATGAATGGTAATGAAAGTCACTGCTCGAGACCTTCCAGGCACTGGGGAAAAATGACTTTATGCCTCCCCCAAGCTGTCTGTCGATAACGTATGTCTTTTCATACTACCTTTTATAGAAAAAAAGTCAAGGAGTAGAATATGTCCAGAAAGGCACCTTGTACATGTGTATACCTGACTACTTTGAGGATAATTTAATAATGAAGTAATTAAGTGAATTGAGAGATTCCCCATAGGATTATTTTTAGGTTTTTCAATGTGTCAGTGCAATTTCAAATAACAGTGCAATCTGCTATTTGCTTTCTTTTATATTTTATTCAACAGTATAGACCAGAGTAATAAAGTGTGAGAGCAGGTTAATTTCAGAGCCCTCCTTGGATACATACAAAAAAAACAAGACAGTTAAAAAATGGAACCATTCCTAGTGTTTCCACATTCCAAAAACACAGTGGTAAAACACATGGGGGTCGATTTACTAAAGGTTTGCGTGTACAAAAACACGTGTAAAACTGTTACTACCTGCAAAATATTGTCCGAGGTGATCAACTAACGAGGCGTAAAGAGGATTGCGTGTGCTAAAATGGAAAGATACGTTAATTTCTCATTTTTGCGGGTTAGCCTGAATTAATATGCAGAAATGGGCTGCATCCCTACATTGGGAGTTGGTCATGCAAATAGATTACTTTAGCACGTGTAAATTGATTTGCTAAACCCGAAAGGAAGTTTGAGAAAGATTTGATTTGTACTAAAATGTGGGTGCATTTTAGTACAAATGGAAAGCAGGTATTAAGACACTGAATTGATAAAATGACGGCTGTCATTGTAGCAAGACAGTACGGGTATGCTTGGAATTGTAACATCCACTGTTTCCCTCCAGTTCACCGCCCTTTCGTTTCCTCCGTTTTCCCATTCCTTATGTTTCATGTTGTGTTTTTAAGTTTACCCTGTTCGTCTCATTTCTGTGTTCGCTGTAGGCTGGGCGTGGTCCCCGTTTAGTTCCTGGTTTCTCCCCTGATTAGTTAGCCTATCACTCTCCCTCTCGTGCACATTCCTCACTCCTTTTTATTATTCAATTAGCCCTTTCACCTGTTCCCGTCTCTATTTAAGTTCCCCTCTTTCACAGTTTCGTTGCCACTTTGTTTTCTTTGCTCCGTTTGAGATCACTCCCGGCCATTCTGTTTGTTACTCTGTTTGCCCTTAACCTGCTTGTTCTGTTCCTCGTTCCAGCCCGCCCAGCCTGTCCCCTCACCTGCCCTGCTTTAGTTCGCCAACCCTGTATCCAGCCTGTCACCTTTAGTTTCCCTGCTTGCTTGCTTGCCTGCAACTTTGTCTTGCCTTAATAAATATACTCCCTGTGGAGTTTTCATCAAGTCTGTCTCAGAGTCTTGCATTTGGGTCCAGTCCAGTACTCAGTCGTAACAGGAATATCCATAAATGAACGTTCTGAATGATTTCGTAACAATGGGGGCTGATTAACTAACAAAATACACAAGAAGAGAATATGTGGATAGCCTACATAGGCTGCATCATGAACAGTAAGAATTATTTTTTTAAATCATGAAGCAAATCATGTTACAGAATACAACAGTAACTAGTATTTCAATCAAACAAACAATAGGCTACAACGTCTATTATAACAAACAGTGAATAACAAGCAAATCAAAACTTTATAAAAATAAAACCCATGATCAAATGTAAATGTGATTTTATGTGACACTTACGGCGTGAGTACCGCCAGCTCGTTCAGTGTAACAGTAGCCTATACCCATCACAAAAAAATACCATAAAAACGGCAACATTGCTGCGAGTCTTTTCACCGCTTTCTAACAGTATAACCATTCCATGGGTTCTATTTGCATAATGACTCTTAGTTGATCACCCGCAAGTGTGAAATGTTAACGTGTGCAAATACCTTGGCTGCGCCCACAAAATAACACCCCTTATTTGGGATCTTAGTAAATTGACCCAATGGTATTTTTTTTCTAGAAGTTGTATATAGCTACAACTCATCTTGTTATACAGCATTATCTTCACAGCTAGACTCCTGGTGACTTAAACTGAATGCATCTCTTTCCAATTCAGCTTTGGATTATTAGAGGCCTTTGCTAATATTTGTCTTCAGAAGTCCAGTTTCACTCAGTTGGGTGTTGGGCCACCCCGTACCACTAGAATAGCTTGTAAGTCCAGTTTCACTCAGTTGGGTGTTGGGCCACCCCGTACCACTAGAATAGCTTGTATACAGCATGGCATGGAATCTACCAAATCTACTTTGTTGATGAAGATGGAAAACTGTGTCTCAGACATCATTGCAGAATCTCTCATAAATGTTGATTGGGTTCAGATCTGGTGACTGTGAAGGCCATGTCATATACTGTAGATAACATTGTTGCCATGCTCATAAAACCATTGGGTGGCCAGTGACCACACATGCTCTTATATTATATATAACACACACACGCACACATGCACACACAACCCACTTTTTTAAATTTTTAAAAATAATTTGTTTCTGATTTTTCCCCATTTTTCTCCCAATTTAGTAGCCAATTGAACACCTATTCTAATTCAATTTCCCCCCGTGTAGCAACCGCTAGAGAACCACCGCTACACAACCCTGTCAGCCGGTAGTAGGAAGGAGGTCGCCACGTCCTCTACAGGGCGCGACTCTTCGAGCTCCTGACCGTGAATCCAGCTCGCCCAGGGCCGCTATGCGTGCAGCGATTCTCTCCGAGCCCCTCCCCCCACCCGGAAGCAGCCGCCAATTGCTGCTCCCACAGGGCGCCGGCCATGCTCGGATCTGGCAGGACCGGGGCGCGAACCCCGATCCTCGGAGCACAACTGCACCGACTAAAAGTCTGCGCTCTTACCGTTGTACCACGCGACGGCCACACACAACCCACTTTAACTGCCCCTAGTTTCAGTCCTTTGTGATGTAACTGGACTCCTGCGTAACATAACAATGACTGAACTGTATTTTAATGTCTCCAGGAAGATCAGGTCATTCAAATTCAGATGAAGAGCAGTAATGCAGAAATCCCAGGGCATTGTTGAGGTACTGTCTAACCGGCCAACTCTTTTTGTTACTTCTTAGTCTACACAATAAGATGACTAATCATGACATTGTTTTCACTGATCTATCTGAAATGCACTATTTTTTGGAGCAGCTTTCACAACAAGCTACTGTGATCACAGGTACTGCATGACTGGGACTCCTTGGGAAAGTGCCAGATTGACTGAGTCCATTACACACAGAACACCATTTGGTTTGCTGATGACACTATATATAAGTCCAAACTCGACAGTTTCATTGTGCTTTTAGGAAATAGACATGAAGTGGTCCTTAACAGCATTAAATGGTTGGAACTTACTTAGAAAATGAAAGACTTCACCGTCTCTCTCCTCCTCTTTCCCTGCTCCACCGTGGGTGTCTTATGAAATCTGAGTCTTCACATGGCTGATAATGACAGGATGTTGAGAGCAAATAATGTGCATGTGGAAGAAAATTACCCTTTTCCCAGTAACTGCAGATTACTTTCATCCGCAGTCACAAGGGGGGTCAGGAGGAAAGTGTGGTTCTGCTCACAAAGGACTAGTCCAGAAGCAAGAGAAAATGAAAAAGAATGGCTATTAAAATTATGAATTGGTACTCCACCTTTGATAATCCCAGAAAGGACATTTTCTTTCTCTAGATAAAGCTACTGCAAAGTCCATCATTCGAAACATTGAAAAAAACATCAAGAGGTCCCTTATTTTGCTTTCTGCTGGATGTACTTAAAACTACAGGCATCAGAAGACACATAGAAAGGCCAACTGACATAATTCCCAAGTACTGTTATTGCCTGCAATATGGTGACTCGCAAATGAATCATAAGATTAACTGTGGCACATCAAAATAAAACCCCAAACTGTGCCAGACCGCTGAAGTCAGTCAGTGATCATATATGAACATATAGATGACAAATAAGGACAAAGCAAAACCAAAAGGATATGCAGAGGGGAAAAAAGCTGAGATAAGCACAGCATATAGCATGGTTAGTGAAGGTCTGAGTTCTCACTTCTAAGTACACAAAGTATTAGGCAAGCAAGCTGCTCTCTACATTAAAAGGCAACAAGTGGATTTGGCTTTAATTGCTTAATTGCCAGACGGAGATCTGGTCACGGATGGACAAACCAGAGGACAGTCATCGGTGTGCATGAATACTGATGACTTCATCTAAAGTTTGGGACTGTCTTATTTTATCCTTGGAGAGTTTGTTTTTCTCAGTACAGAGCCAAATAGAGGCTGATAATCCTACACAGGCCTGGGTAAAGAGAATACTTGAATGTCGTACTTGAATTTTTCAATATACAAATCACAAGGTTCTTTCCACAAAAGGATAAATCACCCCGTCTTTCAACATGTCAGTGTGGTATGGTAATCTAAGTGTCAAAAAACAAAAGAGTGACAAGAATTGTAAACATAAGCGGAAAAATCCTTGGCATCAACAAAAGCATCTCCTTACTTAATGCGTTCATCTGTATTAAGGCACACACCATCATAGAGGATCTTTTCCACTCGCAGTTTGAAATTATTCACCCCTTATAGGCTATAATCACAGACTGCCCATTGCCAACAAGAAGGCCTTTGTCCCTGTTTCAGTGCATTTTATCAGTTGAGATCAGCTCAACCACAGATACTCAAGGCCAGATTTGCTAAAGGATCGCAACTGCTTTTTCAATGCAAAAGCAGTCGCTACAAGGTCACAGTGTCTACGTCAGATTTACTAAACGGTTGCAGTGTGTCAGAATCGCTGTTACAATGTAATGTAATGCAATTCTGTGATTTTGTTTTTGAGACATAGTGAAGTTGCCCAAAACATTATATTTTCTGGCATTGGGATCTTTTGAAAGTAGGTTATTTCACTACACAACTTCATTTTGTAGCCTACTACACTGTCCGAGGTGCCACCGATCTACATATACATATATACACACACGTATACAACAAGAAAAGGAAACATGAAAAAAGAGATACTTCGTTACCTACGAATGTAGTGCCGGCACTGGTTGACTACAACAACAAAGAAGAGCAACAAGTTGCAATGGCCACGTTCTTCCACAGAGAATATATAGATCAGCACAAAGTAAAGGATTCAACGATAGTTTGACTTCAAAAATGATGGTATAAACACTCAAAATAACCCAGATAGACTGTCGTCCTATTTTATTTGCTTTGGGTGCACTGTGGAGTGTTTAAGTGCGTTTGGTAGTGGATGCTACCGGTTACCTTAGAGTTGCGCTAGCATTAGCAACGTGTGTATGTCCAAAAGAAGGGACAGCATGGAATTAGCTGAAAATGGTTTCCATCAATCAACTACATCATGGGTAAGTCGTAATTGAGACATTATGTCCAAAATTCCGAACTATCCCTTTAAGGACCGACCTTCAGGTCCAAAAATAGTGTAGATGCATTGTTTTATTAGCTCCATTTAGTAAAAATAGAATGGGAAAAAAAGAATATTCTATTTTTACTGAATGTAGCAAATAAAATAAATTTTTTGTTGCATCTAAACTATTTTTGCTCCTGAAGGTGTAATGGCGGCGTGACGTGTGAGGTAGGAGGAGCCAAACGCAGCAAGGGGATTCATTAAGCCCTAAGGCCACTAAGGCAGGAAACCCCGCAGTTAAGGGAGGGAGACAAAACAACGAACAAGCCTACAGACGCTACGAACCGGCTCACTGTCACACGCCAATAAGTACAAGCGCAACGACAGGTTTCTCAGTAGCCAGAAATAATACGCGCCCTGTCTCGGTAACGAGACGCATAAGAACGGGCGAGTAGCGTAATGGAACAAATAAAACACACAGTCAACAAACACTGCAAAACAATACGATAGTATATGAGGAGGCGAAAAGAACAGAGATCTAACGTTCCAAGGCTACTCTCAGACTCGCAGTCACACACAAACATGTCCACAACATCGCCCAATCCTCCCTATAGGAAGACATGTACCGAAGGACGAAACAGAACTACAGTTCCGAACAAAATCGTCAAAAACTATGTACGGAGACAGGTACCGAAAGGAACGAACAGGACAGGACATTTACCGGCTAAAAGACCAAAGCGAGATTAGTAGAAAATAAACGCCCTACCTCTCCATAAAGAGGAATGTAACGAGGCGAACAGGAACAGAGATTTAACGTTCCATGGCTATTTCCATAAGCTCGCAGTCACATGCAAAGACCAGGAAGCAGGAACAGAAAAAAGCCAGGGGAGATGAGTCCTAATAACTACATCTACATAGGCAAGTACGCCAGGGGGGAAGAGTCCGGATAACTACATCCACATAGGCAAGTACGCCAGGGAGGGGAAGAGTCCGGATAACTACATCCACATAGGCAAGAACGCCAGGGGGGAAGAGTCCGGATAACTACATCCACATAGGCAAGTACGCCAGGGGGGAAGAGTCCGGATAACTACATCCACATAGGCAAGTACGCCAGGGGGGGAAGAGTCCAGATAACTACATCCACATAGGCAAGAACGCCAGGGGGGAAGAGTCCGGATAACTACATCCACATAGGCAAGTACGCCAGGGGGGAAGAGTCCTAATAACTACATCCACATAGGCAAGTCCCGCATTACTCCAGAAAACGTAAAGAGGTAAACGCCCGATCTCCCAGGAGAGAGAAACATTTTACAGGCGAGCCGACAGAGCACCGTCGTCCCATAACTTTACTAGCAAAAATGACTAACACAGGCTTAGTAGAAAATAACACGCACTGCCTCTCAATATAATAAAAAACCCTGACTCACAACAATGGGGAAACGTAGTCCACAAGGAGACAAAACAGGAAACAAATGTACCGAAGCTACTAACCGGCTCACTGTAACACACAAATGAGTAGAAGCTCAAACGCCTGGTTTCACAGTAAGAAAACCAAACAAGGCGAACGGAACAAAGAACTACTACCCTATACTTCTACGAGCTAAGTAAGCGTGAACACCCGATCTCCCAGGAGAGAGAAATATTTTACAGGCGAATAGAGCAGAGATCTGCGGTCCCATACTTCTACGAGCTAAGTAACTAAAGGGCCGGCAATAATAAACGCCCTGCCTCAGTAATGAGGCGTTAGAATAGGCGAGTAGCATAAATGGTACAAATAACAAATAACGCCCTGACTCACCGTATGGATAAAGCCCTACATCTCAGTAAGAGGAAAGGTAACGAGAAAAAGGAAAGACCAGGAAACGGCGACTGAAACGAGCATGAAAAAAAGGAATTTAACCTTAATGCTCAACGCGCATAGGCAAGTCCCGCAAAACTCCAATCAAACAAAAGGGAGCAAAAATAGTCTCCTAAAATACCATACTGGCTAAGCGATAAAAGGGCAAAAAATAATACCACACACTAAACAGTACAAATAATACCAGACCATACAAAACAACATCGAAGCCCCGAATGAAGGAAACGGGAGGCTTATATAGCTCCAGGGTGACCACGCACAGGTGTGGATGCCGACAGAAGCTCCGCACTCAAAGCAGGGTGGAGCATGCATCCACCAAAAGGGCAGCGCCCTCGCGTGGCCACCGAGGAAAACGACCGCATGGGAAAAAGGGTCGAAACCCATGACAGAAGGTCGGTCTTTACCTTATTTTCTTTTGAGTGTGTGGTTTGAACATTGGAGCTTGACATTGAAAACATTTCCTATAATTCTCTTTTTTATATACAGTGCATCCGGAAAGTATTCACAGCGCTTCACTTTTTCCACATTTTGTTCTGTTACAGCCTTATTCCAAAATTGATTAAATTCATTTTTTCCCTCAAAATTCTACACACAACACCCCATAATGACAATGTGAAAAAAGTTTTTTTGAGATTTTTGCAAATTTATTAAAAATAAAAAAATAAAATTTCTCATTTACATAAGTATTCATACCCTTTGCTTTAACGTATTTTTAAAGTATCATATTTCATATTTGGTCGCATATCCTTTACATGCTGTTACTTCCTGAAGTCTGTGACCATCAACATCAAAAAACTGTCGATATCTTATTTTCAGGTACTGTTACAAGCGATACTATAACCTCTCTGCATTTGAATGGATCTCTATGGAAATGGGGGGTGAGACTAGATTCAGCTGTAAATTACACTGGTACAGTATGGAACACATGGCTGGCTAAATGGCTGTAAGTTCTCAAGGGTCTGAGCTATCAAACGAGCCCCAAACCATCACTCTGTTGCCAGATATGGAGTAGATGTGGATGGATCACTTTAAGGGTTGTTTCTCCTGACTTTTTTCCCCATAGAGTTCTATAGGAAAATGAGTCCGGAGAAACAACCCTTAAAGTGATCCATATACATATACAGTGCCCAACACAATTATTGGCACCCCTGGTAAAGATGAGTAAAAAGGGTTATAAAAAATTCACCGTTTGGTGAATTAGCTTAATCTCACACTGAAAACCTTTGAAAAATCCACCTTTAATAGAAGTAAATTTATTCTGAGAAAAAAAAATCCCTCATCAAGAAATAATTATTTTTAACAAAAGAATGTGTGCCACAATTATTGGCACCCCTAGAAATTCTTATGAACAAAATGTAACTGAAGCATTTTTCCCATTTATATTTTACTTTTTAAAGTTGATCAGAGTGTTTAGGAACTTTCAAGCAGTAATCCATGACTTCCTGTTTCACTGAGGTATAAATATGAGGTGACACAGAGGCCATATTCCCTTATTCATACATCAACATGGGAAAGATAAGAGAACACACAAATCAAATGAGGGAAAAGTGTGTTGAGCTTCATAAGTTAGGGAATGGCTATAAAAAACCATTCCCTTCATAAGTTAGGGAATGGCAACTGGAACTGTTACAAACTTGCCTGGAAGAGGACCCAAGTTTATTTTGCCCCCACACACAGTGAGGAGGATGGTAAGAGAGCCAAGAAAATCCCCAAGGACCACTGTTGGAGAATTACAGAGGAAAGTAGCATCTTGGGGGGGGGGTCATCAAGTCTCCAAATGTAAGCGCCTGGAGTTTGTTAAATGCTACTGGAACTTTGACTGGAATCGTGTTCTATGGTCAGATGAAACGAAAATTTAGCTTTTCAGCAACCAACACTCAAGGTGGGTTTGGCGTAAAAAGAAGGATGGCTATACCGAAAATAACCTGATCCCCACTGTTAAGTATGGTGGAGGTTCCGTGATGTTGTGGGGCTGTTTTTCCTCCAAAGGCCCTCCAGGACAATGATCCAAAACATACGTCCAAATCAACACAAAAATGGTTAACTGAACACAAAATCAAGCTTCTGCATTGGCCATCTCAGTCCCCTGAACTAAACCCCATTGAAAATCTGTGGGCTGAGCTGAAGAGGAGAGTGCACAAGAGAGGACCTAGGACTCTGGATGACCTGGAGAGATTCTGTAAAGAGAAATGGTCTCAGATTCCTTGCTCTGTATTCTCCAACCTTATTAGATGTTACGGGAGAAGTCTCAGTGCTGTTTTATTAGCAAAGGGAGGTGTGCCTTAAATGCAGGGGTGCCAATAATTGTGGCACAGGTGGTTTTGTTCAAAATAATTTTTTCTTGATGAGATTTTTTTTTTCTCAGAATAAATTTACTTCAATTAAAGGTTGGATTTTTTTAATTTTTTCAGTGTGAGATTAAGCTAATTCATTAATTGTGGAGGGCACTGTATGGATTATTTTTATTTAAAGGACACAGGACTTCAATGAACCTGTTATCAGCGAGAAGTTAGTATAAAACATAGTTTTGATTTTAAAGAATAAAATCAGTCTTGTCGAATTAAATTCTTGTTGTGTGTATGCGTTCAGCAGGGTCAAGACTGAATAATGAAAACAAGTTTTACCTTCAGATGTTGCATGGCCTTCTCACGTCACAGCCGCGACTTGCTCATTTTTCAGGCATTTTTCCATTTCTCGTTCTATCTGTGTCCATATTCCTTCCTCGGTAGTAACACTACCTGTGTCTTGCCTGCATTTATGTAGGAAAGTTTTTTCCTTTGTGTGCTTTCTTTAGTATTGCACTGCAAAGTATTTTCTGGCCCTGAGGGTCAATTAATTTTATCGCCTCCTTTTTTATCTGTTAACTGGTCACCTCTAGTCTGCTGCTCTTAAATACATGCTGACCACTATTGGTCAGTGGCTTGATGTATTTACAGGTGTATTTTTCTGAATTATATATTGTTATTTATGTCTTGAATGTATGTCCTCCTGGTGAGGCCAAATACTTATTTCCACATAGGTGGACAATGAAGTTGAATCTAATCCAATCTAATCAGTAAAATGTTAGTTTAAGGATGTTATCACCAACACTGAGTGATATTCTTTCAAGCCTTGAGAAAAGTTAATCAAGCTGAGAACACTCAGGAAAGGGTGGGGGGGGGGGGGGGGGGGGGGTGCTGTGGTCAGTATAACAAACTCTTCCTATAGTGTCATCCCATAAATAAAACATGTTAGGCAGACACAAGGCTCAGAACGTGATGAGGACAAGATGTCAGCAGCTTGCAGTGTGGACTCAGGTGTGGGGCATGCCGCTGTTCATCTGAGACTCTTCCTTGGGGGTGGGGAAGAGGGGAGCGGTAGCATGCAACCCCTCCACCCCCATTACAGTCTCTGGGGCAAAGTGTGCTCCAGCAACCAGTCCTCCATCACCTCCAGCTCTCCAATAAATCTCTAACTAATGTACCCCAGCTCCATGGGGACACATGGGCTTAATTAGAACATGGGACGACCTTTTCCTCACATCAGAAGCGAACAAACACAGAGAGCCCGAGGGCCAGCCCAGAAAGCGGGCGTGACTGACGTCTGCTCCGAAATCTCATTTATGGGCATGACTGGCTGTCTTCCTTAAAGGCACGAGGGAAATGTTTTGCTTTGCTCCATTTTGGTGATCCCAGCTAAGATAACTCCTTAGCCCCAGCCTTGTGCCAGTCGCGTGCGAGAGAGAGAGAGAGAGAGAGAGAGAGAGATGTATTGATCACTTTGGGGATCAATATTTATTACACATTAAACAACATAGGTCTGTTAGTTGCGGCATGGACAATCCAGCCGATCCACAGAAAACGGGGGGGGAAAGACGGGAGAAAAAAGTAGAACAAAACTAAAACACTGATAAACAAATGCATTCCTGCGGAAAATCCTGACTGTTAATCCAATTTTTCACACTTTATTGACAAGCGAGGGCCGGATAAAGAAGACTGTATAACAGGCAAAGAGCATGACAAACTTTAATGGCAAAGTCTGAGCTTGAAAAAGGATGAAAAATGTATAAATAAGAGTTGAGAGAAATAAGGGAATTTTCCATGATGAAAACTATTATTTTTGTTTTGGGAGGGGGAAGGGGATGTGCTCTGGGGGCAAGCTGTTTAACTTCCTCCTGGGGGTCATCCTGGGCTGTGAGATCCCCCTGTGACAGAGTGAGCTTAGGAGGGACATGATGTCTCACTATGTGCATCCGAAAAATACGAGTGGTGCCAGTCTCATGGGCCTGGCTCTGGTTTCTGTGGCGGGATATACTTCCATTTAATTGCTTTTAAAAATATTTTGGAAGAGTGCAGCTGCTTTCCATCCAAGTGTTACTGAGCCTAATTAAAGAGGATTACAGCATTGATCCCTGATACAGAGGGCTGTTTATTTGCGGGTCCTGGGGTGGCAGAGGAGGGGATTTGGACAGTGTTGACTTGTGAACTGAACACCCATTGGCTCGAGACGGACCCACACCCAGTTGCAGCGCTCAGAGACCAGTGAAAACAGGTCACTCCCACACCTTTGTTCAACATTAAACCCAACCCTGTACATATACAGATCCTATCTGCAGGGGCATTGCAGCTCATGACTGACAGAACAGCACAAATCATATATTTGCTGTCATATAGTACATGCACTAATTTAAATGTGCACACATACACACATACAGAAGCTCATCATGTGCACTTCTGTGAGAAGTGGGAAAGTCTGTTGGCTCACTTTCCAGTTTGTCCTCATATAGTTAGTGCCAAAGCTTCATGCTCCTGCTTCATGATTTTTTCTCCCGTTTCCAGCCTAGCTGCACTTTTTTTATTAACCTGAGGGAGTTCTGAATTCTTCCCTGCTAAGTCTTGGTTGGACAGTGCAGAGAGAGGAGCTCTGTCTGAAACAGTGCGCAGTGTCGGCTCCCGCTGCATCCCAGCAGTCTCTTTATGGGGACACGCGGACTGTGAGGCACAGGACCTGCTCTCTAGTGAAGTCAGGTCAGTGAGAATTTAAACAAAGGAGACATTTTTCCACTATTTATTCTGAGTCTGCACATTCTTCTCGCTCCGAGTAAGCAGGCGCAAACTGCGGCTCCAGGACGAGCTGTCAGCTCTGCGAAGCAGCCAGTGTGCCTAATGGGCTGGGGCACAAGGGGCGTGTGATGGCACACACGCATTCACGCGCACATTCATACATGCAGCATGCAAGTCCCGGATCAACCAAGACAGCTTCAAATGGCTCAATATGGCCTTGTGTCAGTACAGAGCCACACAAACAATATCTGCTAGAAACCTTATGCCCGCAATGTATAAAAACAAACAAAACCTAGACACAACTTCAAGTTCAAATGTCAAAGTCTATGCTTGCACATAGACAAAACAACTCATGGACAAACATACAAACACACATTGGCTTTCTTTCTCAATCACCCATGCAAACAGCTTCTTGACACTCAAACACACACATGCACACAATCAAACACACAAGCACATACACACACACGCACAAAAACACACATGCGCACGTGCATGCACACGCACACGCACACACACACACACACACACACACACACACACACACACACACACACACAGCACACTCTTACTACACATGCCAGCTCCTGCTCCCTTGAACACACAATATCTGCTGCTGGTCTATTTAGCTCTATCGCTGACAGTGTGGAGGATGTGAGGGCACTGTGTGCCTGTGGGAGTCCACAGAAGGTGAGGAGAGATAACAGCCTGTGACTCATGTCAGGGTGAATCTACGCCTCCCAACTTAATCTGCACATCCTCATACTGCTGTCAGGGTGCTCCTTCGAGTGTGCCTCTGAGAAACAGGAACTGCCCCAGGCAGAGGCGACACCTCCCCAACACTATTTCAAATGGTTCCACTGGGTAGACTCCACAATAGGGACCGATGAAATACATGCAGAGTAGCCACCATCCGTAAAAAAATCATCTGTGTTCACTGTTCTCCACGCAAACGAGGAGGAGGATATTTTCTTATTCTGGTGCATGATTGTATGGGCCTCACTGTGCCACAAGTACTGATCAGACCTCAAGTTGGCATCAGCAACGTCTCCATGGGAACGTGAGAAATGACTCTTGAGTCACATCAAGGGCAGAAACCATTGCACTAAAGACACAGAAAACTGAGCCAGGACTTCAGGGTTAAAGGGACAGTTCACTTTCTGAGGTTTTAGTACATATTTGTTTTTTTTGCCCAGACAGTTTTTGTGTGCAATGATGAATAGTTTAGATAATTTAGGTGGGTATAGGGGCATCGATAGGTTTGTGGTTTAATACAAACCTTCAAGTAACACCAAAGCAGCTTGCCCGGCAACGTTTTCTTTCTAGAGGCTATACACAAGAAACCATAAATTTAATTGCATTTATTCACAATTATAAACATAAAAATATTTTTTTTACTATTGTCGGTACTTCTTGCCTTCTCATTTCGTAACTGGCGCAAGCTCTTCACTCCCAAGGTTACAAACCAGAAAGGCGTAATTTAGATGCAGTTGGCCTGGCTATGGGGTAGCTACCGTACTGCATATGTTCTTGCATGCCTAATCTTAGCCTAGCTACTTACAAATTGAAATTGAAGCTATGATTATGTCCGACAATGAAATAGAAGAGTTTTAGTTATGTCGCCAGATGCCTGAATTTATGGATGAGGAGTTCCAACAGATAAAGTTAAAGTGACATGAATATGTCATTTTTCCCCCCTGCAAGTTAGAATTGCACCTCAGGCTGTATGCGTTATAGAAAAAGGTTTCAACTTAAGGTGAGATAAAATGTAATTTTTAAAAGAATAAATCAGGTAATATACACACGTACAACTTCTGGAGGCATAATGTTGCTGTTCAAGCTGCTTTGGAGCTACTTGGAGTGTATTTTCTTGCTTTAAACCACAAACCCATCGACGCCCCTATACCAGCCTTTTTGAACCAACAGGTCGTGAGAAACTTCTGTATTTAAAATATCCTTCCTTGCACACAAAAAATTCTCTGAGCCAAGCAAAAACATGCACTAAATCTGAAATAATATATTCAAAATCCAGAGGAGACCTCAAGGTCAAACGCACCTTGTTGTCTTGTGATTTGTAGCAACAGAACAATATGCTTACTAAAACTGCAAAGCAAAATAAATCAACATCTTTAAAAGCTTTCACCCATCAAAACAAAATCAGAACAGGACATGGTCAGAACTTCATATTCATCATCTTCAATATCAGAACAAAATGAAAGAATCTAACAGTAAAACCACAAGGGCAGACTGCAACAATATTTTTATGCACTTTAAGTCATTTTACCTTGACCAACATATTAACTACACTCTCTGGCCAAAAAAAAAGTTGCACACTCTAATATTTCGTTGGACCGCCTTTAGGTTTGATTACGGCGCGCATTCGTCGTGGCATTGTTTTGACAACCTTATGCAACGTCACAACATTTATTTCCGTCCAGAGTTGACGACGGGAGAGTCGAACCACTCCTTAAAGTATTCTCCAGCACATCCCCCAAAGAGTTTCAATGGGGTTCAGGTCAGGCCAATTCATATGAGAAAATGATTCCTCATGCTCCCTGATCCACTCTTTCACAATTTGAGCCTGATGAATCTTGGAATTTTCTTCCTGGAATATGCCCATTGATGGGATAACCTGGTCATTCAGTACATTCAGGTACTCCGCTGACTTAATTTTATTGCTGCATAACGTTGCTGAGCCTAGACCTGACCAATTGAAGCAACCCCAGATCATAACACTGCCTCCAGAGGCTTGTACAGTGGGCACTATGACGGGTACAACTTTTTTTTTGGCCAGGCAGTGTATTATGTGTCAGTTAAATATAATTTATTTGCAGCTACCTAACCAACAATTCCCAGTAAAACTACTTTCAGGTGACACAGACCCTATTAAAACAGATAGACCCAGTACATTTACTACTTGTTATCACCCCGACTACTGGTCATTACATGAGTGAGAGAGACATGAAGGTGACTGAGGAAAAAGACCAGCATATGAAGAGAGCATAGGAGAGTTGGTTAGAATGAGCGGGAACCTCGCTAAATTCTCAGTGTTAGTCGATACACCAGTTTCAGGTCACAAAACTGTGCTGTAGGTGAGATGAGGAGCGTCCGCTCACTGGGCCTCATTCATGAAACGTGAGCAGAATGAATTTGTAAGTAAATTGTTCGTATTAGCAAATTTGGCCGTATTTTGGCATGTACTAACAAATTTTACACCTGATCGGGACCACGTGTACTGGGTTCATAAATTCAGAATGCCGCTAAATGTAGCTTCTGAGTGCAAAGGGGCAGAAAATATCCGGTAAATTTCCGGAAACTTGGGAAGTTAAGCTCTGGAATTTTGGAAATTTTGACCAATTTTATTGCAAAAGTTAGCCAATAACATGGAACTTAAATTTAGTTGGAAAATACACATAAAATGCAATTCTAGATCTTGCAGCATGCTTTGGTTAAAACAACCCAATTTAATGTGAATTCAGTTGAATTTCAACACTTCCATTACATGTGCAGTGCATTCTTTTATCACACGCACAGATAATTCCTAGCATCCTGCACACTACTGCAGGGCCCTCTGCATGCACTTTGCATTCTTCCATCATATGTGCAGTGCATTCTTCCATCACATGCAGAAATTATTCCCAGCATCCTGCACACTACATCATGGGCATTGAGGCCACACTACTGCATCATCCATTTTGAATGGGACGTTTTTTTTTGGGGGTGGGGTTAGGGAATACATTTATTTTATTCAACATTCATGTTTTTTGTTCAATGAAAGAATCCATTGAAGTTCTACTCACAAATGTTTGCATGGATGTCTGCTTTTGACAAAACAAAATGTTCATATTTATGTCTGCATATGACGAGGTAAATACAGCTAGTACAAATAACGCCAACATTTCCCGTTTATTCCTGTTAATTCCCATGTATTCCCGTTAATTCCCATGGAAAGTTTCCACCTTTGAATATTCCTGGAATTTTGCAACCCTACTTAGAATATTAATTTATTTTTATTTTCTGTTAAATTCACAACACTAAATGTAGCCTTTGAAATACACATTGCAAATGTAAAAATTATGATTGTAAAAAGATTACGCCTATTAATGTGAGGGGGAGTGTAAGGTTTGGAAAATCAAACGCGACCGATAAGGATTTCTAAAAGCACATCTAGAAAGATACGCCACAAACGCGGAAGTAGCCGCACCAGGACGGAGATAACACAGGATCGGGAGCAGAACTTCCCTAGCACAAGGCAAAACAAAGTAACCTCAAAAACTGAGGTAAACAGCGAGAATAACTAACAAAAGAACCTCACACACTAAATAATTAGGCATAACAAGAGGCAGGGAAACAAAGCAAAACTCGATAAAACGAGTGAAGGAAAAGAACAGAAAATAAAACCTGTTATCCAGAGCTCTTGTGGTGAAAGAGCTGAACACAAAAGATAACAGGTAACAAGAATAAAGGATAAAGAGAAAGATTGGAAATAAAAGAGAAAACCAATCTAATCCTAATGCTCTAACCGGACTTGCTATGTTTCTTATTCATATGAACCAGAAATGCAGCGACCGAATTTCCTATACCTTACCGACTTCACTGTCAACATAGCAAAGACAATATCGAAGTACCGGAATGCGGAAGTCCTGGGCTATTTATAACCGGCAGGAAACCCAAAACAGGTGTAAGGAATAATAGCCGAGCGAGATCCAAAAACCGGAATGGAGAAGGAAAAAATCCAATAGAGCGTCCCGACGACGTCAAATAGAGTAACGGCCGTAGCTGCCAATAACCACGACAATTAATCAATTGTAGGCTATATGAAGCTGTTTAATTAGACTCATAACGTAGGCTAATGAATGCTTCCAGTAGCCTATTATTTTTTCTAAATTGCTAAAAATGGAAATTCTACATGACCTTACATAGGCTATGCTAATTAAAACACACATTTAACCAATGAACGAAATTTCCTTTAAAGTGGCTTACATGTCTGTAGCCAGGGTTCCAACTGCGGTCAACAGCTTAATCCAGCTAATGCCAGCATACATCCAGTTCTCCTACAAGATGCAAAGCCAGGTGGAGGTAAAGCGGGGTTTTTATGAAATTGCCAACCTGTCCAATGTTATCGGTGCCATAGACTGCACATCCCAGTGAAGGTTTTTGTTGAAAAGTTGGTGAAACACTGTCTCGCGTCCAGGTGAAAACCCGGATAAACTTGATTTAACCGTGAAAGTTTTTTAACTGGTTAGAATGTAGCCAGGCTATATCCCGGGAAAACCTGAGCTCGATTCTGGCTTTTTTCTCAGTGGGATACGCGCATCAATGTGAACGCAATTAGACCACGCCAGAGAGATTGTAAAATAAGGTAGCCTATGTATTTACCCGATTTCAAACCACAACTCACATGCAAAAATTACACAAAATTACAAAATGAATAACGTTTAATTAATTTCCAGGCTGCGATAATGTGATCGCTCGCTCGTCCGATGCAGACGTAGATGCGCAGCTATGCGTTTTTCGCCTCCAATTCAATGTCAATCCATTTTTAATTTTTAAAAAATTAAACAGATCCTGCATTGATGGTAGCCCACATGTTATCTCCTGCTAGACCTTTACTTTACCAGTTCACAACACCGGTACTGACAATACTAAACTTTAATTTTTTTCCTTGAATGAACATCTGTTAACAATTCATTCCTTTGCTTTTTCTGGGCAGTTTGACTAGGTATGGACCTTTAAATGGAAGTGACAGCCTCCATATAAAGAAATTCATGGGCGTGGATTTGTGCTAATCACAAAATAACGTGGACGCGCTTCGTACGTAAATAAAAAATTTGCCTTTCCCACATGGTTTGATGAATCTGTACACGCATATTTAGGAATGCTTCACGAATGAGGCCCATGGTCTCTTACACACACACACACACACCCACACATACACACACACAGAAACATGCATATACACATGCAAACAAACACACACACACACACACACACACACACACACACACAGCACCAGGAGCACTGCCGAAAATAGACTGATAACCAATGGAGCCTGCAGGAGCATTGCTCATATCAACACATTTACTTCACTGATGTATTAATCTTAAAGTCAAAAGAAAAAAACAGTGCCCCAGGGAATCTCCAACCTCCCTGTGTGGTCCAAGGCCAATGGCAGAGGACGATGTTGGGGTGAAGATGTCAGTGTGATGACCAGAGAAATACCAATACATTCATAGGGCAAGATGCACATATCAACAAACTCTTAGACTCACTTATTTCCACATTGAGGGAGATGGAAAAGAAACACTGGGAAAATGGACAGATACATTTGTATTCTGTGCCCCTGCTTTTGAATTTATATTTATTTAAAGGTGACATCATGATACAGAGGAGTCCCTCAACAATATTTCTGTGGGTATCCATCTATTAAGAATGGTTAAAAGGGTAGACCCTTGGTAAACATAAGCATGGCAGAAGTCACAGTGGCATTACGCGGAGCATTAATGTATGTGCGGTCTCATACTCTTGAGTGCACAGCTGTGAAAGTGGACTTTCTTAACAACACAAAGCATAAGCCAAAACCAACAAAAAATCTAATCAGAGGGATTGATGGGCACTTAAAAAAACATCAAAAAGACAGGATCAATGAAGTTATATGAAGGCTGCAACAACAAAGATGAGCACAAGCATTCAGAACTGAGCCTTGAAAATGAGACACTGCTACAGTAAATAGGAGTCCCCCTGACTGCCCGATCCTTGTCTCGGAGGTAAACAATGCCTGTCTGCTGACTACTGAAATCAGCGAAGTCCTTAAAGGGTAACTAAACGGGCTGTTTCAGAGCAACCACGCCTCCATTTGTGGTTCAAAAAATGCCAAAATCGGGGGTGGGAAAGGTACTCCTGAAATGGTTGGGCTGGAGTTATGAAGCCACGGCCTAGTTTTTTTTCACGTTTCAGTTAACGTTATTAAATATTGCTAAGTTAGTCATTAATTAATTTACAATTAAACTTGTAGTGACTTCGCTAAATTGAGTCATATAACCACATTAAAACGTCACAGAACATTATCTAATTTCGGTCAAAACTGCACAAACCTGAACATTGTCCAGTCATAACCATTTAACTGTTAGCTAATTTAACTAACGTTAGTTGTTAGGTATCTTGTGGGCTACTGCGTCTTTGTGTTTCGTTGTCATAAAGTGCATTTTTAGATCAGTCCTACTACTTGGTTTTCTCACGGCCTCACAAATCGAGAGAATAGCGGGAGAGAGGGAGAAGGAAAATGTGATTACTGCGATTGAATTAATTATGTTGGAAAACGTTTGGAGAAAAAAAACGTATTAGACTAGATTTCCCGCCTCATAACCTTATATGCCCGTATGCCTTTGAAAAGGTGGAAAAACCGTATTTCATACGGGCAAGCTGTATGGGATGACACGTCTGCTATCATTAAGTACATGCAAGCAGAACTTTCTTTTTCAACAGGTGCACCTATGGTCACTGCACCAAGCTATCTCCCAAAGAGAATGTGTGTTGTAAAAAAAAATATTTATAGTGTATGCTGGAAGGGCAGATGCAGTTTGTGTAACCTGACATTTACTGGCACGTCACATATACTGTACAACAGCCAATAGTAAATGACAAGTAATCAGCTAAAAAAAAGTGGTAGTTGGGTTTATTTATCCTTTAAAAGACCCTAGAATTAAATTACAATGAAAAATAAACAGATACACACACACACGCACACAGTGCCCTCCAAAATTGTTGGTATCCTTAATAAAATTAGCAAAAACTATAAAAAATACATTTTTTATTCATCAGCTTCATATTGAACTATATGAGAAATCCATCCATCTATCCATTATCTAACCTGTTTATTCCTGTTCAGGGTCGCGGTGGGAGCCTATCGCAGCATGCATTGGATGAGGCAGGAATACACCCTGGATAGGTCGCCAATCCATTGCAGGGCATACATACCATTCACTCACACACTTATGGGTGATGCAGAGTCTCCAATTAACCTAACCTGCATGTCTTTGGAATGTAGGAGGAAACCGGAGTAACCGGAGGAAACCCATGCGGACACAGGGAGAACTCCACACAGAAAGGCCTTCGACCGGGATTCCAACTCAGTACCTTCTTACTGTGAGGTTACAGTGCTTGGCCTATATGAGAAATCTAAACCTTTAATTGAGGAAAAAATTATTCAAAGAAAACATTTTAACGTTTTTTTCAGAAATATGTGTCACAGACACATGTACTAAATGTAATAAAAATATATTGCCATTTGGAGGATATGTATATGATGTTGTGGGGATGTTTTGCTTTCAATGACCTTGGGAACTTTGTCAAGATACATGGCATCATAGACTCTGTCAAGTTCCAGGAGTTTTTAGACCAAAATCCAGTAGCCACTGCCAGGAGGCTAAAACTGGGCCAGAACTGGGCCAAGGTTGGATTATTCCACCATAAACAGTGGTCCAAAAAAGTCCACAAAAATGGTTCACAAGATAACCTGATCATGGAAAGCTTTTGAAATGGCCATCCCAGTCCTCTGACCTAAACTCCACTGAAAACATTTGGGGTAGGCTGAAGAGGAGAATCCAAGTGGAGACTAAAGACACATAGATCTAGATTCTTATTGGAGGAATGTTCTCAGATCCCTTACTATATGTTCTCCCACCTCATCAAACATTATAGAAGATGACTCAGTACTCTTATCTTGGCAAAGAGAGGGTGCACAAAGTACTGAATGTTGGGGTGCCAATAATTGTGATATGTCTTTTTTCAGAGTAGAAATTATTTCATGTTATGAATTTATTTGTCTCTGAGTAATGGCATCACAATAAGATTAAATCATTTTTATATAATTTTATTGAGCATAGAAAACATTTAATAAACAGTAAAGTCAGTTTTATCCAGCATATTGTTCATATTGATTGAGAGTACTGGAGGGCACTGTATATGTTAGGGCTGGCAATCAAATTATTTGGTTATTTTTTTCAGTCCGTTGAAACCCATTAATTAAATATTTATATTAATATACACATTCCTCGGAATCCAATGCTAGTTCACCATGTTAATTAGCTGGCATTTTGATACAGTCTAGACTGCAGTTGAGTTGGGATACACTTTCATTATCAATGCAATGCATTTTCTGCTTAATATTACTGTATGTGCTGCCACTCAGGTAGGTCGTTGGGAGTTTGCCCATCACAGTTTTGTTTAGCTGGCTAATAATAGTGAAGATGAAAGAATACTTGCTGGTTACCCTGTAAACTAGTTACATTCCCCTTATACAAATAGCTCTGCAGATGGTGCATTTCGTTTTTTATGGTCATATTTCCTCCTCTATCTGTAACTTATAACCATTTTTGAATTAGTAGAACCCTTATACAGTGAGCACCATAATTCATTGGACAGTGACACATTTTTTGTTATTTGGTTCTGTACTCCAGCAAGGACACAATGACAATGAGGTTGAAGTGCAGACTGTCAGCATGCATTTGAGGGTATTTTCATCAATATCGGATGAACCGTTTAGAAATTATAGAATCTTTTGTACATATTCCCCCCATTTTCGGGCATCAAAAATATTGGACAGTTTAACATAATGTAGAATAAAGTAATTATTTTTACATTTTTATTTGGTTGCATATCCTTTGCATGCCATGACTTCCTGATGTCTGTGACCAAACAATATCAAAAGACTCTTATTGTCTGGTACTCGTACAAGCAATACTATAAGAGAAAAGACTGTATGCTTGGCTGATGGTGGCAATGCGCTCGCTCGTCCGATTCAGACGTAGATGCGCAGCTAGCTAAGCTTTTCTACATCTCAAATCCATTTTTATTTTTTATTTTATTACTTTACCAGTTTGTGTGATGGGTGATCCTGCATTGATGCTACATGTTATCTCCTGCTCGGCCTTTACTTTACCAGCTCATGACACTGATACTGACAATACTAAATTATTATTTTTTTCCATCTGCTAATAAAACTTCGATTTCAGTGTCGGAATAATTGTTTGTTTTGCTTTTTCTGGGTCACTGACTTTGTGTGCACCTTTAATGGGGAACTCCGGGTTATTTCTTAAACCTCTATATCGATTCTATATGTTTAATTTCTTTAATTATATTACATAATATATATTATATATTATAATTATTATATTTAATTAATTACATGTTTTAATGTTTTGAAGCTTACCGCACTAGAAATGCGCCTCCTGGTTCTTTTGTTTCCAGCTTATTTACAGACGCGGTACGTCGTGCTGATCTACGTCACTGGTGCAGCCCTGCTGCCTTCAAGCTAAGATTTTAGATATGACAAGATATGCATCTGACTGGCTTTTCTGGCTGGTTTTCGTTGGATAGTCAAAATCATAACGGTTTTAAGTAGTGGTACTTGGTCCTGACAACCTAGGCATATATAATCTAAAAAGAAATGGGAGATTTTTTATTTTGTCTGTCTGATAATGATCCGTTTAGCTAACTGTTTTGTAAACACTCCATTGACCTCCAGTCATTCAATGAGCGCCTGTTGTCTGTCTAATAGCAAAATGATCTCCGACTTTCCCCACTTGTAATTATGACTTTTGGTCATAATTTTGTTGGTTTGTTCAAGTGCAACTTCCATGTCGGAAACTCGTATTTCCGATAATTCAGACAGCACTAGAAGGCAGCAGCATAATTCCAGCTGCAGGCCTATACTGTATAATGGAAGGTTCGAAATTAATCAGATTCGCTGATAGATAAAAGTCTGATATGACTAAAGGGTTGCCATCCTCATTATCTTCAGGTTCTTCCGATTTCGGCGATGTATAACGAAAATATTGTACATAATATTGCAGTCAAAAGTTTCTGAAATTGTATGAAAGCACCAGTTGCGTATCTTGTCATAACTAAAATCTTTGCTTGATGGCAGCAGCGCTGCACCAGTGACGTAGATCAGCACGACGCAGCGCGTCTGGAAAAAAGTTGGAAACAAAAGAACCAGGAGGTGCAGTTCTAGTGCGGTAAGCTTCAAGACTCACATTAAACATATATAATCGATATAGAAGTTTAAGAAATAACCCGGAGTTCCCCTTTAAATGGAATTCACAACTTCCATATATGGCAATTCATGGGCGTGGATTTATGCTAATCGCAAAATAATGTGCATGCGCCAAGGGGCCGAGACTGGGCTTTCATTTTGAAGCTCACTTCCTGGTTGGGCTGGGAGCGGCAATTGTGCCGTTGCTCACTAGCGCCACTACGATTGGCTCCAGTCAACGTGGTCTCACGCGGACTCGTCACATAGCGACGCTTCTGCCCAAGCGTCGCTATGTGACGCCAAAGGTAGCCTTTTGCGTCGTATATTGACGCAGCCTTTTGCGTCGTATATTGACGGTTGTGGCCACATAATTTGTCTTTGGTTGTGGCACTTCAATATTATGCTTTTTTATTTTTATTTTTTTCTTCATCTGGTAGAGAGTTACGTGAACTCTTGTGGTTGGGCTCGCCCACTATCTTAACAGTTCGGGCATGAGCCCGAGTTACATGAACTTCTGTGAGGTTATGTTTAGGGGTTGGGGGTGGGGTACGGGAATCACGAACTCAGAAAGATCTCCGCGCACACGGCGAAGACTGAGCGGGCATGCTCGCAGTCGGTTATCATGAGCAAAGCCTTCGCCATAGTAGGATTCGTAAATTCGAGACGAGTGCGTCAAATAATGACGCAAAAGGCCTCCTTCTGCGTCTAAAGGATGACGCCGTAGGAGCTGCCCAAGCGTCGCTATGTGACGACTTGGGAGTGAGACCAGGCTGCTCCAGTATAGGTCTTTCACCATGTAAGTCAATGGCAGCAAGGTGGTCAAAATACTCAGTCAATACATTTTTCCCACAAAAAAATGTAATTGCAATAGGTGCATTTCCTTCATCTAATGCCTCTGCATGTGCTGATTTTTTTAAAATATTGTGTCGTTTGGACAGGGTATTAACATTTGTTCAGGACCAATCAGAGGGACAGGTTGAGTCCTCTTCGGCTCCACGGAGCAGGCGTAGTTTGTACTAACGGGCGGCGAAAAAGACATCCGGAGCCTCAATTCAGTTTTTACGAGGCCGTGGAAAGGCAATGGGTGATGTCACAGTGGCTTTGTCCATATTTTTATACAGTCTATGGCATGCGCCTATTATTTTCGATGAATCGGAATGTATGAACATACACACGGAATACGAACAAATCTGCCCTTCCCACAATTTGATAAATCCGTCGTATATCTTTTGTACCAACTTGTTTTTTACACAAATGTACGTGCATATTTACTGTAGGTACGTTTCATGAATGAGGCCCATTGTGTGCAAAGAATTTGCAGTGACCCCTCAAATAGGCCCAATACATAGACACAAAACAAAGACATTAATGAAAAATATTTCTAACAGTATAAATTCCCAAAATTACCACAAAATTAACTCAAAATTTTCCTGGAGATTTACAACCCTAACAAGCATACACACTGTAACGTTCCACTGTATTGTTCTGTGAAGCGTCATTTTTTACTATTTCACCAATCTCATACTACAGTACACACTTTCTAAAATAAACAAAAGGCACAGTCTGCAATTTTGGGTGCATGAGATACTGGAAATGTGAGAGGAGCCAGGTGAGTCAAACACCCTGCTGAGAGAGCTGTACTCCTTTGAAGACAAGTTCTCTCATTCAAACTAGATGCCAAACTGTAGTTGAGTAATACAGGCAATGCAGGATGGGATGTCTGTCATGGAATGAAACTGTCATGCAGGTATTTTTCACTTCAGAACCTACTTTTGATTGGCTGAAGGTGCTTTATCTTTGTGCCTACAAAAACAAAATCGCTCTGGGAGTGATCCAAATTGATAGTTATAGTTTGGCTGCATTTCTAGTTATCATTGTAGTGTGAACATATGCATTCTGTTTGATTGAGACAAATTTACCGCTTATATGATTATAGTTATCACTATAGTTATTATTCTAGGTGTGAAGGTACCTTGATTGGGGCAGTGCTAAAGATAGTAAGAACAGACAAAAAATATACACGAGCGGAACGGCGTTTCATGAGCGTGACATGTGATGTTAATTTCTCCGACAGCTTTAAAACCCTTAGAATAGGCTTGAAGGCAAATCTAACTAGGATGACGGAACTTAACTGGTAAATTAATCTTTAATATCAAAGCACTACCCACTACTAATACTGCTTAAAGAACACTCAGATCTGTGAGATACTGCATAGGAATCTTCGTACCATATGCACCCAGCAGCAGACCGCATTGACCAAGACTTTTCCAAGAACAAAAGCAGGCCTTGCACAGCATCTGGTGTCAGTCCGGGATAATCAGCCACTTCCAAGAAGCATTACACCCACCATACCTCTGACATATCATTCCATATTTTCCTTTCCATGATATAATCGGTTGTAGGGACAAAAGACTGACAGTGTTACTATGGCTCATACTAAATTGTGCTTCTTAGCCCTGACAGTTCAATTCCATCAGAGCTTTAGCTGGTGATGACGTTGTGGCGTGAGAGCAGTGTGTGACTTTGTGTTTCCATATGCCAGCTTGTTCGTGCTCTTGCCTTTGCTATCGCTTGCTGCCAGCATGGCGCCTTCAGCACAACGGTGTGATGTCTGTGTGCATGTGTACATAAACTCTGCTCTCGAGACCAACCCTACACATCCCTGTAAGGCATCAGTCTGAGCAATTCATTACCTGTCTGTTATACTGTCCCATCTACAAAGATTTACTCTTGTCTCAAGGGTATTGAATTTGGCACCATATAAGGGGTGCAGTAACAGAGAGTTACCACTAGAGCTGAGCCAAAATAAGGTGTGAAAGTCTACAGCAGAGATCTCAAACTCCAGCCCTGGACGGTCGCCGTGTCTGCAGGTTTCTGTGGTTTCCATTCATTAAGCAGCCAATTTAGACCTTGGAGACAACGTGGACTCTTGAGCTAAACAATGGAAGCTAAAGAGTGGAAAACCAGCAGACATAGTGGCCCTCAAAGACTCCGGTCACATTGGAGGAGAGAGACATTGGACAGGTCTTACCTGTGCTGCTACTGGGTTTGCCATTGCTCATCTGCTTGAGCCTCTTCTGATGGGACTTGCCGTTGTAGTGTATTTGAGCCTGGGCTGCAGAGTTCAGTTGGATATTACACACCTCGCACAGAGTGTATGTCTTGTGCTTCTTCTCCCTCTTGGGTCTGTGCTCTGGGACACCCTGGGATTGGCCCTCTGAACTGTTGCCACGGGCCTCGGTCTCCAGGGAGTGTCCATTCTCCAGCAAAGGGGAGGGGCTGAATGGCCGCTTCATCCCTGTGAAAGAGAGGAAAAGGTTAAAGGTCAACATCCTGAGGCCCTTAGGCTACACCCAGTTTTGGTTTAACATTTGTAATTGGTTTTCAGCAACCGGTTTTCAACACAGCAAAGCATCATCCCTCAAACCCCACCCCACCACCTTATGCATCACCAACTCCCAACATCAGCTTAGAACACACACTGCAATTACCAGTGGTAAGAGTGGGGATGGGCTCAATAGAGAATTAAATTTTTCCTGAAAGAGTTTCAAAGACTGAGGTTCAGAATTGACTAATCCAGGGCACAAGAAAAAGAGGCTGGGGTAGTCCCATTGTTTACAGTGAAATCTATGAAGGACCATAAACTGAATAAGAATATGGCAGGAGTACATAGAGGAGTGAACCCTGTGCACTACAGATTACCATAGATCATAGAGATGCACTCATACACTCAGTCTCGACAATGCACCTGAGAGTATCTGACAATGCACCTGAGGGTATCTGACAATGCACCTGAGGGTATCTGACAATGCACCTGAGGGTATCTGACAATGCACCTGAGAGTATCTGACAATGCACCTGAGGGTATCTGACTGCATACATAATGTCTAACCTGTGAAAACCTGGGAGTACCGAATGTCGTACTTATGAGACAATTGGTGGAATGAACTGAAGAGATTATCAATAAACAAATATTTTAGGTATTTCTAGCCATTTCTGTGCCAATCATCAAATGATGCATCATATAGACATCACGGAAATTGGGGAGTGTTGAGGGTGACTAAATTGACCCCACATTTTGAATGAATTATCACAGATTCTTGGAATAGTGAGGGCAGCACACTATATAAGCCCAGACAGAGAGGTTGAGCAGCATGCCCCAACCTCCATAGTCACCCCATGAAGGTCATATATTCTGTAAATGGACATTTTCCTGAATGAATTACATGGAATGTTAGCCGACCAGTAACAACGCCTGAAGTTAGGTAGGCCCTGTGGTCATTAACCAGGAACAGTCAACTCTGTTTTAAATTCAATTTGTATCCAGAGAATCTCCTAAACACATCCAAAAAGGACAAAATATTTGGGAGCGGTTAGGCTGGATCTGGTACCTAAAGGATAAGAACATCTGTATAAAGGAAGGCCATTTGTCCCATACCTCCCAGCACTGTTTTCATTCCCCATGCATAAGCACAAACTGACAAAACTGCCCTCAAGGAAAGGTCAGTTTGCAAGGCACCTTATCCTGGAATCTCAGTTTATAGGCCTATAATACAGGACATATTCTGGCATCCATATGCAGTCTTAATGATATTACTGGAAACTAAAACACAGCTGCTCTAATTCTCAGCACCGCAGCAGAGGCGTTGCAGGGTCTCCGTGACATTAGTGCTGTCTTCCACACAAAGGATCACAGTTAAATTTGATACCTACCAAAATGCATTGAAATAAACATAATGAGCATTCATAGAGCTATATGGGAACAAACAGCAGCTGATCCTCCATTTATTACAGGAGGACTGCATGTTTGTCAAGTGCAGGGGCTCGGGTAACATTCTGTGCAGTGCGATCAGCTTCACACTGCCACAGGGGGGAGGAAGCGTGCCACTTTCAGCTGGCCGGCTCAAGCCATCGTGTGGAATATGCCTTTGAACGTGTTCTGCGTCACTCTGCCATCTTCTCTCTGTCATGCCAGATTGCTGCTTGTTCCTTTAATCCATCATTCTAGGGAAAACACATGCACTTACACTTGTACTGTGGTAGCAGGGTGCCTGCCAGCCACGCAAACTTGCAATACTCCAAGGTAAATCCACTCTTTAATCAGGCAAAGTCATGGGCTAGATTGGCAGAATCTTCTGACATTTGAAATACACTTAAAAAACAGTTAACCTTGTGCAGAAAAAATAGTAAGTATTTTCAAAAGCAGGTGTCTCCACCCTCTGCCTCAGTCTTCAGCGATGGATGACTGCAGGTTTCCTACTTCACTGCTTTAGTAACACCTACTAGGAACAGCTGTGCTCATATTGACCTATTGTGCACAAAAACTGGCACAAAAAAAGTCACACGCCTGTGTCATTCACTAAAGGCCACCATCCTGGCCCCAAATCACACCTCCATGTAACCCCCCCCCCCCCTCCCCTCAGCTCAAACTGGGCTCTGTAATTTGTGTGATTTTTGCAGATGTGGGTACTATCCCCTTTCTATTCAACGCTGCGTTTTCGCACGCTTATTCCGTTGTCATAGATAGGATAGCGATTTCAGAGTCATGGCTCGGTGAGGAACGCCGGTTGTAAAAGGCACCAGAGTGAGGAGAAATGACCGGTCGTCCATCCTCAGTCGCGTCACGTTCCTGCTTCATGAACTCCAGCCTTCATCACTTCTGCAGTCGCCATAAACATCTCCCTGAGCGGAGCGCCCTGACGCAACGTCGCCATCTAGGCCACACTCCGATTACTGCAGTCTCAGCTGCATCGACCTGTCCAGCTGGTCTGCTTTACCCTATTGTCACAATCCCAGTCTTAAATCCTAAAGTAACTATATTACTATTTATTTCTGTATGCCATTTATTTTAGGGTGAGTTGCTCTTTGTGAATGTAACGTCTATACAGGTACGTGTCGTAACTTTTATCTTTACATTTCCAATTACAATTTTGGCTCTATTCAAAAGACTACATTCTGTGTAATTACTGTATGTGTTGAAGCACTGATCACCTTAGTGCTGATGATAATTACAAGTGACCAGCCTGATGAAAGCCTCCCAGACAGATCATAGAGTATAAAAATGTTCCTAAACATTAAACATAGTGCTCTGTGAGTTTACCGGTGGGGAAGGCACTACTCTCTTTGGTGTAAGTGCGATGCACTCTTGTACTGTATGAGCACCAACCTCTTTTCTCACCCTCTCTTTCACTGTCATTTTTTTTTCATCAGCTGAGTCTGCAGCATTTCCCCCTCCTCATTTTTATGGTGTAAGCAGGCTGGGCGTCACCCCGGTGCAGAATCTTTCTGGGGTATTATCTATTCTCTGTGTGACAGCTCAGCTCCGGGGCATCTGCGGGAGCCGCCTGGACAAAAGAGCTCGGCAGCCTGACTGAGAGCAACTTTACATCAAACGGTCTTCCCTTGAATGGTGCATGAGAGACACCAGCAGTTGAGTGCAAAGATTTGGCTGAGCTGCCCACACACAAGATCGATTTGAAGAGCTTCCCTTTGGAGCTTTGCCCGCAGGATCAGACCAAAGGCCAACATATGACATGGCGCACAGTGGTACCACAGACAAATACAGGAGAATGTCCCATGTACATACACAACATTGTAAAAGCATTTGATAGGAGTGTGCCATACCTTACTGAATCTGCCGATGTATTTGGATGACGTAAGACCCTATGACACGGATCACTGCAGGTCACTCAATCTCTATCATTTCAAAGGGGAAAAATAAGTGCAGCTCAAAGTCTGACAGGGTCAAGACCTCAGTTTCTTCAAGATATCCAAGATAAGCCACAAAATCAATGGGAAAATTAGGGATCTCCCCCATGCGAGCTCCTAGAACTAACAACAGGAACCTGATGTCAGAAGGAGGCAGATGGAGGAGCTGGTGCCCTCTGTCACTCCACTGCCCGCTTCTAGTGCCCCTTTCACACACAAAACCGAGGGTTGACACAGGATATTGAACACGGGTTCAACCCATGTTTGACCCATTCACACCATACTCTGGTCACAGACTCATGGGTAAGTACTGGGTCCTCGCCATTCACACAAGTCCAGAGTCCGCAGGTTTTCTTCTGTATACGTTAGTTTTTTCTGGCTAATATAGCTGGCTAGTGGATATACAATGTAGTTTGCCATTATGTTGGTTTAACCCAGTATGTTAACCCAGGTTGTGAGCAGGGATGCGGACCTGGGTCGGCTAACGCGGGTTGACCCATTCACACCGACTGTAAACATGGGTTTTACCTGGATCATTACTTTGGTGTGATAGGGGTATAAGTAACCCCCCACTGGTGGGATACCTACTCGGCTAAGCAGCACTGTCCCTGGCCTAGCCAGAACGGGCATCGGGAATGCTGGTAGGCTGTTTGAAACCCTGATGCACCTATTACCTCAGATTAGTCTCTTTATACAAGAGATTACTGCAGTGATTGGGTAGCAGGGAGCAGGTGCAGCTTTCAGCTTCTGGCTTTTTTATGTTCGATATGAAAAGATAACACTGCCACATAGAGAAAACAGAGGAATGACCTTCCTTAAGTACAGTGGATACCAGCGAATCAGATTGCTATTGATCGGAATCTCGTGGACGTGAAAAATAAATTAAGTCCACTGAAATGTGCCAGAAAGTAAAACAGATGTTATCTAAAGACATACTGGATAACTTTGATTTATAGTCAGAGAGCAAATATTAATTATACGAACATCTGATAACATTATTGTGGAATTTACGTTATCATTTTATCAGAATAATGGGAAAATGCAAAACGTGACGGTAACACTGCTGTGAAATTCAGTGTAAAAAAAGGAGTTGCTTTTTATAATGGCTTTTTCATGATGTTTAAATACATAAATAAATAAAGCAGAGCTGAATATTTGAATGAAGGGTTCAGACATAAAAATTGAAAAAATGTCTGGAAAAACCAACAACTCAATGTTTTTACGGCCAGTGCCAGAGATAATTGTGAAAGCGTATAAAATGTTCAAAAATGTGTAAAAAAGTCAAACTTATAAATACCCTTTTCATATCCTCAGTCTGAGCTTGCCTTCAAGTTAAATCAGATTTCTTTGAAAAGCTGTGGAGTACCTCATATGTTGGCACTTTATGAAGACTCTCTTTATGGTTGAACATCACCCCACCCTAACCCCCATTACCCAGCATCCCCTGCATTCATCTGCTAAAGGTGAACCTTTCAGAAAATCGTGCAGCTCTCGAGTAAATACCCACCAAATTTCAGAAACACTTCACTGATCTCGGCCACAACCCACATACCTCGACTTCAGGGATCGATGTGCTGAGAAGAATGAATCTGCACTTGAACACCTCGGTGTCAAGATTCAATGAGATATTGCTGCCTTTCAGGAATGATATGCTGTGGGTCCGATTCTGCTGTGCTGTGAAGATGGCACGGCATTAGAGGTAGACAGACAATCCGGCTAATGGTTCAGGGCGGACTGTGTGATTAGCAGGGGAGTCCGGCAGCTGTGTCAGACTGTGCCAGCCTTGCCCATTTCCCCTCTGCATTTCCAGGGACGCCCCCTGAGGAGTCACTGCCTGATGTCCCGGTGAAAGCGGAGGTCTGACCTGCCAATGGCTCCAAGTCATAAAGTCACAATTTATGGTCCGGCAGCAGAAGGCTTACAAAAAGTTTTGTAGTTTCCCCTGTGAAAAGGCTCGTGCCACCCTGAAGTGTGGCGGCTGTTTGCATGGAAATAAATTGCAACCTCAACCCAGCCGTCCAAAAATACACAAACACTTCTTGGATGTCGGCACCTCCTAAATCATTTTAGAGAATGAAATCGTAGACAGTGCAGTGACCACTGAGCCGCACCAGGAAAACAGCACGCACAAGCCTGCTGGCTGCTGCATGCCACAAGCCACACTCGGAGTATCCACTCCAACACAAACAAGTCATAAATAATTCCACTCTGGACCACATAAATGAAGAATGTCACCCCCTCCATTTCCCACTACTTCTGTGCATCTCACCCACCTGTGTGCCCCCCCCCCAACCTGGTTTCCTTCACACAATTGCACACTCTCGGCCACATGGCACCCCATTTGAGTACCGGTGTGACGGATGTGCCCATTACCAACCGTTAAGAAAAAAGCAAAAACATTTCCACCATTAAAAGACTCACTTGGCACAGTCTGAGGAGGACGAGAGACGAGGTGCAATCAGAATGCCAGATATCTGCTGGAACCTTTCCTTTGCTGTTACTCCCTGTCCAACAGAGCTACAACGGTGCATGGTTGACTTTGGAAGACCTGAGCTGCTCTAGATAGGTAGTAACCGGCATTCTAAATTAGTAATCACCATTTCCAGGTCAAGATAGATATTTAACTTCTTTCACAGACAAGTACATAATTAATGTTGGTGTTATGATATTACAAATATTTCCACTAGGACCGTGTGAACAGAACTCAACTTGCAGGCACTGTATAATATAATCAGGTTTAAAAAAAAAAATGAATTCACATTCACGGAACACGACATGAATGTTTTGAGAACCTGGCTCTAACAGGAACAGTCCGTTCCCTGTCTCCGGTAGGAGGGGCGAGGTGATGGTGGTGGACACGTGACAATTTTGTACGTCATAAGCAGCACGTGATAGAGTAAAAAGTACATGTGATGGAGATGACCTCCACAGACAGTTCAGTTTGGGGACAGTCACGGCAGAATATGCTCACAACCTATGCTCTGCAAAGGCATTCCAGGTCCATTAACATGTGCATGTGTGACACAGGCTGTGCACGTGCTGGACATACCTCACAGAGAAAGAGAAAAAAAGAGCAAGGGCTGGAAATAGATCATCCTTATGAGTCTATTACTGTTATCATGATTTCTGGCACCATTATCTTACTTCTTAGCGGCCCAGGGTTAAAATAATCACATCTGCTCTTCAGATGAACCATCATTACTGATAATGTATCTTTTAAGATGAACAATAACTACTGAATTCCCCTCCTATTTCTGCACATATTAACTATGTATACAACTGATTAGCAAATCCGCTTCTCCTTAACCTGCCTAATGTCTTTCTCTGAATCAATTTAAATCAACAACAACAATAATAAATAAATAAATAAATAAATGCATGCATGCATACATACATACATACATAACTAAATAAACAGTGAGCTGCCAAACGATATTTATGCTTGTCTAATCTCTGCTTGCAGGAGTGCTGGCTTGGCTTGTCTTGGCACAAGGTAGTGTTTGCCTGGACTGCATGGAGTGTTTGTACTCAGACCAATCTGTGCACCAGAGGACATTTGAACAGGGTTTCCTTAGGCACTGGGCGTATTGCTGTGTCAGTGCATGCACATGTGTGTATGTGTGTCTGTGTATGTATGTGTCTGCGGGTTTAGAATGTGCTGGCCCATGTGTAGTCTCTGTACTCATCTCATGAAGCAAATACACAAGACCTTGGGAGTTTCTTACTATTATCCTATGACACAGTAACTAAAGATAATCAGTCAGCAAAACTGTAGGTCCTTTATTGGTAAACTGTATGTGACAATAAGCTTAGCAGCAGCTTAGTTTGCTTATGGGATATTGATTTTTAATAAAACTTATTAGGTACTCATCTCTCTGAACCAAACTAAAAAAAACATATGCCTTGGCACCAAATTCAAGACTATCGGTTAGACTACAGTGCTCATACACTGTAGAAATTACACTGACACTGCAGTCACTCGATGCTGGGCTGTCACAGTGATGGGGCTCTACTCACTGTGGTGGAGGCACACTCAGAAATGACCTTTTCACCTTTTGCACAGGCACCCTTGAGCTAAGCCATATTTGACCTGAGTAGAACTAAGCTTTTTTTTTTTTTCTTCAAATTTTTTAATTTTATTTTTTTATTGATATAAATCAAAAAACATTATCACATCATTCACAATTTTTAACATGATTCATATTCATTAATGTCATCAATAATAGTAATATAATTTCAATAAATCAAACAATAAGTATAAAATAAATTAACATAGTAACAAAACTATATACAAAGTCAGGGGTATATATATATATATATATATATATATATATATATACTTCATAAAAATAAAGAATAGGATCTACAAACATTTAGGGTGCGTTTAGGAGTAGAACTAAGCTGGTGGGCGTGGTTCGATCTGTTTTACACTGTTGGCCTCTAGCAACCCAAGGCGTACCAAATACAATCATGTCGACATTGCAATGCATTTGGGGTACTGCTGGCTTTTTAGATGGATTAGAACATAACAGCTTACGAGGACCTGATTTTATTTCTGATGTTGGTGTTTGGTTTTTTCCTTTGAAAAGAATCTTATGTTTGGCAACACAGACATGCAGCTTTGATGGATGTAGGCCACATAAGGTGGTGAATGATGCATGTGTGTTTAGCTGGTATAAAATCACGCCTTGTGTTTAGCAATGTTTGCGTCGTGTATCTCAGTGTACGTATATATAGCCTAATCTGACAGAAATAAATTAGTTTACTCCAAGATCGGATCTCAACAGCTTGGATCAAGTCAGAACAAATGCAAAAGCTCCAGCACGGGTCTGGCACAGGTCCAACTCAGCTCAAATGCACCATGGCAAAAGGGATATTAGTGTCCAGAAATGGGAGAAACAAGCGAACCCCAAATAGCCGTGCTGGAATTGCACTGCATGTCCTTCAGTCACAAAGGCTTAGACTCCCTGTACCCATGAAAATACCACTCAGCAAGACATCTTGGGTGGGAGTGAAAAACGAGAATCTGAGACGCGCTTGTATGAAGGGTCATAATACGGGTTTGGAGTCCATGACTCTCGTAAAGAGGTGACAGAATGTTCTCTGCGCTACAGCAGGACACAGTTAGCTTATCTTCACCACCCTTTGAGGGTGGGGGTGGTGGTAGGCCCCATAAATTTTTTATAAAGGAGGGGGGTACTGTGTGGATACCTTCGGGCCTCCACGCGACACAGCGGAATGAACATTCTCAGACACGAACCATGAAAAACGTCAGATACAAAACTTGCTTTGTGAACTTTGTGAGTGATGAGCTTAAGGACACCTCTTCACAAGTGACTTTTTGCATGCACACTTTGAGCAGTCTCCCCTTTTCAAAGTCTGAGGGCATGGTGGGCTTCACACACTCAGCAATAAAGAGTTTCACTTCAGGCATAAGAAGAATGGTCTGGAGACTGAAGGGAGCGCTTTCATTGGAATGAAGATATAAAGAGGCTCGGAAGGCTGTCAGGAGTAAGTCTCTTATTTGATCTGTGGAGTACTGGGAGATTGTTTTGGACTACTTTTTTTCCCTCAATGTAGATGAGATTGTGGAGGAGCAACTACCCACCATCTAGGTAGGCAGATGACAGTTCCAACCCCATTGCCTCCATACCCGCCTGGACAGTGCACCTGCCTGCCCGCATGCCCTCTCCCATGCCCTCTCTTCTACCCCTAGGAGGCTATATTTAGCCCAGCAGATGCTGTAGCATTCCGAGCATTCTCTTCAGACCGCAGGCATGCCAAGCTGGGACAGGACTGGGGACCCACAGGCACGGGGAACAGTCTTCTTTTTTCTCACACAGACATACATCCCTCTGCCCGCACTGTACCCAGCACAATACAGACCCATAATGGCTGCCAGTCTAAGGCTGATTTACAATGTCTCTGATCTGCCTTTAAAATTTTATGGCCTGGCAGTGCCTGCCCTGCATGTATCTGGAGTGACATTAGTCCGGACGCCGCACTACAGAGACACTGACAACTGAGTTAAAATTTATTGTCTTTTACCGCCTCTAACAAGCTCATGCCACAGACCTGTCATCGCTTCCTCCTCTCAAAAGTGCATTCTGGGCAGAGATTAGTGAGGACATGGCTTGGTTGGAAGATTCACACTGACTACTACCCACTGAGTTAAATGTAAAATTGGCAGCCAATTTTCATCTGACAACTTGTTCACCCAGCCCAAGATAAAGAAACGTAGCTCCGTCCCTGCAGGAAATAGGCGTCCTCCACCTGCTCACTCCAGCTGTTTCAGCCGACCATTTCTTACTTTTCTCAAGCATCCATTAAGAGGGAGGCAAAATAGCAGGTAAAAGGCACCTGGGCCTTATTGCATGAAAGGAAATGCTGCGTTATTGATTAGCTATCTATCTGCGCCTGTGCTGTTGTGGGGCAAGTGCATGAGGACAAGGCCAATGCTCTACAAGGATTCCATCTGTCGGTGCCTCTCATTGGCCTATCCTTGTGGGCTGCGGGTGTGGAGGGGAAGGAAAGTTCACCCACGAGCTACAGCGATGGGATCTGGACACAGGTGTCCTGGAGTTCACGCTATTTTCACAAGGCTGAGCTCAGAGCCCAGGAGTGACCGTTATTTCCTAAAGGAAATGTACGCTAAGAAAAGAGGCCGTGTCACCCAACAAGATAGAGACACACTCAAACACCCCTGGAAAACCAGCTAGTAATTCTGTTATCTCAAGGGCTCTTGTTACACAATAGCGCAGCCCTGTACGCAGCGCAACCTATGTTTTAATTATAGAAGGGTCATAAATAAGGGAGGAGTTGATGGTGCTCTCTGTTCTGGGATTAATGGAAAAAGCCTCTTCCAGGAAAGGCTGCTGTGTCACCTCCTGTGGGGTGGCGAGCCAGCAAAGATGGCCCCGGTGGTCTGAGAATCCGCGGGCGCGGTGCAGGTGTGTGGTCAGTGAAAGCGAACACCTCTCAATCCACACGACTCTTCGCCAGGAACACGTGTCTGGCCGTAATGCCCGTCGTTGACGCCGCTTTGTAAAAGGACTTTGGGAACAGCTCTGCAGTGGAGCGGGAGACGTGCCCCGCCTCTTTTCTGAGAGAGAATTTTACCACTCGCCGCTTCGCTCCTCTCCAGCTCTGCCTCTGATCACCTGTCGTTTGAGCGTGCTCAGCGCGGTTCCCTTTCACTACGCTCGTCCCATCAGCTGTGCGTGAAAGGGGGAAGAATGACGGGGATTATAAACGTGCCTGTGAGTCACCTCCACACGCTCCCCTCCTCGACCTCCACCTTGTTGTTACACCTCTGAAAGCCTCATCTGCTGCAAGCCAATCACAACATGAAGCAAAATATACTCAATGTGTCATCTTGGGCCACATTCCACAAATGCGTTTCAATGTCTGCTTACAGCATTCTACAGTATACAGTAAAATTAGCAATATTTGTCCGTCATAAACTGTAAAAAAAACAAACATTTACATGCCATGTTGTACAAATAGGAGCCAGAGACTGCATAGTAGGTAAAGTGGGGACACTTATAGTGTAATGAAATCTGGGCCGGGTCCAGGCACAGTGCACAGCCTGGGGCCATTACAAAGTGTTTGAGATATTGCCCCCCCCCCCCCCCCCCCCCACACACACACACACAAGTGAAGTGCAGTGACTGGGCAATGACGCAAACTTTCCCTGATTGGGCCACAAAATAGTAGAGTATTGTCCAATTGACACAATACGAAGAAAAAACACCTATTGCAACTACATGTTATTGTGGGAAAAAAATTATTAACTTTGACTGCATTGGTGCCATTGACTTACACTGAAACAGGAGGACTGAAAGACATGTACTGGAGCCAACCACGCTTGCGCTAGAGAGCAACATCTCTCAACAAGACCAGGAAGTAAGCTTCAAAAACCAACCCCGGTCCTGCCCCCTGTATTCACCATGCCTGCAGTTCTTACAGATGTCTCACTCTCTCTCTCTCTCTCTCTCTCTCTCTCTCTCTCTCTCTCTCTCTCTCTCTCTCTCTCTCTCTCTCACTCACTCACTCACTCACTCACTCACTCACTCACACTCTCTCTCACTCACTCACTCACTCACTCACACTCTCTCTCTCTCTCAATTCAATTCAATTTTCAATTCAAAATGCTTTATTGGCATGACATATGTCTCACTCTCTCTCTCTCTCTCACTCACTCACTCACTCACTCACTCACACTCTCTCTCTCTCTCTCACTCACTCACTCACTCACTCACTCACACTCTCACTCACTCACTCACTCACTCACACACTCACACACTCTCTCTCTCTCTCACTCACTCACTCACTCACACACTCTCTCTCTCACTCACTCACTCACTCACACTCTCTCTCTCTCTCGCTCTCTCTCTCTCTCACTCACTCACTCAATTTCAATTTCAATTTCAAAGTGCTTTATTGGCATGACAAATACAGGCACTTGTGTTGCCAAAGCAGGGGTTACATAATAAAACTATATACAGTATGTTTATGTAAATAAAATAATAATAGAACTGCCTATAACAAGAATTACAATAAATTATGTTATGTCTTGTGTGTGTGTGTGTCTGTGTTTCTGTGTGTGTTGTGTGCGTGTGCACATGTCAGTTTGTATGTATGTTGCATGCTCGTATGTGTGTGCAGGTATGTGTGTGCGTGTGTTTGTATGTGTGTATGTTGTATGCTCGTATGTGTGTGCAGGTATGTGTGTATGTTGCATGCTCGTATGTGTGTGCAGGTATGTGTGTGCATGTGTGCATGACAGGGTCACTCACTGTCCCTCAGATTGTGGCAAGAGAGCACAAATTGTGCTGCTAGTATGCAGCAGTCTTTATTTTCCCCTAATAAGAAGGGTAGTTTGTCGGCATCTGGTGTGCTGTCGAATTGTGGACATTTTTGGCTCATTTTGGGGTAGAATTTATTACGAATTTGGTCAAATTTGGCACATTCAATAAGGAAGTGTTTTTCGGTTTCAATTTTGGGGTCTTTACATTGTTGACACAATCTTTGTTCTTCTGGCAGCCATGATCTTTTGTGTCTGCCGGTTTCTATGGCTAGGC